>JAPXFY010000017.1:59081342-59091342 GCA_030674185.1 Monoplex corrugatus
GCTTGCTTGCTTGCTTGCTTACTAGCTTGTTTGTTTTTTAATTCCCAGATGTTTTCTATTTGACAAGGTCATAATTACGTGACAAATGGCTTACCTTCAAAAGCATGAATTTTCTGCTGCACCGTTGTAAAATAACTGGGTTATCTTCCATGCCTCAAAAAACATTTAATTTTTAGCCAATGAACTTTGCGACGGTATGTTCTCTGAGCCATGACTGGACGACGACGAATGATGTGGTTTGCTTCGGTTGTTATTGGTTGGTTAGATAGCTGGCCGGCTAAACGGTTGGCTTGTTATTATTGTCATTGGTATTTGTTAATTGTTTTGTTTTTGTTTGTTTGTTTGTTCGTTCGTTCGTTCGTTCGTTCGATGCGTTCGCACATTGGACACAGCAGCAGGGAAGTTTCAGTCTTTTTCTCAAAATTTTTGTATCTGGTGTTTGTTTGTAATCTTACGCTTGACAAAGGCCAGTTGACAAAGAATTTGTGCCTGTATTGTCTTGTTGTATGAAATACGTGTTCTTATTCTTTTTCGTGCTTTTTTTCTGGCTTCTTTGTTTGTTTGCTTGTTTGTTTTTGTTCGTTCGTGTTTTTCTGTCTTTCTTTCTGTCTTTTTTCTTTTTTGTTTCTTTCTTGTTTTCTTTATTTCTTTAGGTCTGTGAGTGGTGGTGGTGGTGGTGGTGGTGGTGTAGAGGTGCTCGTATGTTTGTTTCTATCTTTGTTACAGTACCTTCTGTAAATTGTGTCTCTGTGACAATATTCCATGCTGACTGAATCACGAGCTCCTTGGAATTCGGAATTTGTTCATTTGCTTCATGATTCCATGACAACTGAAGTCCTTTATCTCCCACAGCAGTCAATGGTGAATGAATTCTCTACCATGGCATTCTATAACACAACCATTAGGAAGGGCATTAACTCTATCGATCTCTCTGTCTGTCCTGTCTCGTTAAGGGTCTTGGGGTTGATCCAACACAGGGAGAAAGGCACTGGCTGTAGGATGATGGGACAGGATTTGTGAGGGTGGGGGGGGGTGGCCATAATCTCTGGCAGATTTAAACACACTGTATTGACAAGTTGAGCGAGCCTCTGGAGGTGGTGGGCGATCGACCGTTTGTGGTCAACTTCTCTGTGGAATCTTATTATTTATTTATTTATTTATTTATTTATTTATTTATTTATTTATTTATCTATCTATCTATCTATCTATTTATCTATTTATTTATTTATTTGTCATTTATTTGTTATTTATTTATTCATTAACTTATTTATTCATTCATTTACTTATTTATTTTAATTAGTTAGTTAGTTAGTCAGTTAGGTAGTCAGTCAGTCAGTCAGTCAGTTAGTCAGTTAGTGAGTGAGTGAGTGTGAGTGAGTGAGTGAGTGACTGAGTGACTGAGTGACTGAGTGACTGAGTGAGTGAGTGAGTGAGTGAGTGACTGAGTGACTTGAGTGAGAAGATGAGTTAAGTGGATAGTTGGTTACTTACTTACTTACTTACTTTACTTACTTACTTACTTACTTACTTACTTATTTACCTATTTTTATTGTTCGTTTGTTCGTTTGTTCGTTTGTTTGTTTGCTGATTTGTTGATTGTTGGTTTGTTCGTTCGTTGAACCGTTCGTTCGTGTGTTTGTTTGTTTGCTTGTTTGTTTGTTTGTTTGTTTGTTTGTTTGCTTGCTTGCTTGCTTGCTTGCTTGCTTGTTTATTCATACTTTGTTTGTCCATTCATTTATCTCTCTATTCATTTATTTCATATTCATGAACGTCCGCCCAGTGTAAATATTTGTGATCTTTTAATCAACAACTTTGGGGTTCAGAGAGGTATTCTGTGACGACCTGTACAGGTATTGAACATTGAGGGAGGGACATGGGAGGGGGATCGCCTTTGACAGATTTACACACCTGCATTCACTGCCTCTGACAGAGAAATCAATCAGGGGTGAGTCCCAGTCTGCGGTAGGGTCACGCTGGGAGAAAGGCTGAGAATGTGTGTGTGTTGTGTGTGTGTGTGTGTGTGTGTGTGTGTGTGTATGTGTGTGTGTGTGTACGTGTGTGTGGTGTGTACGTGTGTGTGTGTGTGTGTGTTTTGTGTGTGTGTGTGTGTGTGGTGTGTGTGTGTTGTGTGTGTGTGTGTTGTTGTTGTTGTTGTTGTGTGTGTGTACGTGTTTTGTTGTCGTTGTTGATTTCGTTACTGTGTGTGTGACGTGTGTGTGTGTACGTGTGTGTGTGTGTGTGTGTGTGTGTGTGTTGTGTGTGTGTGTTGTGTGTTTGTGTGTGTATGTGTGTGTGTGTGTGTGTGTACGTGTGTGTGTGTGTGTACGTGTGTTGTGTGTGTGTGTAGTGTGTGTGTGTTGTGGTTGTGTGTGTACGTGTGTGTGTGTGTGTGTTGTGTTGTGTGTGTGTGTGTGTGTTGTGTGTGTGTGTGTGTGTGTGTGTGTGTGCGTACGTGTGTGTTTTTGTGTGTGTGTGTGGTGGTGTGTGTTTGTGTGTGTGTGTGTGTTGTGTGTAGTGTGTGTGTGTGGTTTGTGTGTGTGTGTGTTGTGTTTGTGTGTGTGTGTGTGTGTGTGGTGTGTGGTGTGTGTACGTGTGTGTGGGGTTGTGTGTGTGTACGTGTGTGTGTGTGTGTGTGTGTTGTGTGTGTGTGTATGTTTTGTGTGTGTTGTGTGTGTGTGTGTGTGTTGTATGTGTGTGTGTGTGTGTGTGGTGTGGTGTGTGTGTGAAAGAAAGACAGACAGGCAGAGACAGACAGAGAAATAGAGAGGGAGGAGAGAAAGAGAGAGAGAGAGAGAGGAAGAGAGAGAGAGAGACAGAGACAGAGACAAAGAGACAGAGTGACAGAGAGACAGAGAGACAGAGAGACAGAGAGAGAAACACTACATTGTCTGAATGCTTTTATGGTTGAGATGGCTCCATGAATGTCTAATATCATGGACTCGCCAGTCCACCTGAATTATGAATAGCTGACTGTTCCTTAATGGACTGAACTCAAGATATGGTTCTACCAACTAGCGCCCGCTAATTCCCCAAAAGCCTTCAGATAAAAGTCAATTGTCACATGACCATGTTGGAAAATCTGTCCATCATTTTTGAATGGACAGCAACTTGCTTTGAGTATCAGGTTCCCGTGAACATTTGTAGTACAATAATATTTCCTAGAAAAATAAAAGAAGAAAAAAAGAAATCTTGTAAAAGCATTTTGATGTAGCAAATTAGTCAGACCTATGTGCAAAGCGTTATGTTTTCTATAATGAGTAGGGATCACATGAGTTTTCTGCCACATGAGTCTACAACAAACATGTTCTCTGCTGTCAATGAGGTGGGTGTTTTTTTTTGTTTGTTTGTTTTTGTTTCTTTGGTTTTTTTGTTTTTTGTTTTTTGTTGTTGTTTTTCAACATGAGTCTAAAGCTGAATAGTTCATTACAGCAAGATTAACCAGGAAGTAAGCTTGAAATGAAGAAGCGCCGTGGTGTATACCATGTGACGAGCCGTTGAGTATCAGACACCTCCTCCTTGATTGCTGGGACTTGTATGATGTGAGACAAATGCACTACACGGCGGACTCCTTAATAAAGGACCTCTTCCGAGACGTCCCTCCTGATGCAATTTTCCAGTTTTTGCAAGAGATCAATAGATTTCACCTGATGTGATTTTTACGTCCGAATATGGTTTTTCTTTAATTGCATTTTAGACTTGCAAGGTGAACGGAGAGCATGGTTTTTAACTGTTGTCTTTTATCTTAACCGTGTTGTCGTTTTTGACGTGGTGTTAGCCCTGACATGGCTGTAGTAGTCGGCTGGGCTATAAGCAATATGAACTGAATATGAACACGATTTTACAGAGAATAAGATATCTGTGACCACATTCCACAACAACGTTATGACACACGTCACAGGCCCCTTGATCTCTGTCCTTTTCTTTTTTTTTTTTTTTTTTTTTTTTTGTCAGTAATCTTGGGCCTGTGACCGCTTAGGGACACTGATCAAAGACGTCGGAGGTGAATGGAAAGGGGGCGGGGGGGAGGGAAGGATCATCAATGACAGATCCACACACACACACACACTGCAATCGACAGAAAAATCAATCAGTGGTGGGGTCACTCTCAGAGACATAACTGTTCCTAGCTTGCCCCAGTAGCTCGGTTGGTTTGAGCGTCGGATTCGCATGCTAATGGTTGTGGGTTCGAATCCCGGGGTGCGCTACATTAAAACTGGCCTTGTCACTGTCACATCTTAACCCTTCGACCACCACACCCTATCCACCAACTGCAAAAGCTTAACCCTTTGATTCCCTCACCTTATCCAGCAGCTTCCCGCAGGAAGTTGGTGGATAGGGTGAAGGATTCAAAGGGTTAAGTTTTTGTTTTGATACCATGGTTCACAATGTAGGATACTAGTGGACAGGGTGCGGAGTCGAAGGGTTAAACAGTAAGCATAAGAATAAGCCACACATCTCACAGTGTTTGCCACTAGCAGCTGAAAGTGGAGGTAGGTATATCAGAACTCGACATGGGTATTTTTGATTTAATTGATACTGTAACTCTTCCTGCACATGGTACTACATGGAAATTCATATTATTTTGATTTTTCTTCGTTATAATAGGATTTGAAAATACCCAGCCAACAATTTACGGCCATTTTTAAGGGGGAAAAACTTGAAAAATATCAGTTATCAGCATCCAGTCACCCCATCAGTCTCACCAATATACCCGTTGAACTGCACACAGATGATTGACGAGTGTACAAAATTTCATGCAGATTTGGGATTTCTTCATAAGGTAAAGTTATTGCTTATATTCTAATTCCGGTTTTCTTATTTTTCCCTCTCTCTCTATCTCTTCTCTCTCTTTCTCTCTCTCTCTCTCTTTCTCTCTCTCCTCTCTCTCTCTCTTTCCTCTCTCTCTCTCTCTCTTCTCTCTCTCTCTCTTCTCTCTCTCTCTCCTCTCTTCTCTGCCTCTATCTCTCTCCCCCCCCCTCTCTCTCTCTCTCTGTCCCTGTCTATTTCTCTCTCTCCCCCTCTCTCTCTCTCTCTGTCCCTTTTATTTCTCTCTCCCTCTCTCTCATTCTCTCTCTCTCTCAAACGAATCATCTTCCAAAGTCCATATCTTAAAAAGTGGTCAGCTGGTTTTGAATTGGGTTTCTCTATAAGAAAGAGTATGTGCAGATCACATTAAGCTTCTGTGTTAAACTATACATGGCCATCCGGGGATAAGTGCCTCATTTCGCAGTAGCCAAATATATTTGTGAATTTAAAAATTTGATGGTGAATGGTGTATGTATGTGTGCGTGTTTGTATGGTATGCATTGTGTGTGTGTGTGTGTGTGTGTGTGTGTGTGTGTGTGTGTGTGTGTGTTGTGTGTGTGTGTGTGTTTGTTTGTTGTGTGTGTGTGTGAGTGTGTGTGTGTGTGTGTGTGTGTGTGTGTGTGTGTGTGTGTGTGTGTGTGTGTGGTGCGTGTGTGTGTCTATGTGTATGTGTGTGTGTGTGAATGTGTGTGTGTGTGCAGTGTGTTGTGTGTGTGTGTGTGTGTATGTGTGTGTGTGTTGTGCGTGTGTGTGTATGCATTGTGTGTGTGTGCAGTGTGTGTGTGTGTGTTTGTGTGTGTGTGTTTGTGTGTTGTGTGTGTGTGTGTGTGTGTGCGCGCGCGCGCACGCGCACGCAGTAACGACTGATTCTGACATGTGTGTGTGTGGCGTTGAAGGCCACAAATAACAACATGAAAGGGAAATTGAAGAATGTAGGTGTAAGCGATCATTCGTTGGGTCCAAGTCGGTAGTGGATTCACTTTCAGAGATCGATCGTTTGTGGATTTGTCTGTCTGTGTGGTTTGTGATTTATCGCTTCGATAGTGAGGAATTTTGACAGAAGTATTGATTGATTATTGATGAGTGGTGGCCTGTCAACGTAGAAATTCTTTTTGAATGGAAAACCAAGAAAAATGCACACACAAAAACTTGCTGTATCTTTTGCTGTTGATGGTAACCTTATGGTTGCGTGGTAGGGGGTAGGTGTCATCTTTTACAATTGAATGGAAAGCAACAAAAAAAAAGCACACACAAAAACTAGCTATGTTGTTGCGGTTGATGGGACCTTATGGTTGTGTGGTAGGGGGTAGGAATGATCTTTTTTATAAATCCACACACACACACTAACTTGTGTGTCCTATGACAAAGAACTGAAGGGTGCGGTAGTCAAGTGGATTAGACGGCAGACTTCCAAACGGAGGGTCTGGTGTTCGATTCTGCTTGGGTACCTCTTGCGCCTGGTGGGTACAAGGTGCAGATTTTTTCACGATCCTGTAAGTCATGTCAGTGTCCAGTGGCTAATGGAAACATGAAAATACCTAACATACACACCAACCAAAGAAGACATATTTAGACTGTGCAGCAAACACTTGCCTGCACAATGTAGGCAAAACTATGCGCATACAAGCATCCGAGAAACATCAGAGCGCTTGAAAGATTATTTTTATTAGGATCATCGCACTCAGGGAGGTTACCTTTGCATTCACTTTGCGCCACCTTAATGGCCACAGAAGCTGGCACACTTTTTTTTCTACAATGATGATGTCGATGAGGATGATAATCACGATGCTATGGAGTTCCATCAAGGATTAAGACTGCGTGACAGGGCTGTACTCCACGCTTACTATCATAATATATCCTGGTGTCAACCAGGCCCGAGAGACACAGACACCTGCGGTGCTGGTCAGAAGATTTGACCAACACCCTCAATGACGCATCCGTGAAGTGGATGAGACTCGACTGTGTGATCCAAGTCTTCCCAACGAGCCCATAGCACACCGACTGTGGGTAGGAGCCGGTTAGAGCCGAAAAATCCCATAGTGATTTTTGAAGGAACTGATGGGGATTCAAACCCACAACCTTCCAGTCAGTAGTCCTTTGCGTTAACCACTATACACGGCAGATCTGACCAATTGCAATTGAAAATAATTTATGTTGAATTGTAATCGTCAGGTACGGAATGTCGGCTGTTGAGGAGGAGATTTGGCCCAAGCTTGTACTTTCAGGAGAATTTGTACGAGCTGCGATGCTTTGCAGTTTGCAGTTCCACATTTCTCAAGATGACGTCTCTGCATTTGGAAAAATGCCCATGCATTAACGTCACAGTGACATGATGGAGAGATCAGAAAATCACGCACAAGCCTTACGCCTGCACATAAACTCGTGAGCTGGCCGGGTCCAGAGGTCTACCTAGATAGTTCCATAAACCCGGGTTCGTAGGGGAGTGAGGTGTCAGAGACCTCAACTTTTCCCGGGGCCCATACCCTCTCCCTCGATTCAAATTCATATTCATTTTTCAGATTTTCTTTTACCAAAACTTGAGAAAGGCAAGAACGCTAATTGGTCTTCAAGAGGTGGGGCCTGGGAAATCAACCTGTCTTTCCACTGTTTTATACCAAGGCAGCCGGGCAATGCCCTGCTCTTCACGATTTTTCAACTGCCGTGGAATCTTTAGCGTGCGAAGCCAGAAGGCGCACGGGTCCGACTCGTTTTTCGTCCCCTTCCGAGGCTAGACGTTCAGTTCGTTTTTCCGGTCAAACTGAAGAGAAAAGTCGAGGCCTCTACTACAGACGACAGCCAACTGTTATCTCTGGAGCTAGTCTCCACGTGTAACGATAACGAGAAGAAGACGAAGAAGAAATCGATGGTGGGGTCACTTTTGGCGATACAGTTATTCGTGTATTGGTTTTGTCTGTTTAATTTGTGATTTTGAAGCTTTGATAATAAGACATGTTTGAGAGAGTTAGTCACTGGGTGATTTTAACAGGTGTGTGACGTGGTGAATGGAGACACAATGATTTTAGCTGGAGACCGAAACATGGTTTGATTGATTGATTTGGTTCAGTTTTTACGTCAGCACCCACCTCAGGTGATATGACCGACGGGGATAACCATCCCAGGGAAGTGGGGGAAGGGGAAGCTATCTAATCCTATACTGATACCACCAGAACAACAGTGATGTTCAGATGGGACAATGAGAAGGCTAGTTTTAACATAGCGCACCCCGGGATTCGAACCCACAACCATTAGCATGTGAATCTGACGCTCAACCAACCGAGCTATTGAGGCCCGCCGGAACATGAAAGCGTGAGGTGTGTTTCTATAACACACTACTTGGCTTAATGAAAAAGATTAAGAAAAGACAAACAACATTTATAGGCTTTTTTATGAGGCAAGAGAAATTAAAGCACCTAGTCACAACAGGAAAGCTGGAGGGAAACAGAGCACCAGGTAGACACAGGGAGAAAATATTGGGCGGATTTGCAGAATGGCTGAGGACTGAGAGAGCTGAGTACTTGAAGCGACATGGGATAGATTCGTATGGAGGGCCATGATCACCAACGCCATGCTGCAGGGTACACATGATGTGTGTGTGTGTGTATGTGTGTGTGTATGTGTGTGTGTGTGTGTGTGTGTGTGTGTGTGTGTGTGTGTGTGTGTGTGTGTGTGTGTCTGTGTGTGTCTGTGTGTATCTGTCTGTGTGTCTGTGTATGTGTGTGTCTGTGTGTCTGTGTGTTTGTGTGTGTGTTGTGTGTTGTGTGTGTGTGTGTGTGTGTGTGTGTGTGTGTGTGTGTGTGTGTGTGTGTGTGTGTGTGTGTGTTTGACTACGACATTATTCCACGTCCAAACTTATTGTGCACGGTTCCAACCCCAACTGACAATGTTCCAGGAGAATTGTTAAAACATGCTGGAAAAGAAGGTCTAAAAGCAATGCTTTGTAAAATCAGTGGCCAACGGATCGGAAACTTTAAGAATTTGTGATGCTTTAAAAGAGTGACAATGTCAAAGATTGCAACAACTACAGAACCATTGTCCTAATCAGCCATGCCAGTAAGATTTTGCTCATAGTTATTCTCAACAGATTGAAGCCCAAGATAGAAGAAGAACTGACTGCCAGGCAGGCTACAGATACAGCAGAGGCACAACTGACATGTTACTTGCGTTACAAATATTCATAGAGAAAATAAAAAGCACTGACGAAGAAGCTTTTACCATTTTCATAGACTACAGCAAAGCATTTGATAGCGTCATAAATCTCGACCCATTCAACGCAATGGTCAAAACAGGCTTTCCTAAACATCTTATTTCATTAAATTCCTCATTGTATGAAGACCAAAATGCTACAATTAGATGGAACAGTCAGAAATGTGATTTTTCAACATCTACAGGAGAGTTAGATAAGGTTGTATCCTTTCACCGTATCTCTTTAATATCTGTACGGAACAAAAGTCATGAGAGATGCTGATGTAGAAGACATGGACATAAAGATAGGAGGAAAAAACTTACAAATCTGCACTATGCCGATGATACTGCGCTATTAGCAAACAACATTACCAGCAATGAAAAGAATTCTATACAGGGTGGATGCTGTAGGCAAAAAGGTTGGCCTAAAATTGAACGCCAAGAAAACAAAAGTGCTACATATTAAAGGCAAAGACATTGAAAACAACGAATACATCTCAATTAATAAAGTTCCTTTACAAAATGTTAAAGATTTTAAATATCTTGGTTCTGTAAAAACTGATGATGGAACCTGCTCGAAAGACATCAAAATAAGAACTGAAATAGCAAAACAAAAAATGATCCAGCTCAACAATATCTAGAAAGACAGAGGCATACCAACTGGTCTGAAAATTAAACTATAAAAGTGTTTGATCTGGCCAGTCTGATTATGTCTGCAAAGCCTGGACTCTGAGAAAAAACTCGATGCAGAAGAATTGAGGCAGCAGAGATGTGGTTTTATAACAGACTACTACGTGTGAAATGGAGAGATAGAAGAACTAATGAAAGTGTCCTGGAAGAACTTGATACCACCAGAAAACTACTAGCCGTGTGTCTCGTAGCAAGAACACAAATCTCATGGCTACCACCTTTCAAGGAAAAAACAGTGGCAAAAAAGAAGAAAGGCAGACCTCCAATCTCATACATCGAGAACATAACACATCAGTGGCCTAAATATTCAAGAAGTTGTCCA
>JAPXFY010000017.1:59096342-59101342 GCA_030674185.1 Monoplex corrugatus
CAGCAACAATAAAAGTTTCATTCAGGCTTTCAAGTAAAAACGTCTAGTTCACTCATACACGAAACTTCTTTATCATCAACAACAGTCTGTCAAATTGAGTCAGTGTTACATCGCCTGTATTAACAATGACTTATGTCCCCTGTTGGCCCAGGGGCACATAGTGCTGTGCTGATAACGCAGAGTTCCTGGATTCCATCCTCTGGAGGGCCTCAGTATAATCCCACCCCTCGACATAGGAGTTGGTTTCCTCCCTTGCTACCCGTTCTAACCCTTTGACTCCCGCACCCTATCCACCAACTGCAAAAAAAATTAACCCTCTGACTCTCACATCCTATCCACCATCTGCAAAATCTGAACGTTTTGACTCGCTTACCCTACCCACCAACTGCAAAAAAAATTAACCCTCTGACTCTCACATCCTATCCACCATCTGCAAAACCTGAACGCTTTGACTCGCTTACCCTATCCACCAGCTTCCTGCAGGATACTAGGAGACAGGTTGCGGGAGTCAAAAAGTCAACACCGATGACCGACGCCTGCAAGTATGGACTAAGCTTGATATCATTAGCTGCTGACTTGAGGCTCAGCTTGTACCAGCCTTTTGACTCCCTCACCCTATCTACCAGCAGCAAAAATTTAACCATTTCACCTCCCTCATTTTATCCACTAGCGGCAAAATCTAGCAAGGGACACAACTACTGACTGCCCACTGCCCCCCCCCTCCTTCCAAGTCAGCCTGAAAGAAGAAAACTTCATTCTAGTGACTGCCATCGGCATGATTTAAAAACACAAAAGAAGCCTCATGATAATGACGTCTAACGCTGGTCAAATGGAGTTAACTCTTTGACTCCCGCACGCTATCCACCACCTTCCCAAAACTTATCCCTTTGACTCCCTCACCCTATCCGCCAACCGCAAAAACTTAACCCTTTGACTCCCTTACCCTATCCACCATTGTCCCTGCAAAAAAATCTGGTGGATAGGATGATGCAGTCAAAGGGTTAAGCTTTCACTTTGCCAGCATAGCTGACAATGCAGGATGCTGGTAAACAGGGAGCGGGAGTCAATGGGTTAAAGACGGTCTTCGTGTTAGTGACTGACATACGTAATGGTAACTTTCAGGAGGTCTTGTTTTATTGAATAACTTCAGTCACCCTGAATTTAAAAAAGATTAAGTCGATTAATGTCATCGTCAATGAACCGCGAATCAAAAACAAGGCTTTGTGTTAGTTAGATAAGTGACGTCAATCAGCCCGAATTAAAACGGGACCTCACGCGGGTGTGAGTGACATCAGTCAGCCTGAAATAACGTCAGACAATTGAGTTTGGAGTATGTTCAAGAGTGATTCGTTGCACTCGGACAAATCCGTATGCGCTCCTCTCAGATCTGCCAGCAATTGTCTAACAAACTGCCTGAGCCTGTGAAAAAAAACAACCAATGCGCTGACAAGGTCTAGAAAAGGGAGGAGAAGTGGAGAGGGGAGGCGATAGAAGAAGGAACGTATGAAGCACTAACCTGACACCACCACAATGATGGAAATGTTAAGATGGGCGTGACGAACAGGCCAGGTTCTTTTTTTTTTTTTTTTTTTTTTTTTTTTTTTTTAATGTTCTGGGCTAAGAAGAACGGACGTATGAAACACTAAGCTGACACCACCAGAATGATGGAAACGTTAAGATGGGCGGCGAACAGGTCAGTTTCTTTTGGTTTTTGTTTGTTTGTTTGTTTGTTGTTTGTTTGTTTGTTTTGTTTGTTTTTTGTTTTGTTTTGTTTTGTTTTTTGTTTTTTGTTTTTTAATGCTCTGGGCTAAGAAGAACGGACGTATGAACACTAAGCTGACACCACCAGAATGATGGACACGTTAAGATGGGCGGCGAACAGGTCAGTTGTTTTGTTGGGTTGTTTGTCGTTGATTTTGGTAGTTTTTTGTTTGTTGTTGTTTGATTTTGTTTTGACTGTTGTTGTATTTAAATGTTCTAGCTAAGAAGAAAAGACTAGAAGCACTAAGCTGACACCACCAGAATGATGACACGTTAAGATGGGCAGCGAAAAAGGCACGTTTTCTTGTTTTTGTTTTAATGATTCTGGGCTGGATTTGAACTCAGATGCTGTACACATCCAGTCACCATCTATCAAAAGCACAAAAAAAAAACTGAACTACCTGACCATCGTCCTGATGACAACGCTAGCAGCAACGACTTAACCCTTTGACTCCTGCACCCTGTCCATCAGCATCCTGTATTGTCAACCATGCTAGCAAAGCAAAAACAAAACAACTTAACCCTTTGACTCCTGCACCCTGTCCATCAGCATCCTGTATTGTCAACCATGCTAGCAAAGCAAAAAAACAAAACAACTTAACCCTTTGACTCTCACCTGTCATCACATCCTGATTGTCACCATGCTAGCAAGCAAAAAAAAAACTACCCTTGACCTGCACCTGTCCATCAGCATCTGTATTCAACCATGGTAGCAAAGCAAAAAAAAAAAACTTAACCTTACTCCTGCCTCATCACATCCGTATTGTCAACCATGTAGCAAGCAAAAAAAAACACTTACCCTTGACTCCACTCATCACTCTGTATTGTCAACCATGCTAGCAAAGCAAAAACAAAACAACTTAACCCTTTGACTCCTGCACCCTGTCCATCAACATCCTGTATTCTCAACCATGGTAGCAAAGCACCAAAAAAAAACACTTAACCCTTTGACTCCCTCACCCTATACGCCAGCTCTCTGCAGGATGTTGGTAGATAGAGTGAGGGAATCAAATGATTTAAGTTTTTTGCAATTTTTGTGGATAGGGTGCGGGAGTCAAAGGGTTATCTGAGACTTCATGTTTGTGACAAGAGTTAAGTCAGCCTGTGTTAAAGGGGACCTTACGTTAGTATATAATTATATTTAACGTTCAGCAAATTAGAACGAAACAATCAACTGTGAAATTTGGATGCTGTTCATGTTCATGACAATTGCTGGGGAAACGCCGAGGTGGTCAAGATCATTCGTAACATCAGCTTTCAGAGTCAGGGTTCTGCCTTGTCCACGTCGAAGGTTGACAAGGTCGCTGAGGTTGGTAGACAATATTCACCCAGGGGAGTGGGACACCTTGTCTGCATTCGAAGGCTGTGCCCGATCAGTCTCAGTCGGCGTTTTCGAAGCGTCTTGCTCAAGGGTGAGAGCTTAGTCCGAGAGTAGAGCGCAATGGTGGAGATTTTCTCTGGCCAGTAGATGCCGAGTGCCGAGTGCCGAGCGGATCATACGCCGATGAGAAGAGTCGATCAATTTCGAGAGAGTTTCGGTCAGAGGTGTGGACTCCAGACCGTAGCATACGATGCTCTCTACTACCTTACGTTAGTGAATGACATCAGCCACATAAATTACAATAAGCCTGATGGTAACGACTGACATCAGTCAACGTCAGTGAATGGAGATCTCCATACAATAGTTTGAAGTTTATTCAAGAGGATTCGTCGACCTCGGAAAGTTCCATATGCGTGCCACCCAATCTGCCATCTGTTATCTCGCAGACTCCTTAAGCCTGCGCAAAACTCTAAGCACTGACGAGGGGACGGGGGAAATTTGGGAAAGGATCCATTAAACGCTAAACTAACGCCATCACAATGATTGGAGTATTAAGATGGGCAGCAAACAGACTAAGTATTCGGCAGACTCATTAAGCCTGCGCGAAATCGTAAAAGCTGACAAAGTATTGAAATGGGGAAGGGGAAAGTTGGGGAAGGGACCCATAAAACGCTAAGCTAACGCTATCAAAATGAATGGGGAGTATTAAGATGGGCAGCGAACGGGCCAGACGTTACGTTACAGCTTCGAGATATCAGATCTTGAGTCCAAAGTTTAACCCTTTGACTCCCGCACCCTGTCCACCAGCATCTTTTATGGCCAACCATACTAGCAAAGCAAAAACTTAACCCTCTGATTCCCTCACCCTATCCACCAGCTTCTTGCAGGCAGGAAGCTTGTGGATAGGGTGAGGGAATCAAAGGGTTTAAGTTTTTTTACATTCGGTAGATAGGGTGCAGGAGTCAAAGGGTTAATAAATATAAAATATATCACAACGTGAATCAAATAGCGAACGTAAGATGATAGAGGTCAACGAAGGATGAACTAAGAAGACCATCACACACACACACACACACACACACACACTCTCTCTCTCTCTCTCTCTCTCTCTCTCTCTCTCTCTCACTCTCACTCTCTCTCTCTCTCTCTCTCTCTCTCTCTCTCTCTCTCTCTCTCTCTCTCTCTCTCTCTCTCTCTCTTAACGACCAGTGATGCCAGTCAAGGCGAAGAGTGGTGGCCTCATATCGGCCCATAGTGCGCTCTGACGATGGTACGGGGACTGGTCTTGCTCAGGTTCTTCTCGTTCTTCACGTCATACGCCGCAGGCCCTGGACCAGGTCTGGCTTCGATGGGCGGAAGCTTGTTTCGACCTTTCAAGGTCACCACGGGAGCCTTCTTCGTGGTGTGGGACAAGTCCACTGGGCCGTAGCCAGCGGGTCCTGGGGTCTTGGCGAAGTCGTGAGAGAACCCTTTGGTGGTGGTGGTCTTGCCGTGGATGGAGGAGGCTGGGCCGCTCTTGAGGTCTGGGACTTTGGAGCCCAGGGAGGTGGGGATCTCGTAAGTGTTGGGCGCGGGGCCGGCGCTGTGTTTCCGCTTGTAGTAGGGTTTCCCGAAGCTGTACTTGGGCGCTGACTTCTCGGACGGCACCTGCGGGGCTGGGCGGTAGGTGGTGGGACCAGGCGCTTTGGAGATCATGCTGTCTGTGGATGAAATAAAAATGTGGATCAAGGGAAATGTTCTGACTGTCTGTTTGGGTGTTTCTTCCAACGTTCTACGACGCTTCTGTCCTTTTTCTGTGCGTGTGTGTGTTTGTGTGTGTGTGTGTGTGTGTTTGTTTGTGTGTGTGTGTGTGTGTTTGTTTGTGTGTGTGTGTGTGTGTGTTTGTGTGTGTGTGTGTTTGTGCATGTGTTTGTGTGTG
>JAPXFY010000017.1:59106342-59111342 GCA_030674185.1 Monoplex corrugatus
GGGAATCAAAGGGTTTAGTTTATTCTCTGCTACCATGGTTCACAAAGTAGGAAGCTGGTGGACAGGGCGCAGAAGTCAAAGGGTTAAGGTTCGTTAAAAAGTGTTACCAGCTATGGGACTCCACACGGAAGTGAGTGCCTATGGATTAACACTTAAAAGCATTAACATTTTTATTAATTGTTAGACTCATCCAGGAAGTGGCCGCCCGTGGTCTAAAGGTTAAAGTTCATTTAAAACTTTTACCAGCTATGGGACCACCCCTGGGAGTGGCTGCCCACAGATTGAGGCTTAACCCTTTGACTCCCGCACCGTGTTCACCAGCATCCTGCATTGTCAACCAAGCTAGCAAAGCAAAATCTTCCTGCAGAAACTGGTGGATAGGGTAAAGGAGTCAAAGGATTAAGTTTTTGCAGTTAGTGGATAGGGTGCGGGAGTCAAAGGGTTAAAGCCAATAGCATTTGTACTAATTGTTGGACTCCCCCTGGGAATGGCCACCTACAGATTAAGACTTAAAGCCATTACCAGTTTTACCAACTCTTGGACTAACTCTGGAAGTGACCGTCCATTTAAGACTAAGGCCTCTTATTATAGTTCATTAAAACATTTTATCAGCTATAGGACCCCTCGCCCACCCCCACCCCCACCCCCGGGAATGTCCGCTCACATATTTAGGCTTAAAGCCATTAACAGTTTTACCAACTCTTGGACTAACTCTGAAAGTGGCCATTCATGGACTAAGGCTTATATGCTTCATTGAATGTTTTATCAGCTATGGGACCCCTCCCCTACCCCCGGGAGTGGCCGCCAACAGATTAAGGCTTGAAACCAATAACATTTTTACCAACTCTTCGACTAACCCTGAAAGTGGCCGAACCGTCCACTTAAGACTAAGGCTTCTATCGTTCATTAAATGTTTTATCAGCTATGGTGACTCACCATCGAAGCGGCCGGCCAGGGAGTACCCGGGGGCCCTATGTCGGGTGGGGTCATGGTTGGCGATGCCCACTGTTGTTGGTAGCGCGTACCCTGCTCCCGCTCCTCCCGCTGCTCCGGCTGTTGACAACACCATCATCGTTAGTATCACTGCTATCGTCGTCGTCGTCATCATCGTCATCATCATCATCGTCGTCGTCGTCGTCATCGTCTCCGTCGTCGTAGTCGTCATCATCGTCATTATCTTTGAAAGCGGTCATCATCATTTTCAACTTCACCACCATTGCCATCAGTGTCGTCTTCGATGTCGTTGTTGTCATCATCATCATCACCGACACCAACACTAACACTACCATCATCATACTCATCACCGCCATCGTCAATACCATCATTATCAATTAGTGTAGTCGTCGTCGTCATCATCACCACTATCATCACCACCATCGTCATTGTCATCATCGTCAACACTATCATTATCATTACCACCACCATCATCGTCGTCGTCATCATCGCCATCATCGTAATCGCAAATCATCATCAATCACTGGTGCCATCTTGATCATCACAAACTGTCAGATTATTCATAACTTGTAATGACAGAACTTTCACACAGAAGATGAAAAAGAGAAAATCACATACACAAACACACACACTCACACACACACACACACACACACACACACACACACACACACACACACACACACACACACACACACACACACACACACACACACACATACACACACGCGCGCGCGCTTACACAAACACATATACACTCACGCACACACAAACACACACGCTCCATAAACACGCGCACACACACACACACACACACACACACACACACACACACACGCACGCACACATACACACACACGCACACACATATACACACACACCACGCGCGCGCGCGCGTGCGCGAACCTCGTCAAATATAAGCCTTTGTGCAGCTCAACATTTATAATGGCACTGGGTAAGCATATAGATGATCAAATAATGACAGGTTTCTGCTCCTCAAAGAAACGCAAACAAAAACAAACTGTAAACACAAACGTTTCAGACAGAACGCGATAGGGTTGCACTTTCTCCTTTTGTAAGACAGTTGTACAGGACTGCCACAGGATTTCAATGGGCGCACAATGACAGCTATGGGCAATGGTACTGGAATAGACACAAATATAACCACTGGTGACAAGAAACTCTGGAGAAATCAGCACAGCAGACAGTTCTCAGAGGAAGAATCCCCCTCAGGCAAGTGTTTGGCTCCAAAGTCCTTACTCTCTAAAGGGGTTTGGTCTGTCCAAGTCAGTTACTCCTGCCTTCAGTTGTTGCCATCTTTGTTTTACCTGACTTTGATCCAGTGTCTTCAAGATGATTGGGTGTCTCCTGTTGCCTTCCATTTTTTTTCTACACGGGCTCAATTTAAAAAAAGACCTACATAATCTTGTGAATATAATAGAAATGGCAGAAATAAAGGGCTGGCGCTAAATAGCAAAAAGACTGAAGTCATAGTAATCATTAAAAAAAATATATATATATATATATATAATATATATATATATATATATATATATATATATATATATATATATATATATATATATATAAAAGAATTCCCCTCATGCAAAATAACAGCAAATGGCACCACACTGAGACAAGTTGATAAGTTTAACTATCTGGGAACAGTCATCTTACCAGACGGCAGATGCACATTAGAAATAGCTAGCAGAATCGGCCAAGCTAAAACAGCATTGAAGAAAACGAAAAGCGTTCTTACCAACAAATGCCTACCAATTAACATCAGGAAATGAGTACATAGAACCGATACTGTTGTATGGATATGAAGAGTGGACAGTATAAATACAAAGTCAGAAGAAGATTGAGGCGGCTGAAATGTGATTTTTTTAGAAGACTGTTAAGAGTTCCGTGGACAGCAAAGAAAACAAACGAGACAGTCTTGAAGGAGGCAGACACAAAAAGAACATAAATGAAGAAGACTGGGAGAAGACAGGCAACATTTATAGGACATTTTATGAGACAAGAGAAATTAAAGCACCTAGTCACAACAGGAAAACTGGAGGGGAAAAGAGCACCAGGTAGACCCAGGGAGAAAATTTTGGACGGACTTGCGCAGTGGATGAAGACAGAGAGGATGGGAAAAGCACTTGCAGCGACAAAGGATAGATTCATATGGAGGACTCTGGTCTTCTCCTTTCCAGATATCGATACTTATTTCATGAGATTATATGCAGATATGCCTACCAACCCTATTGCTCAACCTCAATGGCGAGGACTTTGGCTTGAAAGTCGGATTTTGTCAGGTTGATGGTTGAACAGGCATACTTTTCAGTATTGCATTATGGGCTTCCTTTATTTAACTTTCATACAGCACAGTGTGTTCAGTCAGAGTCATTGATACAGTTCTGTTCAACTCTTGTTGCCTAGAGCTCTCCCGACCTTTCAGGGCCATACAAGCATTGTCACTATGCCACTAACATAAGTCAAAGAATTAAAATTACGATCACATTAACATTATATAGATGTTAACATTAATTGCTTTTATTCTTTCTCCCCATTTATAGCCATGCGTGTGTGTGAGTGTGTGTGTGTGTGTGTGTGTGTGTGTGTGTGTGTGTGTGTGTGTGTGTGTGTGTGTGTGTGTGTGTGTGTGTGTGCGTGCGTGTGTGTGCGTGCGTGCGTGCGTGCGTGCTTGCGTGTGTGTCTGCTTCAGCGCTTAGATTTCGTTTTATCAAGATTTTGCGCTATATAAATATTGTAATTATTATTATTATTATTATTTCAAGAACAAACTAAAAACTGTTGCGATTCATATCAGTACAAGAAACTGTTATTGTTATTTTTGTTTAAAGCCCAGCCGACTGGGTACAGCCATATCAGGGCTATAACTGTATCAAACCATACACGAGGAAAAGAAAATTAAGTACACACATTAATGCATTCGCACACATAATCTAAGGAAATGCCCCTTGCGTTGACCACTCCGTCCAATTTATCGCACAGGGGATTAAAAAAAACAACTCTTGAATGCAAATTTAAACATAACTAAGGACACTAAAACACATGATTATAGAAATGGGCCTAAATTACCTACAATTGCATATTTCACTTCCCTAGAGCCAAAATTGCACTTAATACATGTACCCAGTTATCAACCCAAAGAGAAAGTACGCAAGACATGCAGGTGAATGGACCAGTAAGGCAGAAAATGATAGGAAGAAATGACAGAAAGCAAAGGAACAAGATAGAAACAAAGAGAGTGCCAGAAAAGAGGAAATTTCTAGCACAGAATTTCCAGAAGATGGGGATACTATTTATACTGAAAAGCCCCCGGGTATCCCCAATGGGGAACACCAAAGAACTTCACCTTTCAATAAAAAGGGGTGATAAGGAAGCAGTGATCCCTACGTAACATTATATCTACTTTTCGGTTTCTGATGAAACCAGGAAGGTACTAGAATCAGATGGACGGATCTGGTAAAGTCTGTAATCCGTTTTTGTATCCCATTCTTCTATTCAGAGAATGTTTACCGACATTGACGTTCCAGATTTAACTTTGTTATCTCGAATGCCAACATGATAGAAATAAGTTACATGTATGCAGATATACATACAGACACAAGACTTCCCACAACTTCAAGATGTTTAAGAATTAAGGTGGCACAGACATCACCATAAAACTGCGATGTAAGCATAAAGACATAAGTGGCGTAGAGGCAATACTGCCTTTGAGTCTAGGACTCTGCATAGGTTCGAGTCTGGCACGAGAAAACTTTTCGCACATATGACCTCCTGTCCACTCATTTGTGAGTGGATGTGTGACGTACGCTGTTCAGGGTTGGGGAAAGTTAAGCGGAGAGAGGAGTCGGACCCGCCCTAAAAAATTTGACAAAAGAACAAATACGACCTCTACCACCTCATCCCCTGCGAAACGTTTGAGTCTGGCACGAGAAAACGTTCGCGGACATGACTCCCAGTCCACTCATTCGTGAGTGGATACGTGACATTGTTCGGCGTTGGAGAAAGTTAAGCAGAGAGAGGAGTAG
>JAPXFY010000017.1:59126342-59143842 GCA_030674185.1 Monoplex corrugatus
AACCTTTTGATTCCCTCACCCTATCCACCAGCTTACTGCAGGAAGCTGGTGGATAGGGTGGGGGAATCAAAGGGTTAAATTAAGATTTTGCTATGATAGCGTGGTTGACAGTGCAGGATGCTGGTGGACAGGATGCAGGAATCAAAGGGTTAATAATTTCAACAGGTGTTGATTTTACTTTTCATGTTGTTATCTTCATCACCAGTGGAAAAGGTAATGTATGTATGAGTAACGAAGAAAATTCAGATTTCCCATATACAGGCTATTTACAGACATATTCTGCAAATTAATATTTGCAAAATAATTCCATTACCAAGCTGTCCATCTTCTACACAAGGAAGAACCGAAGAATCATGCGACTCTCTGCACCCTCTCTCTGTCTCTGTCTGTGCATCTTTCTCTGACTCTCTCTGTCTCTCTGTCTCTGTCTCTGTCTCTGTCTCTGTCTGTCTCTCTCTCTCTCTCTCTCTCTCTCTGTCTGTCTGTCTGCCTTCTCTCTCTCTCTCTCTCTCTCACTCTCTCTCTCTCACTCTCTCTCTCTCTCTCTCTCTCTCTCTCTGTCTTTTTATGTCTGTGTCTCTCTGTCTTTCTGTCTCTCTCTCTCTATCTGTCTCTGTCTCTCTCGCACTCTCTCTCTCTCTGATTTGATCTCTCTCTCTCTCTCTCTCTCTCTCTCCTCTCTCTCTCTCTCTGTCTATCTGTCTGCCTGCCTGTCTCTCTTTCTCTCTCTCTCTCTCTCTCTCTCTCTCTCTCTCTCTCTCTCTCTCTCTGTCCAAGTCTGTATTATTCTCTATGTCTGTCTGTCTCTCTGTCTCTCCCCCCACCCCCTATCTCTCTCCTATCCACCGATGTCATGAGTATGCAAATTGTGCAACAATGTTATTTTGCATGAACAGTATAGGCCACACCTACGTGGTGCACACTCGTGGCATCCGGGCTGAAGTGAAAAAAAATACCTCACATAGATACCTGACCTTTTGGGGGTCATGACCTAGCTCTAAGGCAAGACGAAGATACAAAGTATAGACTCATATTCTCCCAGCACAAAAGGTCAAGATGATCCCACAACCCTACAGTCGGTCATTAGCGGCGTGAGGTGGTAGAGACCTCGCCCCTTTTCGGGGTGGGGGGGAGGTGGGTGGTCAGCTGTTTGGGAATGGGTCCCACCTCTCTTCATGGCTTTACCTTCCTTAACTCTCAATATATGGAGGGCCATGATCGGCAACGCCATGTGGCAGGGCACTTGATGATGATGGACTCTGAATAGTACCAGGCGTCCATTCACAGCTGGGGGACTGGAGGCCACACGCATAAAGCGATAATAATCCTCCTTCTCCCCCCCCCCCCCACCCGCCTTCTTCTGCTGCGGGTCTCAGTAGCTCAGTCGGTTTTGAGCATCAGATTCACATGCTATAATGGTTGTGGGTTCGAATCCCGGAGGTGCGCTGCATTAAAACTGGCCTTCTCACTGTCCCATCTTAACATCATTGTTGTTCTGGTGGTGTCAGTATAGGATTAGATAGGTCCCCCTTTCCCCACTTCCACTGGGGGGATGGTTATCCCCGTGGGCCATATCACCTGAGGTGGTGGGTGTCGACGTAAAAACTGAAGTAAATCAATCAACCCCCCCCCCTCCCTCCCTGAGTAAGGGTTGGACCATAGTGCCGTCATGCTGAGTGGTAGGAGGTCTACCTCTGCGCCATCTAGGTCTCTCTGATATAAAGGACTGACAGAGTGCTCTCCCCCAACAAATGTACAGATATAGCTTAACCCTTTCATTCCCGTGAAGGTGTATGCTGGGATCTGGTGGATAGGGTGAGGAGTCGAAAGCCTCTAAAACAAAAGTATCCACCCTCATTGCATCTGCAAAAACAAGCTATTTCCAAACCAAAATCCTGAATGCCTCTTCTTCAAAAGAACTCTTTACAACCATGAATCATCTCCTTGGCACACGAAAAGACTTACCTCTCCCAACAAAACATACAAATGAAGAACTCCCATCTGTATTCTCTAAGTATTTCACCACCAAAATACAAACTCTTCGTGACAGGCTTGACAGGACACCCTGTCAACCATGCCCACCTGACCCTTCCTTCTCTGGCACACCTCTCACTACTTTTACCCCAGTCTCACAAGAAGAAATTTTCAACACAATCAGATCCATGTCGTTCAAAACCTGCGAACTGGATCCTCTTCCAGGTTCTCTCTACTCCGATTGTCTCCCTACTCTCCTCCCATTCATCACTGACATCATCAACACTTCTTTTCAAACTGGAACTGTCCCAGATTCTTTCAAGTCTGCTATTGTTCACCCTCTCCTCAAGAAACACAATTTAGACCCAAATGAACTGAAAAATTACAGGCCTATCTCTAATCTCTCTTTCTTGTCAAAACTCCTTGAAAAAGTCGTCCTCAACCAGCTGAACTCTCACCTGTCTGCCAACAATCTCCTCAATCCTTTCCAGTCAGCCTACCGCCAGTGCCATAGCACTGAAACTGCCCTACTACACATTCTCAACAATCTCCTCCTTGCAACTGATACTGGCAAAGTCTCTCTCCTCACACTCCTTGATCTGTCTGCAGCTTTCGATACCATTGACCATGGTATTCTCCTTTCTAGACTTCATCATACTTTTGGCATCTCTGACATTGCTCTCTCCTTTTTCACTTCGTATTTATCAAACAGAAAACAAACTGTTCTCATCAATGGCACTTACTCTCAACCTGCATACCTGACCTGTGGTGTTCCACAAGGATCTGTCCTTGGCCCTGTTCTTTTCACTCTTTATACCTCCCCCTGTCCACCATCATCAACTCCCACTCTATAAAACACCACTTCTATGCTGATGACACCCAACTTCAAGATAGTGACTCACCTGATAATATACAGCGCCTGTTGACTCGCACCACTGAGTGTTACTCGGACATTAAGAACTGGATGACACACAATAGACTTCAGCTTAATGACGACAAGACAGAAGCTATCCTCATTGGCACCCGTCAGAAACTTTCTCAGCTGCCTCCTCTTTCTCTCCCATTATGTAACACATCAGTCCCAATTTCTGATTCAGCTAAAAACCTTGGTGTCTGCATTGACTCTACCCTCTCCATGAACAACTTTGTTTCTCAAACTGCCAGATCTTGCTACTATCATCTCCATCGTATAAGCCTGATCAGGAAGTATCTCTCTGTCGAAACAACTGCAAAACTCGTTCTCTCCTTCATAATGTCTCGCATTGACTATTGCAATTCACTCCTGTCTGGTCTTCCTGCCTCCACCATTCACATCCTACAGCGCATTCAAAACAATGCTGTACGCCTTGTACTCAAAAAGAAAAAAGCTGACCGCATATCTCCTCTCCTGGCACAACTTCACTGGCTCCCTGTATCAAAGCGCATACAGTACAAACTAGACACCATGTGCTACAAAAGCCTCAATAACGCAGCCCCCGATTACCTGTCAAGCCTACTTGAGATCTATGTTCCCTCACGTACCCTCCGCTCTGCCTCCGATCCTCTGACTTTTCGCTTTCCACGCACTAAGCTCAATACCTATGGTCCACGAGCCTTCTCTGTTTCTGGTCCACTCTCCTGGAACAAACTTCCTCTCTCAGTCCGTCAGCAACCTACTTTTGTCTCCTTCAAGTCCGCTCTCAAAACTCACCTTTTCTCCTCTGCATAAAATCCTAACCTCACTCAACCCCCCTCTGCAGCCTGTCTCCGCTCGGAGGGGAATCACTTTGTTTTAATATATAATTGTATATGATGTGCTCTCTGTGGTTTTCCATTGGTTTTATTCTTGCTTTTATTGCTTTTATTCTTTTCTCCCCATTTGTGGCCATGCATGTGTTGTGTGTGTGTGTGTGTGTGTGTGTGTGTGTGTGTGTGTGTGTGTGTGTGTGTGTGTGTGTGTGTATGTGTGTGTGTGTGTGTGTGTGTGTGTGTGTGTGTGTGTGTGGTGCGTGCGTGCGTGCGTGTGTGCGTGTGTGTCTTTTCGGCGCTTGGATTTGATTTTGTCGAGATTTGCGCTATATAAATATTGTAATTATTATGTATGCATGTGCGTACGTATGTATGTATGTATGTATGTATGTATGTATGTATACGCTTAGATTTATGTATGTATGTATGTATGCATGTATACGCTCAGCTTAGATTTATGTATGTAAGTATGTAAGCATGTATGTATGCATGTATACGCTCATATGTATGTAGGTATGTATGCATGTATACGCTCAGCGCTTAGATTTGATTTTGTCAAGATTTTGCGCTATATAAATAAAATATATTATTATTATTATTATTAGATGTTGAACAGGGTAAGGAAGTGAAAGGCTCCGAAAACTGGTGAGAGACAGAAAGGCTTTGGAAGCTGGTGGATAGGGTGAGGGACTGAAAAGTTAAGAAGATGTTGAACAGGGTTAGGCAATGAAAAACTTTAAAAGCTGGTAAAGGAGTGAAAGGCTTTGGAAGCTGGTAGACAGGGTGAGGAATGAAAGGGTTAGGAAAATGTTGGATAGGATGAGGAAGTGAAAGGCTTTCGATGCTGGTGGATAGGGAGGGGGGAGTGAAAGGGTTAATGTTCTGCTAGCACAAAGGGCCGACAGCCAACAGCTCTGACCTTGCGCTGTTTAACTCCATCCACCCGTCGTTTACAGTGACTGCCACTGACATTTACACCGACCCTTTCATGTCAGGTCGTTTGTATTGTAGCTGCCTGGTAAATCAGTGTCCTAAAGACGATATTTCACATCTACCTGCTCGCGAAATCAGTCTTAAAGACATCATTTCATGTTTAGTTGCTTGTTACATCAAAATCTCGAAGACGTTATTTCATGCCTCGTTGATAGCTAAATCAGTCGTAAAGACATTGCATTATAGTTGCTTGCTAGTTCAAAGTCCGAAAATTATTATTTCATTTCTAGCTGCTGGTTAAATCAATCTGAAAGACGTTATTTCATGTATAACTAGTTACTTGCTAGTTCAAAATCAGTAAAACAATATTTCATGCTGGTTGCCAGCTACATCAGACTTAAAGACGTTATTTCGTGCCTAATTGCCTGCTAAATCAAAATCTCAAAGATGTTACTTCATGTGCAGTTGAGTTGCTCATTAAATCAAAGTCTTAACGACATTATTTCATATCTAGCTGCTTGCTAAATCAAAGTCGCAAAGACGTTATTTCGCGTGTAGCTGCTTGCTGCATCAGTCTTAAAAAAAATATGTTTCATGCCTAATTGCTTGCTAAATCAAAGTCTCAAAGATGTTATTTTATGTGAAGTTGCTCATTATGTCAAAGTCTGAAAGACGTTAGTTCATATCTAGCTGCTTGCTAAATCAAAGTCTAAAAGCCGTTACTCCATATCCAACTGCTTATTAAATCAAATTCTTAAATTAAAGACGTTATTTCATGTCTGGTTGCCATTTCCCGTAAAAGATATCAATATCATCGATAGAGCCAGTTCACATAGGTCTGTTCATGTCATAAGCACGTAAGTTGTTTGCTACATGCTGTCTTTAAGATATCTTTTTGAACATAGGAGTACTCTAACGTTTCACTGAAAATGTTACATCAGTGACATCACCAGTAGATGAGGCGAAGTGGTCAGTACAACGGACTGCCGACTGGGAGGTGGTGGGATCGAAACCCCAACAAGTCAAAAACATGATTGTGGGATTTTTCAGGCCACAGCGGCTCCTACTCAGAATTGAACCCTATGCCCCAGCAAGGTCTTAAAACAGAGAGAAGAGAGGAGGGAGAAGGGACCGGTAAAACACTAAGCTGAACCCACCAGAATGTTTGGAGCATTAACCCTTTGACTCCCGCATCCTGTCCACCAGCATCCTGCATTGTCAACCATGGTAGTAAAGCAAAAACTTAACCCTTTGACTCCCTTACCTTATCCACCTGCTTTATGCAGGAAGCTGATGGATAGGATGAGACAGTCAAAGAGTTAAGTTTTTGCTGTTGGTGGATAGGGTGCAGCGTCCCCGTGGGGGTACCGGGGGCTCTTTCAATATAAACAGTATCCCCAAGTTCTGGAAATTCTGTGCCAGATATCTCCTATCTCCTGTCATTCTCTTTGTTTCTCTCTTCCTCCTTTACTTTCTGTCATGCCTTCCTATAATTTTCTGTCTCGCTGTTCCATTCATCTGTAAGTGTTCTATCAAGCCTTACATACATTCTCTTAGGACTGATAATTGCGTACATGTTTGAAACGCAGTTTTGGCTCTAAGGAAATGAAATGTGCAGAACGCTCACCAACCAGGTCCAGCCCATCCTCTGGATCAAGAAAGAATAAAAGACCCCTCTCTCGTCCCACTCTGAGTTGGTTTGAGTGTCGGATTCACATGCTTATGGTTGTGGGTTCGAATCCCAGGATGCGCTATATTATTAAAACTGGCCATTTCACTGTCCAATCTAAACATCATTGTTGTTCTGGTGGTGTTAGTATAGGATTAGATAAGTCCCCTTCCCCCACTTCCCTGGTATGGTTTATCCCCGTTGGCCATATCACCTGAGGTGGGTTTCGACAGAAAAACTGAACCAAACCAACCAACCCGCTCTGGTTTTGCTACGTGAGTCGGGATTTCCCGATCATGTCTCAACAACGCTTGTGTGCGAGCGTTGGAGAAATCCGACTTGGGGTTTTGAAAATTCGCGGGGCTTTCAATATTTCCGTTATCCGAAACTAATGGGCCAGAAATAGATTCTTTGGTCATTCTTAGCCTCGTTTCGGCAGGCCATTAGGTCACTGTACTATGCAGTTGGTGAGTGGACAGTGCAAAGTTCACGACCTGCTAGCTCTGCAGCGAAGCAGACGACGGAAAAGCAAATGGACGAACAACACTCGACATCTCAGCGTTCTTCAAGACGATCTCTCCCTTCAGTGCTCTTGGAGTGTGTGCAAGTTGGATTTTATGAAATGTCATTCAAAATGTGACTGTAGGATCTGATGTATTGACCTGACTGTAAGACATTTTTCACCTGAAAATTTCTCTAATGTTACTTGTACCATTGGCATTACTCAGCAACTAGATCTAGGTCTAGATCTATAAGGGTTAGACAGTTGACATTTCAGAATGTTGTACACCAATTTTTTAACAAATAACCTGCCAATTTTCAAAGCTCTCTGTTTTCATTTGTTTGTATGAGAATTTTTCTTATGACCTATACAAATGGTGTGTATCAGGGGAATGGCAAGGGGCATAATTGTACTTAGCGAGTGAGTTTTAAATTAATTAAATTAAATTGAATCAATCAAATTAATTGTTTCTCTCTTGCAGGAGCGTAATGAATATGGACAGATTTTTCTCTGTATATATACGTGTGTGTGTGTGTGTGTGTGTGTGTGTGTGTGTGTGTGTGTGTGTGTGTGTGTGTTGTGTGTGTGTGTTTGTGTATGTGTGTGTTGTGTGTGTGTGTGTGTGTGTGTGTGTGTGTGTGTGTGGACCCCTTCTTTCGTCCCACTCTGGTCTGGTTAAATGCTTTTCTCTTGCAGGAGCGTAATGTCTGTGGACAGATTTTTTTCCTGTAAAATTCTATCGCAACACGATCTTTTTCAGCAAGCGCCTGTACTCCACCCGTTGGTAAGTGAACCTGGCCTGATGGTTGGTGTGAATGCAAATGATCTTTCGCGTTGGATTAATTTGCTCATTTTGCTTGCACATAGACGGGCCAGGTTCCCACCGTGTGTGTGTGTGTGTGTGTGTGTGTGTGTGTGTGTATGTGTGTGTGTGTGTGTATGTGTGTGGGTGTATGTGTGTACGTGTGTGTGTGTGCGCGCGCGTGTGTGTGTGTGCGCGCGCGGGCGTGCGTGTGTATGTCTGGGCGTGTGTGTACGTGTGTGCGTGTGTGTATGTGTGTGTGTGCGTCTGTGTGTGTTTATCTATGTAGATCTATATCTGTGTATGTAAGTATAAGTGTGCTTGTGTGTGTATCTGTGTGTGTGTGTATCTGCGTGTCTGAGTGTGTGTATGTGTGGGTGTGCATGTGTGTATGTGTAGGTGTTTGAGTGTGTGTGTACGTGTGTGTGCGTGCGTGTGTATGTTTGTGTGTGTATTTCTGTGTATGTGTATATTTGTGTATGTGAGTGTAAGTGTGGGTGTGTGTGTATCTGGAGCTCTGTGAGCGCGCGCGCGCGCGTGTCTGTGTGCGTGTGACAGAAACACAGACAAAAACGCAAGAGAAAAATGACGGTCGTTTTCGGTGATTACGACCTGAATATGAGCAGGAAGCCATGGATTGTGGCTTTATCGACATTTCTTTACCGATCACACACACACACACACACACACACACACACACACACACACACACACACACACACACACACACACCACATATATTATACACACATACACACATACACACACGCTATATAATTATATAATATATATATACATATACACACATCGCACACACATACAACACACACACGTCACACACAACACAAACACAAACACACACACAACACAACACACACAACACAATCAATAATAAATACAAATACACACATACACACACACAATACACACACCACATCATCACACTACCAAACACACACACAGAGTCACATACACACACACACAAACAATCACACTACACATACACAAACACACACACATTCACACACCAAACACACAACACCATCACACCATACACACACACATACAACAACACACACAGTCACACACAACACACAAACAACACACACACACACACACTCACACTACACACACAACAACACACAACACACACACACACACATACAACAACACACAAACACCACAACACACACAAACAAACACACCACACACACACACAATTCACTCACGATCAAACACTGTGTTTAAAACACATCGTGTGTGTGTTGTGATGTAGTAGTGTGTGTGTGTGTGTGTGTGTGTGTGTGTGCAACGGGTGTGTAGCGCGCTTGTGTGTCTGTGACTATGGGTATGTGTTTATGTGAGTGTGAGTTGTGTGTGAGTCTCGTGTGTGTGTGTGCGCGCGCGCGCGCGCGACTGTGTGTGTGTCTGTGTTTGTGTTGCACAAAGGCTACTGAAAGGAACGTGTACATGGAGCCTGTTACCAAGTGCCCAAAGCCGTCCCACGGGAATTTCTCTTCACAGAAGCTGCACGCTCGCATGAAGACATCCAGCGCATCACTGACCACTGTGACCTGCCATTTCTTCGGCCAGGTGTTGACCACAGCAAGACAAAGGCTGTCTTTCAGCCAATGCCACAATAATAATTAATAATAATAATAATAATAATAATAATAATAACAATGACATTTAAACGACGTTCTTGTCAGCATTCATGAAGATGAAAAGCGTTCTTACCGACAAACGTCTATCAATTAACACCAGAAAAAGAGTTCTTGAATGTTATATAGAACCGATACCCTCTGTCCTGAGCCACTCGGCAAGTCCGTCCAATATTTTCTCCCTGGTTCTACCTGGTGCTCTCTTTCCCTCCAGCTTTTCAGTTGTTACTAGGCGTTCTAATTTCTCTTGCCTTACGAAATGTCCTCTAAATGTTGCTTGTCTTTTCTTAGTCTTCTTTATTAATGTTCAGAACTAGCCAGCAGTGTCGGCCAAGATAAAACGGCATTCAAGAAGACGAAAAGCGTTCTTACCAACAAATGTCTATCAATTAAAACCAGGAAGAGAGTTCTTGAGTGTTATATAGAACCGATACTGTTGTACGGTTGTGAGGCGTGGACAGTCAACATGCAAAGTAAGAGCAAAATCAAGGCAACTGAAATGTGGTTTCTAAGAAGAATGTTGAGTTCCATGGAGAGCAAAGAAAACAAACGAGATAGTCTTGAAGGAGGCAGACACAAGAAGATCATTAATAAAGAAGAGTAGGAAAAGACAAGCAACATTTATAGGACATTTTATGAGGACAGGGGAGTTGGAGCACCTGGTCACAACAGGAAAGCTGGAGGGAAAGAAAACATCAAGTAGACCCAGGGAGAAAATATTGGACGGACTTGCCGTGTGGCTGAGTACGGAGAGGGTGGGAGATGTACTTGCCGCGACAGGGGAGAAATTCGTGTGGAGGGCCATGATCGCCAAGGCCATGCGGCAGGGCACATGATGATGATGATGATGATGATGATACTGCGCCAAATTTTGAAATCTATATAAATTCAGATCAAAGCATTCACTCTCATCAGTCATAATCAGATCTAGAGAATCCGATATTAGCACTGGTATCTCACAGTGTAACCCAAATGTTTTCAGACTTCTTTGAGCAACATTCTTATAGCTTGTCCTCATATACTCTGAGAGTGGTAGGACTTTAAACTCAACAAAACAAAATATATTCACTGTCATCACTCACCAAAGACGTCCACTCGCAATGACAAAATTTCCATGGAACAAAACACATACAAACCAGGATGGGAAGGACGGGGGGGGGGGGGGGGGGCAATATAGAGGGGAAATCACTGCTGGACAAAAGTATGTCCTCAAGTGAAAGAAGACAGAGTATGTGACTGTCAAATAGACAGGAGAAGCTCGTTCCAGTTGTATGGACCGGACACAGAACAAGAGCGGTAACCGACTGTGGAACATCTGTGTCTAAGAATTTGTAAACGAGTCATATCAGGGCAGGGGTTTACTTTTGCAGGTGGTCACAAAGATAAATAGATGCGGAACCAATGATACACTTGTAGCACAACGTACTGATTTTGTGTGAATTCTTTGAGAAGCAGGCAACTAGTGGAGAAAATGAAGCTATGGGGTGATATACACACACGTACACGCTTACATGTGTACGTACATACGTATACATGTACATACATACAGACAGACATGCATACATACATACAGACATAATAATCATACATACATGCATACATACATATACATATGTACATACATACATACATATATACATACATACATACATACATATATACATACATACATACAAACACATATACATACGTACGTACATACATACATACATACATACATACGTACGTACGTAGGCCTACGTACGCATACATACATACATACGCACGTACGAACATACATACATACGTACATAAACATTTATATACACATATATATATTTATATATGTGATTTTACACACACATACACACACACTTATATATACATATGTACAGAAAGACAGGTAGACAAACAGACATAGGCCACGTAAAGAAACAAAACACACTACATATATTTACACGCATCCTCTCTTTCGCCTATCCCTCTTTCACACACACACATACAGAGAAATGCACATATACACACACTACATACATACATGCGTACACATTCATACACACACACACACACACACACACACACACACACACACACACACACACATATATATATATTATATATAATATATATATATATACATACACACATATATACACATACATGCAGCCACATACATACATATACACATACACATACATACAGACATACACACACACGGCTCTCTCTCTCTCTCTCTCACACACACACACACACACACATACACACACACACACACACACACACATACATACACACACTCACTCACACACACATACATACACAAACACATACACACTCCACACACACACACACACACACACACACACTACACTACACTACACTACACTACACTACATAACTACACTACACTACACTACACTACAACTGTCATTGCCTTACCTCTGTTAGGCTTGTTTGTCTTGGTCATGCTGAACGCTGTCACCGTAACTCACACAAAACACAGAAATAACTGGAAGATAATTTCAGTCAAGATCCGCCTCACAGTCTCACACACACATTCTATCCTGCTCGACTCAAGTAGTCCTCAACAGTCATTGAAATCACTGCACTCAAAGCGTGACACCTGGGCAGTAGTTTATACAGGTTATTTGAACCGCGATAACAGAACCCTTGGCTTGTGTGCTGGTTTTTTTTTTTAGAGAGAGTTTATGAGTTTATTGAACTGTTTTTAAAAAAAAGTACACACACACACACTTTGTACGCATAACGTTTAAGACAGTTTACGAGGCCACTGAAACATAAGCACAGTTTGATGTAATGTTTTGTGAAATCTCTTGAAGTAAAATTAGCATGTGTTGTATTTTGACAAGTTCGGATGTCAGCAAAAAATTGCTTGAGGAAAAGTTTGTATGAACAGTCTACCGTTTGTTCGTCTGTTTGTTGTTGTTTGTTTGTTTGTTCGGTCGGTCGGTCGGTCGTTGGTTGGTTGATTGGTCTGTTTGTTTGTTTGTTTGTTTGTTTGTTTGTTTGTTTGCCTGCCTGCCCTGCCTGCTTGCTGTCTGCCTGCCTGCCTGCCTGCCTACTGCCTGCCTGCCTGCCTGCCTACCTGCCTGCCTGTCTGTTGCCTGCCTGCCTGCCTGTCTACCTGCCTGCCTGCCTGCCTGCCTGCTTGGTCTGTTTGCCTGCCTGCCTGCCTGCCTGCCTGCCTGCCTGCCTGCCTGCTTGCCTGCCTGCATGTCTATCTGCCTGCCTGCCTGCCTGCCTGCCTGCCTGCTTGCCTGCCTGCTTGCCTGCCCGCATGTCTATCTGCCAACCTGCCTGCCTGCCTCCTGCTGCTTGCCTGCCTGCTTGCCTGCCCGCATGTCTATCTGCCAACCTGCCTGCCTGCCTGCCTGCTGCTTGCCTGCCCGCATGTCTATCTGCCAACCTGCCTGCTGCCTGCCTGCTGCCTGCCTGCTCTGCTGCCTGCTTGCCTGCCGCATGTCTATCTGCCAACCTGCCTGCCTGCTTGCCTGCCTGCTTGCCTGCCTGCTGCCTGCGATGTCTATCTGCCAACCTGCCTCCGCCTGCCTGCCTGCCTACCTGCTTGTTTGTTTCTCTCTTTCCTCCTTTTCTCTTTCTCTCCTTTCTTTCTTTCTTTTTTCATGATTTTTTTCTTTTTTTTAAGTTTAATTTTGGGAGTCTCTGAAACCGCTCTCTAAAAACATCTCACGTCTTCACCGATTGGACAGGGTGTTCAAAAATAACGTTGGATTTACTTTGCATGGCGCACCACTGTGTTAACTTACCTTTTCAGTTTATGTCAAAAGTCATAAGAGTAATTCAACGTACGAATGAAAGATTAATTCATTCTGTTATAACAACTGTTGTTAACCTGTAGTAATGATAATCAAATCATCATCATCACTGTTTTCTTGTCTGCGTCTCTCTTTTTATCTCTCCAACAGATTAGCAATGGTAGGTATGTGTGAGTTGGCCTGTGTGCTAATGCCTACACCGTTAGAAACTAATGTTTCATCTCGTATCATTTTGTTTATCACCAATGATAGTAAATACTGTTACTCTTCGATTTCCTTATGTATTATGTTGTATATCATCAAAACTTATCTGTTTCTGTCTTCCTTCTGTGTTTGCAATTCTAGGCAGATGAATAGATTAGCTACAGTCAGTTAAAAATAGCTTTTAGCCAGTGATTTTTATCATTGGAAAGTAAAGTACCATTGCCATTGTCATTGCCATTACCACTGTCATTGTCATTGTCACTATCATTGTCATTGTCATTGTCACTATCATTGTCACTGTCATTGTACACTCCTTTACACGTCCGAAATAACATTCAATAAATGGAAAAGCCTCAGAGAGATGAGTATATGTTGAGCAAGTCCCTAATCCTATCAGACATTACTGTAACTTTTGATAGCTAATTAATCAAGACAATCGTTGAATAATGAGCAAAGCTGAGCACTTAATTCGAACTGTTATTTGAAATAGCAGCCATATTGTCAAGACAAAACAAAAACGATCCGCCGTTATGCTATAAACATTGGTTGATTGGTTTGTTTCTGATGAGGTTTTGTGGGTTCTTATTACATCTGTATCTTATATGATATGACTTTGTTCTTTTTACACCATTGATGTTTTTTATGATTTTTTTGATCGACTTGTTCTTTTTATACATGTATTTTTATACAATATAACCTTGTTCTCTTTTACACCTGTATTTTATATAATATTACTTTGCTCTTTTTACACCTGTATTTCATATGATATGACTTTGTTCTTTTTACACCTGTACTTTATATTGCATGATTTTATTTTTTACACCTGTATTTTGTATGATGTGACTTTGTTCATTTTACACCTGTATTTTATGTGATTTGGCTTTGTTTTGTTTTTTACACTGTATTTGATATGATGTGACTTTGTTCTTTTTGCACCTGTATTTTACATAATATGACTGTGTTCTTTTTACACTTGTATTTTGTACTTTGTGATTTTGTTCTTTTTACACCTGTATTGTATATGATATGACTTTGTTCGTTTTACAATGTACTTTATATTATATGATTTTGTTCTATTTACACCTGTACTATATATAATATGACTTTGTTCTTTTTACACCTGTATTTTAATAATATGACTTTGTTCTTTTTACACCTGTATTTTAATATATGATTTTGTTTTCTTTTTTTATACCTTTAATATTTCATATGATATGACTTTGTTCTTTTGACACCTGTATGATTTGTTTTATGTTATATGACTTTGTTCTTTTTTGACACCTGTATTTTATACATAATATGACTTAACAAAGTCAACTCCACAGGGAAACCACAGACTGTACAATAGTCCACTTTCCTGAACTCACAATACACACCACCTGGTCACTGGACCATTACGTGACGTTAATCCAATGACCATGGACCAGAGAACCGTCACGCCGTGTGGTTTATTGACGAAGTCCTTAGGAATCCGAGACATCAACACAGACCTCCTTGGAAACAGGAAACAAATGTCGTAGTCTTGTTGACTTCACACTCTAATTCTCTAGATGCTGATCTATGACCGAGTGTGATCTTTAACCCTTTTGACTCCCCCGCATCCTAACCCTCCAACTGTAAAAAAAAACTTAACCCTTTGGCTCCCTCACCCTATCCACCAGCTTTCTGCAGGAATCTGGTGGTATAGGTTGAGGGAGTCAAAGGGTTAAGTTTTTGCTTTTTCTAGCATGGTTGGCAAAGCAGAAAAACTTAACCCTTTCACTCCCTCACCCTATCCACCAGTTTCATGCAGGAAGCTGGTGGTATAGGTTGAGGTATTCATAGGGTTAAGTTTTGTTTTGCTTCGCTAGCATGGTTGGCAAAACAGAATGCTGGTGGACAGGGTGCGGGAGTCAAAGGGTTAATTAACAAAATCGTTTGGGATCCCGAGACAAAAGACCACACACACAACTTGGAGAGAAGATTTCCAGGTATACTGGCATCAGGCGTTCGTATATCTGTGATACAGAGCAATGATCTAAGACACAGCGCAAAAGCCGTTAAGGTTCCAGACAAAAAATTCGCAGGATCCCCAGAACAAGATTTCCTAAGCTGTTGGTTCCAGGCGGTCATACCTTCAACATGTAGGTCTGATATATATGACTGACACTGTATGAGGGGCTGGACAGTAGGGTGGTTAAGGCACTGGTTTCCTAACTGATTGGTGTGGGTTCAAAACTGCTCGGGTACAGCGGATAGATAACAGGGTGAAGATTTTTTTTTCCCGATCTCCCAGGCCAACAAACGTGCAGATCTACACGTACCTGTATCCTTCAAGACGACGTCTCCGCGCTTGGAATGAATTCCATATGTACTAACGTCACAGGTGCCATGTAATGGAGAAGATCTAGAACGACCACGGCACACGCCCTTAAGCCTACACATAAACCCACGAGCTGGCCAGGTTCCGAGGATCTGCCTAGATAGTTCCATAACCCTGGGATCGTAGGGGAGTGAGGTGGCAGAGATCTCAACTTTTTCCCGGGGCCAGCATCACAAGGGCGGCGCCCATCCCCTCTATACTTATACAGAACATCAACTATGCCGGTTGAAGATCCCTGTAAGCTATGTCAGTTTAGTGACTGACAGAAACATAAAAATGTTTACTACGCAAACTATGCAGAATAGAGATCCCTGTAAGCCATGTCAGTTTAGTGACTTACAGAAACACAAAAATATTTAGTACGCATGCCTCCGAACACGGAATATGACTGCCTTAATGGTAAGGTTAAAAAAAAACGATCGTAAACGTAAAAGCCCACTCACGTATTAGAATGTATATACAGGAGTACCAGCACACAAACGGAAAGAAAAAAAAATGGCACTACATTATACAAAATCGCTTGGGATCCGAGACAAAGACCATGTACAACTTGGAGAGATTTCCAGGTATACTGGCATCAGGCGCTTCTATCTGTGATACACAGCAGTGATGTAAGACACAGCGCAAATTCCAGGGTGACATAAATCAACACAGACCACGTGGAGATGTAGTGTTCTCTCTCTCTCTCTCTCTGCGAATGAAACCAAAGAGGGTAGACCGTAGGCAGTATTCTCTTTGATGAAACACTTCAGCACCAAACAGCTGTGGTATCAGGCACACTTAGTTAAAGCAGTTCTTGCTGTGTTCCTGTTGCCATTGTTCATTCTGGGGCCTCTCCACTGTCCGTCCACTTCCAATATCTGGAACACACACACGTACACGCGCCCACGCACACACACACACACGCCCCCCCCCCCACACACACACACACACAACACACACGCGCACACACACACACACACAATACACACACACATACACGCACGTGCGCGCACACATACGCACACACACACACGCGCACGCACACGCATGCACACATACAAACGCCAGGGTCAATGTAAATCTGTTAAAGAGCTTAACGCAAACATAAGTTGGATTAACAGATATTAACACATGCACACAGACCAAAGCGTGGTAATGGTTCACAGTCACTCAGGCACTAGCATAAACATGTACGCACGCATATACTAGCACACACACACACATACACACATCACACACACACAACACACACACGCACACACACACGCACACAACACAACACAACACAACACACACACACATTCTCTCTCACTCTCTTTATCCTTCTCTCTCTCTCTCTCTCTCTCTCTCTCTCTCTCTCTCTCTCTCTCTCTCTCGGTTTTGCTGGATACTTTCACAATGTGAAATCTGTGTTATTAGGTGGGGCTGGCAATGTGGCAAAAAATAGAAGCAACTATTTAACACGTTTGCAAAGACAATAGAAATTTCATTTTCTGACCAAGAAAAGTGTCTTAGAAAAAAAAAATACTAAAACAATATAAAAGAAAAAGGAACCAGAAAAAAAACACGAAAAGAGAAAAAGAACTCGTATTTAAAACAACAAGACAAGACAGGCGCAAAATTTCGGCCAACCGGTCTTTGTCAAGCGTAAGATCACAAACAAAACCAGACATGAAAATTCGGAGACATAGACTGAAACTTCCCTGTGCTCGGTCTATGTGAGAAAAGCAGAAAAAGGTCAAATTAGTGTGGCTGATCATAAGCATCATGGTACCTCCTCATATTACCAAACAAGTATCAAAACTTATTCATTAAACAACCTTATAGCATTTATGTACATTCCTCTTCTTCTTTCGTCAGCTGTCTGCATAATCAAATAGTTCGGGTGTTCGGATTAAACTTGATTC
>JAPXFY010000017.1:59158842-59168842 GCA_030674185.1 Monoplex corrugatus
CTACCTTGTGTTATGTGTTATGTGTTATGTGTACCTACCTTGTGTTATGTGTTATGTGTACCTACCTTGTGTTATGTGTTATGTGTACCTACCTTGTGTTATGTGTTATGTTGTACCTACCTTGTGTTATGTGTTATATTGTACCTACCTTGTGTTATGTGTTATGTATACCTACCTTGTGTTATGTGTTATGTTGTACCTACCTTGTGTTTATGTGTTATGTGTACCTACCTTGTGTTATGTGTTATGTTGTACCTACCTTGTGTTATGTGTTCTGTTATGTTGTACCTACATTGTGTTATGTGTTCTGTTATGTTGTACCTACCTTGTGTTATGTGTTCTGTTATGTTGTACCTACCTTGTGTTATGTGTTATATTGTACCTACCTTGTGTTATGTGTACCTACCTTGTGTTATGTGTTATGTATACCTACCTTGTGTTATGTATACCTACCTTGTGTTATATGTTATGTTGTACCTACTTTTTGTGTTATGTATACCTACCTTGTGTTATATTACGTACCTTGTGTTATGTGTTATGTTGTACCTACCTTGTGTTATGTGTTATGTATACCTACCTTGTGTTATGTGTTATGTATACCTACCTTGTGTTATGTGTACTTACCTTGTGTTATGTGTTATGTATACCTACCTTGTGTTATGTGTTATGTTTATCTACCTTGTGTTATGTTGTACCTACCTTGTGTTATGTGTTATGTGTACCTACCTTGTGTTATGTATACCTACCTTGTGTTATGTGTTATGTGTACCTACCTTGTGTTATGTTGTACCTACCTTGTGTTATGTTATGGTACTACCTTGTGTTATTTGTACCACCTTGTGTTATGTTAGTGTACCTCCTTGTGTTATTGTTGTACCTACCTTGTGTTATGTTAGCTGTCCTCAGTAATCCATACGTGAGCGTAATGTGTTAGATTGGTACGTGGCCTGTGTGTATGTGAAGTCTGTATTTGGCTACCGTAATGATACTTACTTCGTTATGTTTTTGTGTGTGTGTGTAGTGGGGGTGGGATGGGGGCGTAGTGTGTGTGTTGTGTGTTTGTGTATGTGTTGTGTCTCTGTGTGTTGTGTATGTTACCTACCTGTGTTAGTGTTTATGTGTACTCCTGTGTGTGTTAGTGTGTTGTGTGTTACTTGTGTATGTGTTGTTACCTACCTTGTGTTATGTGTTATGTGTACTACCTTGTGTTATGTGTTGTGACTCCTTGTGTTAGTGTGTTTGTGTACTGACTTGTGTTATGTGTATTACCTACCTGTGTGTTAGTGTGTTATGTTGTACCTGTTATTGTGTTATGTGTATGTTCCGGTGTGTGTTGTGTTTGTGTTTGTTGTGTACCTCCTTGTGTGTTTTGGTGTTTGTGTATGTGTGTATACCTTGTGTTATGTGTTTGTGTACCTTCTGTGTGTTATGTGTTTGTGTACTACCTGTGTGTTATGTGTGTTGTGTACTCCTGTGTTATGTGTGTTGTGTAGTTCCTACCTGTGTGTTGTTGTGTACTCTTGTGTTATGTGTTATGTGTACCTACCTTGTGTTATGTGTTTGTTACTACCTTGTGTAGTGTATGTGTACCTCCTGTGTGTTATGTTGTTATGTTGTACCTACCTTGTGTTTCTGTATGTATACCTACCTTGTGTGTTATGTGTACCTGTTGTTTGCTGTTGTGTACCTACCTTGTGTTATGTTAGTGTCATCGTTCGTTGTGTTTTGTTGTACGTGCCTTGTGTTATATGTGTTAGTGTTTGTGTACGTACCTTGTGTATGTGTTATATGGCTACCGTACTGTGTTATGTGTATGTTTTTGTGTGTGTGTTGTATGTGTATACGTGATGTTATGTGTTTGTGTTTGTGTTATGTTGTATGTTTGTGTGCTGTGTTTGTGTGTAGTTGTCGTACTGTGTGTTTGTGTGTGTGTGTGTCTTGTTGGTGTGTGTGCTCTTGTGTGTTGTGTGTGTGTGTGTTACTTGTGTGTGTGTGTGGTAGTTTCCGTGTTGTGTGTGTATTGTGTGTCCGTTGTGTTTGTGTTGTGCTGTCGTGTGTGTGTGTAGTGTGTCTTGTGTTTGTGTGTTGTTGATGCTGTGTTATGTGTTTGTATTTGTTGTGTAGTTATGTTTGTTTGTGTTTGTGTTTATGTGTATACTTGTGTGTGTGGTGTTGTGTTGTGTGTGTGTGTGGTTGTGTGTTTGTGTTGTGTGTGTAGTGTTCGTTGTGTAGTTGTTGTGTGTTATGGTGTTGTGTACGTACTGTGTTTGTTGTGTTGTCTGTGTGAACCTACTGTGTTGATGGGGGTTGTATGTTTAACCTACCTGGTTGTTAGTGTGTGTTGTTTTACCTACCTTCTGTGTTAGTGTTGTGTCTCTACCTGTGATTATGTGTGCATGGGACCTGCCTTGATGGTTTTTGTGTTATGTGTATACGTTTTGTGATGTGTTGTGTATATGTTTATATTGTGTTGTGTTGTGTGTTTGGTGTCCACCTGTGTTGTGTGTTATGTGTTTCCACCTACTCGTGTGTTATGTGTTATGTGACGCTACTGTGTGTATGTGTTATGTGTGACCTGCCTTGTGTTTGTGTTTATGTGGTTACCTACCTGTGTGTGTATGTGTTATGTGTACCGTAGCCTTGTGTTGTGTGTGTATGTGTGTACCTACGTGTATGTGTGAGAGAGTGTTTGTGTGCGTGTGTGTGTGTGCGTGTGTGTGTATGTGTTGTGTTTGTGTTTGTGTTTGTGTATGTGTCGTGTGTGTGTGTGTGTGTGTGTGTGTGTGTGGTGTGTGTGTGTGTGCGTGTTTGACAGAGAGAAAGAGAGACAAACAGACAAACAGACAGAGTGTGTGTGTATGTGTGTATGCGTGTGAGTGTTTGAGTGTGTGTGTGAGTGTTTGGGTGACAATGTGCGTGCGCGCACGCGTGTTTGTTTGTGTGTGTGTGTTTGTGTGTGTGTGTGTGTGTGTGTGTGTGTGTGTGTGTGTGTGTGTGTGTGTGTGTGTGTGTGTGTGTGTGTGTGTGTGTGTTGTGTGTGTTCTATCGCTCATCAGCTCGTGTGTGTGCGTATGTGTGTGCAAGCTAGATCGCGCATGATTGTATCCGTATAATAACGGTGTTCCTGCCACCCGTGCGAAGCCTGAAACATAATCATGTAAAACTGAGACACACTCACGTGCATCAAACATCTTTTGTGTGAAAGCCTTTTCTAGTCATGCACTTTGTTTGCCGGCTCAAGCTTTCATGCCGTGAACGTATATGTGTGTGAGATTTTTTTTCCAAAATTTATAAATACACACGCTTGTTTGAGCGGTTTGACATCCCAGTTGCTTGAGCGGTTTGAAATCCCAGTTGTTGAAAGGTAAGACGTATCAGCTTACTTGTTTATCTATCTGTTTATTTATTCATGCATTCGTTTGTTTGTTTAGTTAGTTGTCTGTTTTCATTATGTTCAGCTGAATTCTTTAGTTCAGTTTCGCTCTCTTCACCACCCCCCCCCTTTTTTTTCACTATGTTCTTGTCACAGCAGTTGTGTGCGTGTGTGTGTGTGTGTGCGTGTGTGTTGTGTGTGTGTGTTGTGTGTGGAGTGTGTGAGAGAGAGAGAGAGATTGTGTGTGTGTGTGTGTGTGTGTGAGTGAGTGTGCACGTGAGTGCGTGTGTGTGTACTAGATTCGAAATTCTCTCTCTCTCTCTCTCTCTCTCTCTCTCTCTCTCTCTCTCTCTCTATCTCTCTCTCTCTCTATCTCTCTACTCTCTCTCTATCTCTCTCTCTCTCTCCCCCCTTCTTCTCTCTCTCTCTCTCCCTCCTTCTTCTCTCTCTCTCTCTCTCCCTCTTTCCTCTCTCTTCCTCTCTTTCTCTCTCTCCTCTCTCTCTGTCTCTCTCGCTCTCTATCACTCTCTCACCTCTACCTCACCGGTCAATGTGACACAAACCTCCCATCCTCCTGTTTTTCAAGGAATGTTGAAAGAAAAACGACAATATTGACATTGTTATCCGACGACCTTTTTTGCGTCAGACAGACTGAAATGGTCATGTTTCCGTCCCTCATAGCCTGGACACATAAAACTGTTGATATACCGAAAACACATTGGTTGCAATAAAAAATAAATAAAAGAAAGGAAAACAATAACACCACAGATGGCAACTACTGTAGGATCAGCTCAACTTCTAAGTTAACACTATTGTCATTCTTCGAGGCTAATTGTCCTTCCACTGATCTGACGTGTTTTTTTGTTGTTTTTTTATGCAAGGTCTTGTAGAGAGAACCCTGTATTCATGTTTCTTCTTTAGTCATCATCATCATCATCATCAAGTGCCCTGCCGCATGGCGTTGGCGATCACCGCCCTCCATATATATCTATCCCTTGTTGCCTCAAGTACATCTTCCACCCTCTCTGTCCTCAGCCACCCTGCAAATCCGTCCAGTATCTTCTTACTGCGTCTGCCTGCTGCTGTCTTTCCCTCCAGCTTTCCTGTTGTGACCAGGTGCTCTAATTCCCTTTCCTCATAAAATGGCCCATAAATGTTCTTTAGTGGAGTGCCTGAATTGCAACCATTCTTGTATCGTGTTTTCAGGACACAGCTACAGCCCTTGAGCTCCAAAGAACTCCAAAAAGGGATTCCAAAATTCCTCATTCATCTCATTACTATTGGAAATCTGTAATATCCGGGCATCCACTGGCAGGTCACACAGGCACTACTTGCAACGTTTGACATCTCTCCACAGGAAAAGGCAGTTGAAATTTTTCGAACATCCATCTCACCGCTGAAGTTACGTCGATATTAGGGGCATCTACATTTTTCTACATCGTTCTTTAAGATTAACGTATGGATCGCGGTGGTTGGAATATCTTGTACCTGCCCGACTTCGTAGTGATGAACATCTTAGATCACCTGGACCTTGACAGCTTGTGCTCTGTATCTCGCATCGGGAATGAAAGATTGAGAGATCTTAGTACCGCCGTTTACAGAAAACGCTACCCACACACGAATCTGTTCTTACACTTTTCACGCAGGAGAAATCCGATTAACGGGAACTTCGTCTCCGTTGCATGTCGGTTGTCGAGGTCTGATTTCCGCCTAGTGCAATGTCTAGGGCGTGGCATTTGTCGTTTGAAAATTGAGGCCGACGGTTACTTCATCCGGCAGTCGTCCTATCAAGTCTTGGTGAACGCTCTGACAGGCAGTGCCTCCCGCTTGATCTCTTTCACGCTGAAAACGGATCTGTTCTGTGGATATGACACGCTGAGATCATTGCCAACAAATCTGTATAACCTGTCTCAGTTACTGGATCAGATGAAATCTCAACAGGGACTGAAAGTAGACCTGCACGTGTTTTCACGAAAGTTGTTGTATGCAAGTAGTCAGTACAGAAAACTTGAAAACTTTTATAGGTTTGATGGTTCAGGCTGCAACTGCCCGTATCTCACGTCGCTGAGAATGTCTGAGTGGAGCATACTGTATAAGCCGGGTGAAGAGAACATTTTCAGTTGCGACCGCCCGCTGGATGTACAGATGCTGGCCACTGGTCTGGTGTCCAGCTTTCCCAGCCTCCGGCACCTCCAGCTTCCCGCCCACAATTTCAGCAACGATCTTTTAAGACAACTGGCCCACATGAACGAGAGAGTCCCGCAGCTTGAGAGGCTGGGACTGATTAGTAAAGGCTTGTACAAGCTTCCATCTTTGTCTTCTGAGGCGTGGGAGAGCTTGCTTAATGCCAGTCCCGAGCTCAAAGTGCATTGCTCCTTCTTCAAACCACCCTCTCTGGCCAACTTCAACAGAGTGCTGAAGCCAAACGTGCCCATCGAGGTTCTGTGCATAAGCCTTGTAACAGACGGTGAAGTACAAGATCTGTTACAAATTAGTCAAGCTCGTCAAAACAGATTGACGAAGGTGACCATAGGGATTCGTGGTGAAGTAACCGATGCTGTCCAGCAGTTCATCTACCGGTTGACACAAGCAGGTGTTGACGTGCAGACCGCAGGGTACACAGATGATCTGCTTGCTACGCTTTTAAGATAGAACAATCTGTTGACACCTCCTCCTTCAAACACTGACAAATCAAGAACCAGAAGAGAAAAAAAAACACGAAAAAAGAACCAGAACGCGTATTTAATACAACCCGACAAGACAGGCGCAAAATTTCGGCAATTCTCACACTGGATGGAACAGCAGGGAAGTTTTAGTCTTTTTCTCTTTATTTTTGTATCTGGTGTTTGTTTGTGTGTGATCTTACGCTTGACAAAGGCCAGTTGGCCGAAAATTTGCGCCTGTCTTGTCTGGTTGAATACGTGTTCTGACTTTTTTCGTTTTTTTCTGGTAAGATCACAAATGAACAAACACCAAATACAAAAATCAGGAGAAAAAGACTGAAACTTCTCTGCCACTATGTCCAGTGGAAGAAAAGGACCCTTAAGTTTTGTATTTGGTGTCTGTTCATTTGTGAGCTTCCGTCTGCGTTTGACAACGGCCAGCTGGCCGAAAATTTTCGCCTATCTTGTCTGATGGTATTAAATACGCGTTCTCATTTTTTTTTTTTTTCTTTTGTTTGTTTTTTGTTTGTGTTTTGTTGTTGTTGTTGTTTTGTTTCTGGTTCCTGTTTGCTTGAACGCGGGCAGTCACGCTTTGATTTTGATGACTGACAAATCAGCTTAGTCTCAGAGTAGACTAATAACACATCATGGTATATACTGATGCTGAGTCTTGCTCGCCCAGTGTTGTCGTCAACATTAAACCAAATTTCTCATTGTCCCCACTCTGAGGCCTGGTTAGCGTAGAGGTAAATCTCTCGCCTTCCAACTTCCCTGCAAGGGGTTACTGTGTAGTTGGAGACGTCTAAAGACCTGGAAATGCTGTTTTTCTGTGCCTGCCACCTCCAGTCCACCTACCTGTGAATGAGCACCTGATCCTGAGAAAGGTTAGGAAACATAGAGATCAGAGAGAGGAAAACAGGGGGTGCTTCTCATAATGCTGCTGCCTAGAAAAGTTAAGGTCTCTGTCACCTCTTTCCCCTACGATCTCGAAGTGTTATGGAACAACTTTCACCTCACTTTATCTTTTGGTGTTTGGTTTTGTTATGTGGGGTTTGGCTTTGATTAATTTGGACTGAATTTTGGATTCGGCCTTGTGATTGGTTTGGAATTGTGATCAGTTTGTGGACAATATAGACAAGCAGTATACCATAGCCATAAAGAGGAAATATGTTTTATTGCAAACTTTTTAATTCATTTTTTTACAGTCAACAGACATCAACATACACTGTGGTAACCCAAAAATTATATCAGTTCATATACATATGAAACGGTATTATTGACGTATGAACAACACATAACATACAAAATATACATATTTCATAGATTGGAGGTTTAAGAGTGGACATCAAGATTTAAGTAATTGTCAGTACATGTAGAGTATTTAAAACGTTTTTCCAATTATATCTTTTTGCTGCACGATAATCAAACATCAACGAACAATGTGGCAACAGAAATGATGCCATTTTATTTCAACAGGAAAATTGACATACGAGCATCATATAGTATACAGAACATACATGACAATATTCTTAACAATGGTTTCATTGTGTACATCAAGATTTAAGAACATGTCCTGAAAAATAAACGTTTTCTTGGGGGAAAACATTGATATGTGGTTGTTCCTTTGAGCATTTAAACTAGACTAGTGAAAAGTTATTTTGGCATTATACTGTTCAATTTTGAATCCCATTTTTAGTATTCTTTGGAAAGTGTTACATTAAAGTATTACTTTATACAGTTTGCCCGGAAAATCGAACTGAACGTCTAGTCCTTTGAAAGGGGACGAAAAACGAGTCGGACCCGTGTGTCTTCTGGCTGCGCACGCTAAAGATCCCACGGTAGTTAAAACTCGTGAAGAGTAGGGCATTACCGGCTGCCTTGGTATAAGACATTGAAGAGATAGGTTGATTTCCCAGGTCCCACCCCTTGAAGACCAATTAGCCTTCTTGCCTTTATGAAGTCGTGATGAAAAATGTCAATATGAATATGAATTTGAAGCGAGGGAGAGCTAGAGGGGATGGGCGCCGCCCTCGTGGTGCTGGCCCCAGGAAAAGTTGAGGTCTCTGCCACCTCACACCCCTACGACCCCAGGGTTATGGTACTATCAAGCCAGGACCTCAGGACCTGGCCAGCTCGTGGGTTTATGTGCAGGCTTAAGGCTTGTGCCGTGATCATTCTGGATATTCTCCATCACATGGCACCTGTGACGTTAGTGTATATGGAATTCATTCCGAGTGCGGGAGACGTCATCTTGAGAAATTGAAAACAAAACAGAACTGTCTCACAGTCTAGCGCTGCCTTCTTGTTTTCTGGTCTTCTGTGAAAAGAAACAATACAGCTTGTCTCCTTTATGCACAGTTTCTTCTTCCAAGCCTGCAAACTAACTTTGTCCATGTTTCGTGATGAAATATTTTTTTATTATAATTGTTCACCACTTTGTCGGTCTACCACTTACGTTATCTAGTAGTTTTCTAAGTTGCTTGGTGGTAATTTTCTTCCTTGATCTCAACTGTGGCTGTGAGAAAGGCGATATTACTGAACCTGCCCTTCGGTGTGACGGATGAGTAAGCATACTGATTGTTGGCTTGGGATACGGGTTTTCATGATGGGATAGAATAGCAATCCTGGAGACACGCGTTCTTCCGCATGCACTGCATAATGGGAAGAGGTCCTGCGGGACTTTGGGTTCTACTTCTGCCGGTCCTTCTTCTGCTGAATAGCAGCTGTCTTCTGCTGTTCGAACGTAATTGTGTCCTGCGATTCCCCTGTCGCCAGCATCCTTCGTCGCGGGTTATGTCTTCCTAGTTGGTGGGTGTTGAATCCACATCTGATAAAGCTGACCTTCAGAGTGTCCTTGAAACCGTTTCATTGATTTTCCCCGGTCTCAGTATTCTTTTTTTTTTAACAGTACTTAACACTCGATGGGGTTATAGTCTAAATGGACCTAGTGTCCTGTCCAGCGATGCTGGCTTTTGATGCGTAAGCACTCTGTGTTTGTTTGTCAAACTGATCTTTCGGAACAAGAAGGATTGGACATTCGTTCTTGCAATATGATGCTGCAGATCTTGTGCAGAGGTCTTGCGTCATCGGTGGACAGGTCTGGTGGTAGTACAGTTTGAACGCTCAGGACCACTGCCCTTCACAACTTGGTGGTCAGCCTACCTTAGGCAGTGTTGACCTTACTGCGAATGTGCAGGGTTACCTCTGTACCAAAAGACCATTACATCTGTATCAAGAAATCCACTTGTGCTCATTGTGCTGCCCAAGTAGTAGAATTTGTCTGCAGTCTTAATCGGAGATGATGAGCCACTAGAAGCCGAAACATACCTTCTGTCTTACTGAGATCAATTGTAAAGTCGAAGCATTTGCAGGCTGAGGCAAACTGGTCACTAAGTGCTGGGTTCGTTCGAATGTGCAGCCAGTGCGCTGTCAATTCAAAGACTGATATCCCCATGATGGCTTTAATAAGCACTTCTGAATCTTGGTATGGGATCTCTGCAGCTTAGTTTTCCATCCAAGCGATCTGAATGTACAACCCCCGCCTTCCTTAGTCAACGTGTCTGAAGGACTGAATCAGCAGCACTGCAAAGAGGATGGAGAAAAGTGTGACTCCTGGGGCACATCTCTGATTCACTCCCTTCTGCAATGGGAAACGTTTAGACGCCTCCCAGGTCCCTTCCACCAGTATACCGTTACAAATGAAAGCAATCAACAAAACAAGCTTTTGAGGACAACCAAAACTTTTTAATTTTTTAGGATCATCGCACTCAGGGAGGTTACCTTTGTGCTCAACCTTTTTTTTTTTTTCGTCCCATTTTCTGTGCCACCTTATGGCCACAGAAGCTGGAACAGTTTTATAATGCGATAATGATTATATCGATGAGGATGATAACCATGGTGCTAGGGAGTTCCATCTAGGATTGAGACTGCGTGACAGGGCTGTACTCTACGCTTACTATCATAG
>JAPXFY010000017.1:59173842-59176342 GCA_030674185.1 Monoplex corrugatus
CTGGTGGTGTCAGCATAATGCTTCATAGATCCCTTCTCCTTTTCTTTCCTTATTTCAAGACCTTGTCAGCGCATATGGTTTTTCGCAGACTCAGGGAATCTGCTGGCAGATTTGAGTGGAGCACATATAGAATCATCCAAGTGTGATGAACCCCTCTTGAACAAACTCCAAACTCCAGACATGACAAACACCTCCAGACTCCAGACTCCAGACATGACAAACACCTCCAAACTCCAAACTCCAGACATGACAAACACCTCCCAAACTCCAGACATGACAAACACCTCCAGACTCCAGACATGACAAACACCTCCAAACTCCAGACATGACAAACACCTCCAAACTCCAGACATGACAAACACCTCCAAACTCCAGACATGACAAACACCTCCAAACTCCAGACATGACAAACACCTCCAGACTCCAGACATGACAAATACCTCCAGACTCCAGACTCCAGACATGACAAACACCTCCAAACTCCAAACTCCAGACATGACAAACACCTCCAAACTCCAAACTCCAGACATGACAAACACCTCCAAACTCCAAACTCCAGACATGACAAACACCTCCAAACTCCAGACATGACAAACACCTCCAAACTCCAGACATGACAAACACCTCCAGACTCCAGACTCCAGACATGACAAACACCTCCAGACTCCAGACTCCAGACATGACAAACACCTCCAGACTCCAAACTCCAGACATGACAAACACCTCCAGACTCCAGACTCCAGACATGACAAACACCTCCAGACTCCAGACTCCAGACATGACAAACACCTCCAGACTCCAGACTCCAGACATGACAAAACACCTCCAAACTCCAAACTCCAGACATGACAAACACCTCCAAACTCCAAACTCCAGACATGACAAACACCTCCAAACTCCAGACATGACAAACACCTCCAGACTCCAAACTCCAGACATGACAAACACCTCCAGACTCCAGACTCCAGACATGACAAACACCTCCAGACTCCAAACTCCAGACATGACAAACACCTCCAAACTCCAGACATGACAAACACCTCCAGACTCCAAACTCCAGACATGACAAACGCCTCCAGACTCCAAACTCCAGACATGACAAACACCTCCAGACTCCAGACTCCAGACATGACAAACACCTCCAAACTCCAGACTCCAGACATGACAAACACCTCCAGACTCCAGACTCCAGACATGACAAACACCTCCAGACTCCAAACTCCAGACATGACAAACACCTCCAGACTCCAAACTCCAGACATGACAAACACCTCCAGACTCCAGACTCCAGACATGACAAACACCTCCAGACTCCAAACTCCAGACATGACAAACACCTCCAGACTCCAAACTCCAGACATGACAAACGCCTCCACACTCCAAACTCCAGACATGACAAACACCTCCAGACTCCAAACTCCAGACATGACAAACACCTCCAGACTCCAAACTCCAGACATGACAAACACCTCCAGACTCCAAACTCCAGACATGACAAACACCTCCAAACTCCAGACATGACAAACACCTCCAGACTCCAAACTCCAGACATGACAAACACCTCCAGACTCCAGACATGACAAACACCTCCAGACTCCAAACTCCAGACATGACAAACACCTCCAGACTCCAAACTCCAGACATGACAAACACCTCCAGACTCCAAACTCCAGACATGACAAACACCTCCAGATTCTAAACTCCAGACATGACAAACACACTCCAACTCCAGACATGACAAACACCTCCAGACTCCAGACATGACAAACACCTCCAGACTCCAAACTCCAGACATGACAAACACCTCCAGACTCCAAACTCCAGACATGACAAACACCTCCAGACTCCAAACTCCAGACATGACAAACACCTCCAGACTCCAAACTCCAGACATGACAAACACCTCCAGACTCCAAACTCCAGACATGACAAACACCTCCAGACTCCAAACTCCAGACATGACAAACGCCTCCAGACTCCAAACTCCAGACATGACAAACACCTCCAAACTCCAAACTCCAGACATGACAAACACCTCCAGACTCCAGACTCCAAACTCCAGACATGACAAACACCTCCAGACTCCAGACTCCAGACTCCAGACATGACAAACACGAAGTAGCCAGTATTTATCCTCTTCTGTTTGACAGGTGTTACATGTATGTATGTTTCTTTTGATTTGGTTTGGGGTTTTCTTCTCTTTTTTTTTTCAGATTAATTAAGTTACATGAGTGTCAAGAGTTTGGAGTTTACGCTGTTAAATTGAAAACATGACAAAGTGGGGGTTTTTCACCGACACATCAATGTGAAGAATGACATACGACATACACAAGGTTATCAAGTAATTTTATAATAATAAAGCAAAACAGCGTTTTGTGCATTATGTGTAACACCACCTTTAGACGAACATGAAGATTAATCCTTTGACTACCACACTCTGTCCACCAGCATCCTGCATTGTCAATCCATGCCAGAAAAGCAAAACCTTAACCCTTTGATT
>JAPXFY010000017.1:59181342-59183842 GCA_030674185.1 Monoplex corrugatus
TGGGCAATGTAACACTGTACAGAAACAAGTCTCACTCGCGCTACACGTCAGGTTTTAAGTTGTCAAAATGCGACGTGACTGAAAATTGATTGTGTGGGCTTTCTTTCCCTTCAACCCACGAGGCGACCATTTTATGACAGGCGCGAGAGCCAAGTGGTTAGGAGTTTGGACTTTAAATCGGAAGGTCTGCGTTTGATACATTATCATCATCATCATCACCATCATCATCATCATCATCATCATCATCATGTGCCCTGCCACGTGGCGTTGGTGGTCATGGCCCTCTCTATAAGAATCTATCCCTTGTCGCTGCAAGCACATCTCCCACCTTCTCTGTCCTCAGCCACCCTGCACGTCCGTCCAATATTTTCTCCTTAGGTCTACCTGGTGTCCTCTTTCCCTTCAGATTTCCTGTTGTGATTAGGTGCTCTAATTTCTCTTGCCTCATAAAATGTCTTGTAAATATCGCTTTTCTTTTCCTAATCTTCTCTATTAATGATCTTCTTGTGTCTGCCTCCATCAAGACTGTCTTGTTTGTTTTCTTTGCTGTCCACGGAACTCTCAACGTTCTTCTTAGAAACCACATCTCAGTTGCCTCAATTTTGTTCTCACTTTGCGTGGTGACTGTACACGCCTCAAAACTGTATAAAGTATCGGTTCTATGCAACGCGTAAGATCTGTCTTCCTGATGTTAACTGATAGGCATTTATTGGCACACAGACATTATAAAAGCAAAACAAAGCTCTGTTTATAACGTCTTTGGTTTGATACTGCTGCGGCCTGGTACTGCCTACTGGGTAAAGGTTGGAGAACTTTCCATGGTTTGATCCGACCGAGGTACCACCTTGGGGTTAAAGAGTGGAGATGTTGCCACCTGGGGGTCAAGAGTGGAGATGTTACCACCTTGGGGTTAAAGAGTGGAGATGTTACCACCTGGGGATAAAGAGTGGAGATGTTACCACATGGGGGGTCAAGAGTGGAGATGTTACCACCTGGGGGGTCAAGAGTGGAGATGTTACCACCTGGGTGGTAATGAGTGGAGATGTTACCACCTGGGGGTCAAGAGTGGAGATGTTACCACCTGGGGGTCAAGAGTGGAGATGTTACCACCTGGGGGGTCAAGAGTGGAGATGTTACCACCTGGGGGTCAAGAGTGGAGATGTTACCACCTGGGGGTCAAGAGTGGAGATGTTACCACCTGGGGGGTAAAGAGTGGAGATGTTACCACCTGGGGGGTCAAGAGTGGAGATGTTACCACCTGGGGGGGTCATGAGTGGAGATGTTACCAACTGGGGGTCAAGAGTGGAGATGTTACCACCTGGGGGGTAAAGAGTGGAAATGTTACCACCTGGGGGTAAGAGTGGAGATGTTACCACCTGGGGGGTAAAGAGTGGAGATGTTACCACCTGGGGAGGAAAGAGTGGAGATGTTACCACCAGGGGGGTAAAGAGTGGAGATGTTACCACCTGGGGAGTAAAGAGTGGAGATGTTATCACCAGGGGGGTAAAGAGTGGAGATGCTACCACCAGGGGGGGGGTAAAGAGTGGAGATGTTACCACCAGGGGGGGTAAAGAGTGGAGATGTTACCATCTGGGGGGTAAAGAGTGGAGATGTTACCACCTGGGGGGTAAAGGGTGGAGATGTCTCCGATCCCTGTCAACGAATATGTGCTGACTCTGGGTAGCTCAACCTTCATGTAATACACATGACATCGACATATGTCGTGTTAAACTACCATAATCGATCCATGACAGGATTCGGTGGTTAATAACACAAAAAGACCTGCAAGCATACCGCCGAAGCGGAGTAAGAAACTATGCAGAACATAACACCTGCAAGTGTGGGCCGAACAATATGTATACATGGATCGAGAAAACATGATCAAAAACGAATGAAATGTGTATAAAACGATATATATTTTTTTTTAAAAAGAAGGAGAAAAAAAGATATAGCATGCATCCGAAGAAAAACATTGATCAAAACGAAGAATGTGTATAAACGATATATATTAAAAAAAAAAAAGGAGAAGAAAAGCATATAGCATGCATCCGAGAAAACATTGATCAAAACGAAGAATGTGTATAAACGATATATAAAAAAAAAAAAGAAGAAGAAAAGCATATAGCATGCATCCGAGAAAACATTGATCAAAAGAAGAATGTGTATAAACGATATAAAAAAAAAAAAGAAGAAGAAGAAAAGCATATAGCATGCATCCGAGAAAACATTGATCAAAACGAAGAATGTGTATAAACGATATAAAAAAGAAGAAGAAGAAGAAGAAAAGCATATAGCAATAATGATGATCAAGGTTCAGAGACTGAAGAACGCGGAAAATCGTTTGTCCAATCTAGGTTAAAAATAAAAAAAGGATGACCGACATAAAATATATCTGATTAATTAGCATTGAAGAATGCAGGAACTTGTTCGTCTGATCTCGATCAAAAACAAACACTCAAAAATTGCAGAGATGAAATATCTTTGATTAAACAACACTGAA
>JAPXFY010000017.1:59188842-59268842 GCA_030674185.1 Monoplex corrugatus
GTAACTGATGACAAGGTCCGAATGGATCATACAACGCATGGACAGCTTCCATTTGTTGGAAGAAATGACTGTCGATTGGCGTCGGAAGCTTGGGAGTTGAGTGTCCCGAGAGTGGCGATGCATTGGTGCTCCGGGTCCTTTCTTCGCCCTCGTGGTGTTTCTTGTTAACTTTGATTAAAGCGAGGTCGCTGGATGATAACTTGATTCATTGATTGATTAAAGCGAGGTTGCTGGATCTTCTGCAGCTCAACTGACGCTCTACGAAACATTAGAGAAGACTGAATGATCTGTTGTTTTTATCAGAATTCTTGTTATTGTTGTTGCTGCTGCTGCTGTTTGCTGTTGTTGTTGTTGTGGTGGTGGTGGTTCTTGTTGTCTTTTGTGTTCGTTTGACAAATTTTTGCCTGTCTTGTATTGTTTTCATCAAACTGTTAATTGAATTGTTTAAAGTAATTAATTAAATATGCTGTGTTTTTATTCCGGGGCCAATGTCAGCTTGTGTCTGGTTTCTAAAACTATGTGGGTTTTGTTTGTTTGTTTTGTTTTGTTTTGTTTTACGTATCGAAACACAATGTACTATTTGGCAAGCCATTTCGTCTATAGATCCACAAGCAGCAAGATTTAAAATTCTTACCAAAGTTTAATGCTTTTTTAACTTGGAGTACCTGTGGTTAACTTTCGCTACAATGCCATCCCAGTCAGTGCCTCAACAAGTCACATGGGCCAGCGCCATCTTGCCTTTGAAATATTCGTTTAATCGTGTCAATCATCTGGACACCCTGTGACTGTAGAGAAACTGGGTCGATTTTGCATGTAGTTTTCTACAAGCTGTCTCCAAGCAATGGGTGTGTATTGTGTGCTTATTTTTTGTTAGATTTTTGTGCGTGCATAATTCCATGTTTGGTTTGTTTCGACGGTTCCATGTTTACGGAAGTGCAGAAAAACGGAACTGGCAGTGGGCAGTGACAAGCCTGGCTGGAAATTTTACTCTGGTACAGCTACACCGTGATGCCTTGTCGGTATGCAGTTTCTTTCTTCCTGAATTACTATGAGGAGGCAGATTCAAGCAGTCTTTGATTTGAATCATGTGAATGTGTCTTAGTCGAGTACATTACTGTATCAGCTCTTCTATTCGCGGATGAGACATGCCCCAAACACGCTAGCGGAAGGGAGGGAAGAGCATCTGTCGTCTGCTCCGTTGGTCAAGTGTTTTGATCTTTGATCAGTTAAACCAGTTCGTTAAACGGTTTATTTGTATCGCTGTTGCTATATTACGTTTATGTTCATTTGTTATCAAGGCTTGTCAGAGTCTTCAAGATCGATTTTTCAAGGATTTTTTTTAGAACTTGTGGTAAACCGTCAGTACCGATGCTGCAGTTCCGTCCCTTCTTATCTACACCAGTTCACGTAGGGGTGCGCTGAAGGGTTTAGAAGAGGTTGTTGACTGTTGGCAGAAAGTATACATACCGGCCTATTCCTGCCCTAAGGTATTGGATTCATTTGTTTAGTAATGCAGATGTGTTCTATTCTGTTCTTTTATTTATATTTCATTTCCAGGTGGGATTGTGGAGCTTTGTTTGATACTGATAAACATAGTATGATAGTTTGATTTCTCTATTGCGTTAATGTAATGGAATGAGTCATACCCTGTGGCCCTCCCTTGTCATGATTTACAGATCAGTTTAAAATGAAAGTTTGATATATGGTAGTTTTACAGAAATTTTCAGTTATTCGTTTTTGCTGTTGTTGTTATTGCTGCTGTTTTACCTTTATCAGTTTATGTAACTATAATCTAGTTTGTTTGCCAGCTCATTAATGAAATGTTTTGTGCTCATTTCAAAATTTTATTTTATTTTACTATGTTGCATTTTCAACTTTGTAGAATATGTAAGGATTTGTTTGTTTGTTGTTGTTGTTGTTGTGTCAGCATTTTGTGGTAGTGTGGGAAAGGAGTGCACTGTCTTGATTGTTAAGTTCTGCCAGCCTTCCTTCTCCTCCACTTGTCCAAAAAGATGAAGGTGGGAAATAAGGGGCTGGGGTGGAGAATTGTGATAGATGGCTGATACTGATACCTGTCTCCCTCTATCCCTCTCTCTTTCTCCCTCCCTCCCTCTCTCTCTCTCCCTCCCTCTCTCTCTCTCTCTCTCTCTCTCTTCTTTCTCTCCCCAACCCTTCTCTGCGTTTTTCTTATGTGTGTGCGTGCACACACACACACACACACACACACACACACACACACACACACACACACACACACACACACACACACACACACACACACACACTCACTCACTCACTCACTCACTCACAGATAGAGACTAAGAAAAAGAGAGGGAGAAAGATTTATAAATGAAAATATGACAGGAAAGGGGTGTGTCTATGCACAGATCAATAGCTTCCTTTACAACAGAAGCCTGATAGTGGTTGAAGTTGAAGGCAAAACACTGTCAGACTTTTATGAGTATGTCATCAATAAACCAGCATAGCATGTCACAGAGCTAAGACTTGAAATTGAGTTGGTTTAGAAATGAAATAAGTAGTGTTTGTTCCTTTATTGACAAACACACACACACACACACACACACACACACACACACACACACACACACACACACACACACACACACACGTATGCAAACACAGACATGCATACGCATGCGCGCTTATGCATGCAGTCCATACATGTAAATCTACCAAGAATAGATTACAAGTTCTCATTGGCATGATCCTCACCAGTAGAAAGGATTAGACTTGAACTCCAATGTCACGTGTCAAATTAACAAGAAATAGTTATTGGAGGGGTCCTAAAAGTCCAGGGTTTTATATCTGATTTGGCAGGGTCCGCATGTCCCCTCAGCAGGGATTTTTCTTCTCCCCCAGTAGACTTTGAGTGATGCTGTGGGTGCTGAGGTGATTAAGCAAGGCACTGTGTGCAGCATGTGCTTAGCACACATTACAGAACCAACATTAACAAAGGATTTGTATCTGGCAAATTTACATAAGAGAATCACCAGTTGTTAGCAAAAATGCATGCAGACTACCACCTCCAGAGACAAGACAAAAACTGAAAAATGAAAGCAACGACAGAAAAAACAAAGGATTGGGTAGTACAGTAGTAGTACTACACTGAGATGATGTGCTGTCCTCAGGGAGAGTTTCTCATATCAAATCTTTGGTGACAAGAATTTCTGTTTAAAAGTGAACCCGTCCTTGTGTCAGTACAACAGTAGTGGTCAGATTCTTTTCTGCTTGTAAATTGTATTCTGTTGATGTACCACTACGCTGGGAATACCATTACTAAATAGTGTAGAAATGTTCAAGACTGGTTCACTGCTCTGAAATGCATGATTTGTATGACACATTTGCCAGTAAAAATAGAAAGTACATCAACTTAAGCTTATAACACTAGAACTTGTTATATTATGGCAATGGGAGACTTGAATAATATTTTCTAAATACAAAATCAACATTTCTGGAATGATCAGCATTTTGAAATGTACAGTTGACAGCTAGTTGGTAGTTTTGGTATCTTAGCCAGCGCACAACCATTGTGTGTGTACATGATGCTGATGTTGTAGGGCCTACATTATGATGGGTCCTTGATCATAAATAAATATTGTTCTAAATCTAACATTAAACTGACATCTCTGGAATGATTGGTATTTAGGGATGAGCAATGAGCTAGCCAGTTTTGACACCTAGGCTAAAGCCAACACTGAACCGTGTGTGCACAAGATTTTGTGATGTATGATACATAATGATGAGGGTGGGACCTTTATTTCTAAATCAGATGCTAAGCTGACACATTGAAAGTGATAGGGTGCATTCACACTAAAGCCAGTTAGTTGCTGGCAACTGATTGGAATACAAGTGCAGGTCAGTTATCTGTCTCCTGTCGTTTGAACTGGCAGTAGGGTTTATGGCCAATCTGGTCAGCACCGACTTGTTACTGTGAGCCAATTGATATGCAGAGTGCATTTTATTTACTGGGTTGCTGGACCAAGGGGCTGAACTTTACATAAATCAGATGATGCTTTGCAAGATGATACAGGTTGAATGCCTGAAAATTTCCGGACTATCGTTTTGGCACACTACTCCAAAAGATCTGAAGTCTTAGGTCATATTTATTATCATTATTAATCATTGTTGTGTAGCAAATTATTTAGACTCATTGTATCCGGTCTGATTTTTTTAAAACTGTAATCAGGTATTGTCCATGTGTGCTGGAAATATGAATAAGATGCACTTTTTTTTAAAATAATAGTTCCATGTCATTTTCTCAGCCTCAACCACAAGGTAAAAAATTAACTTATCCTGATTAATGCCATATGCTTTATCTTATTCCTACCAAGTTGATGGCAACTGCCCTTGTACAATGTGACTAAATTTGCTGTGTAAAGTGTGTTGTCAGACCACAACCAACTGACTATAAGTGGCGCATCATTTATGTGAATGCAACTAATAAGGCATTTTCAGAATCATGAGAATGAGTACCCATGTGACCCATTCTTAGTTTGCATGGATTGCCCTCTGGAATTGAACTGGAAAACTATGTGGAATTGACTTTTGTGTTTGTAGCTCTTTTGTCTGTGGAACAGAAACTTTCTAAAGTTATGGCTTGTCTTCATGCTTCAGGATGATTTGTTTTGATGATCAGAGTATGACTGGATCCTGTTTTCATCCACTCTAGGGCATCTGTTGAGAAGGAAACTGCTATGTGTACTGACACACACAACATACCTTTTCTGTCATAACTCTTACATGATACATCTATTTATCTCTCTCTCTCTCTCTCTCTCTCTCTCTCTCTCTCTCTCTCTCTCTCTCTCTCTCTCTCTCTCTTTCTCTGTGTGTAAATTCATGAATTTACATATTTCATAATTAATTGTGTGTGTGTGTGTGTGTTGTGTGTGTGTGTGTGTGTGTGTGTGTGTGTGTGTGTGTGTGTGTGTGTGTGTGTGTGTGTGTGTGTGTGTGTGTGTTGAAAACCAAGAAACCAGTGGATTCTTTCAGAAGTTATTTGTAGTCGTAACACCTTAGCATATGTAATTTATTGATGACATATTTGATATTATGCTAGTCTGGCTAGATTCCTTCTTCAACTAAGGTCTGTTAAGTAGAAAACTGCTGATCTTATCATGTATGCATTGACATACTCCTTACCAGTCATAATGAACAGCTGTGTGTGTGTGTGTGTGTGTGTGTGTGTGTGTGTGTGTGTGTGTGTGTGTGTGTGTGTGTGTGTGTGTGTGTTTTACACTCATTCCTCTTGAATGCAGGCATCACATTGATAGTATCTATAATATTGATAACTTGCTATTTTTTTTCTGATTTCCAGGCTTGTCCAGAATATCAGATACTTAATTTCAGCCATTTGTGTGAACCTCACACTCACAGTCATAGTCCTGAGTGTTTATTTTCACAGTATAACTACAGCCATGACAGTTTAATAGGCTTTCAAAAGTCTCCCAAGCACTTCTTTTTGCAACTTCCTTGGCTTTTTTCCTCTTTTGTGACTTACCCAGTAATAAGTGCAGATTTTTTTTTATCCTGTCATTATTTTGTAATGGGTGAAAACGTTTCTCACTTGGGTGAAAATGTTTCTCCTTTGTGTGAGATAGCAAAGAGAGAAAGTGAATAAATTAATATGCACATGAGAATATTTCATTATTTGAACAGTGGATGGATACTTGTACATCTTGGAACATTTTTCAAACTTTGAAACTCATTATTTCAATGGACATATGATATGGTCTACTCCCCTTTATAACAATGGAGGTTGAAGTATGACAAACTAAAAGTTAATTCAGACATATAACAATGGAGGTTGAAGTATGACAAACTAAAAGTTAATTCAGACATATATTAAACAAATGAATTACAATTTACTCTCAAGCATTAAAACATCAAAACAAAATCCAGGTAATGCAAACACATAAATAGATCTGTCAAATCAGACTACATGACTATGGTTGAAGAAAGACAACATTGTGAGCTTCCAACTGCTAAGTGTCATGACTATAGATAGTAAGGGGAAAGGAGCTGTAAGCTATGTCAGCTGGTGGTTGGGCGGGCTGCCTGAAAGAGAGATGAAGACCAGAGAGGAGTGAGAGAGGGGTCTTCCATTCTCTTTTGATCCAGAGGCTGGGCTGGACCTGGTTGGTGTGCATTGTGTGGCTATGTCCCAGGGTTTGTCATCTCCCCACCTTGCCATTCAGTTTATAAACAAGGTGACTGATGACTGGGTCGGAATGGGTCATACATTGCATGGACGCTCCTCTTTGCTGATGAAATGACTATCAAATGGCATCGGGAGCTTGGAAGGTTCTCCGGGTCCCATCCACACCCTCAAGGTGTTTCTTGTTGACTTGTTAACTATGTAAATAAATAAGAAAAATTGAATGAAATCAGTTCAATCAAATAAAAAAAAATTGACACCACATAGTGTGTGTTTCTCACTCACTGTCTTTTCATTCAGTGTGTTTGTGTACATAAATAATTTTTAAATTACGTAAAAAACTGAATGATTTTATCCTTAACAAGAAAACTTTATTTAAACAAAAAAAACTGCACAATATTACCACTACCAGACACAAGTTGAAATCTGTCAAGCCCAGTAAGAAGCTAAGAACAACTACTGAACTAGTTAAACGTTTTTTGTTTTTGTTTGTGTTTTTCTGTGTCAACTCATCTAAATATACTGACATAAATTTATGGAGCATAGAACTGTTGGAAATTAGAACATGCATGGTATCATGTTAATAATCTGATACTGACATGTTGACAGTAGGCAATTTTCTTTTCTTCCTGTTTCGCTCCCTCACCCTGCGCCCTTTCTGCTGGGCTGCAGTTCCTACATGAACTATATATGTATAAGCATTTATTTGTATTACTTTATAGCAGATGTTTTTAATCCATCAGTAAAGCAGTCATACTCTGTATTCAGAGTTGTGCATGTGGAGATATTTTCATGTTTCCATAACTTAGCATAAGCCACAAAACATTGATATGGCTTTCACTTCAGGATCTTTGACCTATAGTCGTATAGATCAGATGTTATTGATGCTGTGCGTGAGTTCGCCAGTATGTTTTTGTAAGGCCTGTGGCAATAGGCAAAGAATTCTGTCCTTATTTATTTTGATATGGACTAAAAATTTTCTAAACATTATACTGACACTCATTTTATTTATTTGTTTTATCATGTTCTATTTGATTAAATCATAATGCTATATAGTATATAACTAATATAGTGAATAAAGCGTTCAACTTGCGCAACATTTTTGTGTAAAGACAATAATACAGATTAATAACTATGGATTTATATATTATAACAGTGACTTCAGTATGAAGTTTACTTCCTGGCTTTGCCACTGAAAACAGTGTAAAAAAATCCAGTGTGCAATGTTTACTCTAAACTATTTTGATGCCATCACAAATTGACCTCCATGTAAGGAGGCAGAGAATTTGTGGTGCAGTATCAAACAGTCAACCTTCAAGGTGAGAACACAGTGACTTAATCCTTTGACTTCCACACCCTATCCACCTATACGAAAAAATTTTCAACCCTTTGATACCCTCACCATATAGGATGAGGGAGTCAAAGGGTTATGTTTTTGCTTTGCTAGCATGATTGACAATACAGGATGCTGGTGGATAGGGTGGAGCGTTAAGAGCGAATAACAAATAATGATAGTGAGGTTCATATCCTCAGTCCCTGAAAGTATGACACAGATCCATCAGAGTTTGTTGGTTTGTTTCAGCGGAGGCCTTGGTGGAGTATGATTATGATGCTGAACAAGAAGATGAATTGACGTTGCGTGTAGGTGATATTATCAAGAACGTGGTGACTGCAGATGGTGGATGGTGGGAAGGTGAATTGAAAGGCAAGAAGGGCATGTTTCCTGATAATTTTGTGAAGGTGAGCTCAGACAATGTGTAATGTGAGTGATTCATTGTGACATTTCTTGAGTGCAGATTAAGCCAGAGCTTAATTGATGTGAAATCGCCACATGAGTGCAGCACACTTTTTTTTTGGTTGGGGAATTTCCTTGTGTGACAAGTGCAGTGCATTCGACATTATTGTCAAAGCTAGGTTTTAAACATTTATGTGGTAGCAATGCTGCGCCATCATAATCTTTCCATTTGTGGTTTCTTGTTGGTTGTACACATAGTAAGTTGATCGCATGATGTCACATATAAGGTAGAAGTGGCTGACTGAGACGATGTGCTTTGTCTCAGTCAGGCACATGAACGAACTAAGTAGATTTGGGGCAAGATACTGTTTGCCTCTGGAACCCTAGAAATGGCAGTTTATATTTAAACGCAGATGTCAGAAATTTGGCATAAAATACATTGCATAGTTAGCTGGTTTGTATTGTGATGAACTCTTTACTGTTCTGATTAAGCACAAAATTATGCACACACGCACATTGGTGGTATTTGGCCATCATCGTGCAGTGCACAAATGCACTGGTGATGGTGTGACTAGTTAAACACCAGCTTAATTCTACCACCAGCTAGAGTGCTTTTCTGAATTTAGGAAATGAAGTATTTTCTGTAATTTGTTATTTCTGCTATTTTCAACAAAAACTTAAACATTTTTTGTAAATTTTTATGAAAATACTGACTGGTAACTTGCCTTTTAAAATCCAGTCCACATTAGGCTGCCCAAACTGGCCCATTGGAAGTGTGTTCTATTGTCCCTGAATAATCGAGGCTGGTCCCATAAAATTCATGGTCACTTACTTTCACTATGCATGATAGCCGTAATGCATTTTGAATGGACATGAATTAAAAATACTTCCTTCTTGTATTGTCATTTCTGTATTGATATGGAATTGCCATAGTAAGTTTTAAACTGTTATTTTTATGATTCACAGTTTGTTGTGAAAAAATTCAGCTTCAAAGTCCTCCCATGAAGATCTCTATACCAGGAACACTTTCAGTATAAATAGTATCCCCGTTTTCTGGAAATTTTGTGGTAGAAATTTCCTCGTTTCTGTCACTCTCTTTGTTTCTGCTTTATTCAGGATTCGACTTTCAGTCATTTCTTCCTATCGTTTTCTGCCTTGCTGGTCCATTCACCTGTATGTGTTCGATAAAATCTTATGTACTTTCTCTTAGGATTGATAAATAGGTACATGTATGAACTAATTAAGTGCATTTTTGGCTCTAGGAAAATGTGATGTGTAGAAGCAAATTTAGGTAATTTAAGCCCGTCTTTATATATGTTTACGTGTTCTTGGGTATGTTTAAATCTGAACTAAATTTGTAGTTGTATTTTTAAATCCCCTGTGTGATAAATTGGACAGAGTGGTCAGCGCCCGGAGCATATGCTTAGATTATATGTGCGAGTGCTTTGATATGTATACTTAAATTTTCTTTTGCTTTTTTTTTTCCTGTTGAAGTATTGTGTATGTTTTGAAACGATTATAGCCCTGATATGGTTCTACAGTCGTCTTGGCTTTAATTAAAAACAATAATTTATTGGCTTAACATCTTTTTAAAAAAAATTTCATCATCTGTAAAATACATTAAGTGCAACTGGATGAAGATGACAGCACAGAGTTATGGTGGTCTTTTATTTATTTTTTTTTTTTTTGTCTCAGTGCGTCAGTGCATTTTGCTATAACTAGTATAAGATAGACTCTGTCATAAGTCCACCCCCTATCCTTTCTCTGTTCTTTATCCGTTACTCGTAAAGTAAAATTACGGTGTCGTTATACATTTTTCTTTCATATGTTTTTGAAAAAATAATATTGGCACTTTTATCTAGTTGTGTTTGATAACAGTTTTGATAGTGAACAGCGCATTTAACAGGCATCAGAATAATACAAATAGTAATTAATTTCTTTTCCTTTCTGTTTCACGGTTTTAAATCACTGTCACTATTGTGCATATTCATAAAACCACCCATTCTCAAAACCGCTTGTTCTTAGTAATTGTGATCATTGTGCATATAATTCAAAATACTACAATGATTATGTGTATTCATAAAACCATTTTGTACAGTCATCCTTTACTTTTTTCTTCAGTATGTCGGAGGCAAGTCATCTATATTGGGTGTCAAGGTGTAGCATATAAGAGGTTCAACAAGGGCTGTACTGGATTTCTTGTCTTTGCCATGTGAAAGTCTATGAGTCCATGTCATAGTAACTAGGGTACCACATCATTATATGGCTTTTTTTTTTTAACACAACTCATAGTGATACCTTTATTTTGTTAATTCCTTCTGTTCAGTGCAATTGGCCCCGGGGTAGGGAAAAAAGGTACATACATTTGGTCCACCATGAGGCTGAGTCGGAAGAACTGGCCTCCAGTTTGAGCAATTAGTCACCAAAACCTGAAGTCTTGTGAAATCCTTTTTCATCAGAATTAAAACATGGTCACCACACTGTGCGAAGATAAACATCCAGTGTCCATTCGTTGAAATAATGAAACAAAAATATAAAGCTCCAGGGAGGATTGATGAATGTGGAAATTCCTGCACTGGTCAGCAAGTGCACCTCCAGTCAGTATAGCAATTGCATACTACTTGATGGGACAGTTCTTTGTGCTGTGGTGGTGCTGCCTATACCGCTGGCTTTTGAAGATCGCAGTCATCAGTACTTTCCTCACATGGATAGCCACCAACAGGCCCTCAGTACACTCCAGAAGGGAATCTGACACTTTAACCCTTTGACTCCCACACCCCATCCACCAACTGCAAAAACTTAACCCTTTCACTTTCTTGCCTATCCACCAGCTTCCTGCAGGAAGCTGGTGGATAGCGTGAAGGAGTCAAAGGGGTAAGTTTTTGCTTTAATACAATAGCATGGCTGACAATGCAGGATGCTGGTAGACAGGGTGCAGAAGTCAAAGGGTTAATGTTCACTGTGCTGTGTTCCATGTACTGAGGTAATGTAATCTTGAAACATGAGGCCAGGCAGTCTGTGTTCCAAGCTGGTGTTTGTGCACTGAAACCAACTTCCCATACTTGCCAGCACATGCCTGATAGAAAGAAGAACTGCTATTGGTGTGAAGATTTGCTTTGGAAAGTATACACCACAAACAGTTTTTGGTTTGCATAGTCTGTAACATCTTTCTGTGTGATCCAAATGTTACATAAGGAACTGGCAAGTGGGTCTAAGTAAAGAGCCCTAAGTATAAAACTTATTTTGTGTGTATGTGTTTCAGGAAATACATATGACAGACGCAGAACGACTTGAATTTGTCAATCTTGTATAGTGTGCTAACTGACTGGAACAAAAGGGGGAAGTAATGTAGTCGTTGCATAATTGTCATCATTAATCTCATTTAATGATTTATGAGCAATGTAGTGAGGACCGAGACCTTGTCAGTGGTAAGGGCTTATAAAATGTGCAGTGAAGAGTTGTGCCATAATCATTTTGGATCTTATTCATCACATGAAATCTTTGGCATCAGTACCTATTAAATTTATTCTGAATTTGTTCATTGCACATACATACCGTTTTGAGGATCAAAACTGAAACTGAGGAACTCCTTCATTTTGTAACCTGTGTTTGTGTTGAGTTCTGATGACAGATGTCTTTGCAGAATGGACATTTTTTATTATATAACACTACAGTTGCTAGATTTATTTATTTTTAAACAATGTTTACCACACTTCACTCGGAATATTACAGTGACTTGTAAAACGTGTGGAATGGTGGAAAGATATAAGACAGACACTGGAAAGATATGAGAGACTCCAAAATGTAGTCATGATAAAGACAAGAGTGTCTGTACAAGATAATTGTTGTAAGGAAGTTGTCTATCATTTTAGAGGCATTCTAATGGTATGGAGAAATATGAATTACTATATCTAAAATTTTGTGAGTTATCCTATCTTCATTGACTTTTGCAGAATCAGTGCATCGGGTCTAGTCTCATCCTCAAAAGATTTTGTTGTTTTTTTTCTTCTGAGGTCTTTGTTTTTTGTTTTCTTTTTTTTCATGCTTGGTAGTGATTGTTTTCCGCCTGAAATGTATGACTTTCTTATCTGTCAATTAAATCAGCATTCATTTTGTATTTTGTTTTGTTCTGGTTTCTGGTATTGAATGATAGCTTGGCAAGTTCCTTTGATTCAAATTATTATGCAGTAGTTTTTCATATTCAGAACATATTTATCATGTATATATTTTTAAGAAGGGAGTTTTTAAAGCTGCTTTGTTGTTTTAACAAAATGTGTCATTTAAGATTTATCACTTGTTGTTGTGTTGCCCTTTACCCATTTGTGGATCATGTGCTGACCACTGTGGAATGCTGGTCAAGTGCCATGGCTTATTTATGGCTTAAAATGGAAACGACTAATTATTTGTGGAACATAGGAAAATGTGAACATTTTTTTTTTCAGTAAAGATTTCTCAGCTGTTTTATTTGTGAAATTTAGCCAAATTCAATCTGATGTTTGACATCAGGTATCAGCAGCTGATTCTTTCATCTTTGACTGAAATGGATATTTCTCCAATCTGGTCATGAGATTTGTTTATGTTTATTTTCAGCTAATTCAAGGTCACATTCATATGCCATAAATTGGAGAGAATGTGTAAGCATAGATAGGCAGTCTTGTTGTATAAGATACTAATCAGGCAATCTTGTTTTATTTAGTTGATGAAGAAAGCAGCAGGAGATGATGAGTTTTACTTGACCTGCTGGTTTTGTGTTATTCAGTTGAAAGTGAAAGAGAGTACATCCAAGAAAGAGGAAAAGCGTGAAGCAACTCAGAGGAAATCTGTGCGGGAGTTAGCCAACAAGTTCAAAGACGGCGTGCCAATGCCGGGTGCTCAGGGCTCAGTCACACAGAGAAAAAAGGTATCTTGTCACATGGTGTCTTTTTGAACTTTGACAGTTTGTGTGTATTGATTGCGGTATGTTTCAGAGCATAACTTTTGAGTTTTTGTCTTGAAAGTCGGTATTTATTTGATTATGAGCAGTCTACTGTTGCAGTGTTTCCTGTATATGTTTTAAAATTATTTTCTGCATAGTTGTTGACTTTCTTACCTCCCGGAGTTAACCTTCTTCACTGGATATATCAATAGCATAAATCAAAGTCATCATGACATGTTTGATTTTTTTTTCTTCCCTGCGGGTGTTGACAATACACATGAGTGTGAGGAAGCAGTTGGAATTGTCTTGTTGCTGACGGTGATAGTAGAATAGAGTCTGTGTGATGATACACTTTTTCATTTGCATTTCATTTCAATCAGAATTAAGATGTTAAATTTCTTATCCACATTTTTAGAGTGACTGACTGTAGGCAACTGCCCACAACTCTTTTTAGCTCTATCTTGCCTACTTTTGCCTCAGGGTATGATGAAATTTGTGTATTTATCATAATATGAATGTTTGATTGTCCTTTATTTTGTACTAATACATCATAATATGAATGTTTGATTGTCCTTTTTTTTGTACTAATACATCATAATATGAATGTTTGATTGTCCTTTTTTTTGGTACTAATACATCATAATATGAATGTTTGATTGTCCTTTTTTTTTGTACTAATACAAAACTATTCATAGTATGACTGTAGTATTTTTTTTCTGGAAGTGAAAGCTAAGTGAAACTTTTTTGTTGTTGTGTGTGTGTGTGTGTGTGTGTGTGTGTGTGTGTGTGTGTGTGTGTGTGTGTGTGTGTGTGTGTGTGTGTGTGTGTGTTTTTTCAGAGATGGCTAAAATGAAGAAGTGTAAAGTGTTGTTTGACTACAAACCAGAGAATGAAGATGAACTGGAGCTGACTGTTGGTCAGATGATAGATTTCATCAGAGAGGTCAGTGCCTTAGAACATTGAACTTATTGACAATGCAAACTTAATTATTTGTTTCCCTTCTTTTTTTTTTTTTTTGTTTTTTTTTTTTTGTATTTTTCTTCAGCAGATGGATTATTCGTGAATTTTTAAAGATGAGTTTGAGTATCGGTCAGTTTTGTTTTTAAATTTGATTGAACTAGTAGGATTAGAATTTAAGTGAATTTGAATCCAATATGGTTCACTAGATTATTTGGTGAATTTGGTTGATTAGATCTTGAACTGAATCTAATCTGAATTCTGTGAAATTTGATGTAACTATTGTTGAATTGAATTTGAGTGTGACTTTTTGAATGCCCATAATTGATTAGAATTTTAACTCAAACTGCGTGAACAGAATTCAAATTACACATAACTGAACAGGACATGAAATGAACATTACTCAGCAGTGTTTGAACTTAGTGAATTCAACTGATTTTGACTTGAGTGTGGTTGAAGTGGTTTTTGACCCAAGCATCATTGAAAACGATTTGAATTGAATGTAACTGAATGATTTTTAACCTTTAACTCCCTCAGCCTGTCCATTAGATTCTACCAGAAAGCTGGTGGACAGGCTAAGAGGGTCAGAGGGCTGACGTTTGACTATGCCATGACAGGTGGAGGAAGGCTGGTGGGAAGGATCACTGAATGGCAAGACAGGGGTGTTCCCTTCCAACTTCGTGGAGATGATGGAGAACGGGGAGGGGGACCATATTGGAGATAGCAATAAACCACAGTCAGCTTCTTCAGGTGACTGTACACACATTCACGTATGCATGTTCATGCCTGCTTATATATGTGTATATACACACACGTCACATACAGGCATGCATGCATGCATATGCACACACGCACACACGCATACAGAGGATGGCATTAAATCACAGTCAGCAGTTTCAGGTGATTGTCAACACACACATACATGTTTGTGTACATACACATTCGAAAATATGTAAACTGTTAGTTTTATACACACACACACGCATGCACGCACACACTCACACACACACGCACACGCACACACGCACACACACGCACACACACACACAATTTTGGCCTTTAGCATAGTTATTAGAGCACTATGCTCATAACGCAGGGGTTGTTGGTTCAGCCCTTAGATGGGTGTTCAGTTCTTCTCAGGATCTGGCCAGCTCATAGGTTTATGTGGTGCAGGCTGAAGGCATATGCCATGGTCACCATATACATGGCACCTGTGATGTTTCTGTACATGGAAGTCATTCTGAGTGTGGAGACATCATCTTGAGAAACTGAAACTGAAATTGCTGTCTGATCTTTGCTGTGTGAACCAGTGGAAGTCATTATAAAGTGTATGTTTTCTGTTTTCTTCAAGCTCTTGGAACATTTTTTTGCACAGTTCCAAAATGTCTGTTTAGATCCCTATAGCCTGTGAAGCAGCAAAACAATCATAACCACTTGCATAGAGTTTTCAAAAGCAACTTACACTAGATTTTTTAATTTTCAGCTTACAACATCTATGATAGGTTTTATTTTAATTCAGTACATTCTATCTCTTTTTCAGTTGCATAGCTTACAATAGAAGGTTCATGTCTGTTCTTGTTTGTACAATGCATTGTGTGTACTTGATGATGCAGGCGAATGCTGTTTTTGTTTGTACAATGCATTGTACTTGATGCAGGTGAAATAGACCCAGAATTTCAACAGATCAAAGGAAAGAAAGTTATGGGGGTGGGTCTGGGTAACATCTTCCACGGAGGACCTATCAAGCTTCGCAACACCACCAAGAAAGGAGAACCAGGCAAATCATCCAAGACAGAGGACAGGGTGCGTCCTTGTCATATTGACTTACAGCGCTCACAACAGTCAGTGCAAGAACACAACAAATCAATACAAGAACACAACAACAGATCAATACCTTCTTCTGCATTCCAAACAGTGTTATCTCTGATGCATGTTTGCATATTGCTCTGCTTGTTTAGCCCACTTTGTGCACACGTTATGTGGTTGTACAGTCCATGTACTATCTTTGGTTGGGTACTGTGTGCAGACTCATTTTTCCAATAAACTTTTCTAATTGTTGTTTGTTGTTGTTGTTGTTGTTGTGTGTGTGTGTGTGTGTGTGTGTGTGTGTGTGTGTGTGTGTGTGTGTGTGTTTACACATTTTGTGTTGTTTTTGTTAGAGTGTATGTATGTGTGTGTTTACACCTTTTGTGTTGTTTGTGTGTGTTGTGTGTGTGTGTGTGTGTGCGTGTGCGTGTGCGTGTGTGTGTGTGTGTGCATCTTTCATGTAGTTTTTGTTTCTGGTTTTTGTTCTTGTTTACCTATCAATGTCAGATTAGAATTTTATTGAAATTTTGGCAGGGGCAACTTTAAGGTGTACAAAGTACATGCTGCTTATGGAACCACAATTTATTATCTTTTCTGAAGTACTAGCATCCAGAACATCACTCAAGATGTATTGAAACGAGGAGAAAAGTCCCTGTCCGGTCATGATTTGAACCCCAGACTCTTGCTACTCTTGATTTCCAAGTGATTATTCTGTCCACTGAGCTAGCTACTTTTCCAGGCAGTTGCTTTCTTCTTTCTGCCTACCCATTGAGTTGGATAAGGCCGTGGTACCAACTTTCATCTTTCCCATCCCCCTCCTAGGCTGACTGACCAAGCCAGTCAGTGCCTGCATGTTCTTTATGAGTGTTGGAGGCTGTGGATATTACATTTTACCTATTTTTAATATCATGTAGCGCACACACACCACACACACACACACACACACACACACACACACACACACACACAAAACACACACACACACACACACACACACACACACACACACACACACACACACACACACACACACACACACACACAAGAGTATATCATGAAGAGCTGAATGTGCAATACAAGTGGCTTGTAGGTTAGATCAGACAGACAGTGTGCTTAGCTTATATGGCTTGTTTCATGTTAAAAAATTGTTAGTGTGTAACCTGAGCCCACTGTCTTTTTCTTTCACTGTCAATAGCTTACCAGTAAGTTAGTCTCTGATTTTATTTCGCACATTGTGTGTTTGTTGGTGTCTGTCTGTGTATTCTCTCTTGTCTGTCTCTCTCTCTGTCTCTCTGTGTATTCTCTCTTGTCTGTCTCTCTGTCTCTTTCTCTTTGTCTGTCTCTCTCTCTCTGTCTTTATCTATCTCCCTCTCTCTATCTCTCTGTCACTCTTACCCCATGTCTCTCCTGCTGTCTTTTTCTTTCTTTCTCTCTCATTTTATCTGCGTGTAATCACTGTCTTTCCCTCTAGGCTCTATATCTTCTCTGTGTGTGTGAGTGTGTGTTTGAGAGAGGGAAAGAGAGATGAGTGTAATTGTACAGTATTTATTTTGCATTTGCATATGTTTTCAGCAAAATGTATTCACAATTTGCTAACGTAGTTGATTTCACATATTTTTCTGTCACTTTCAGGGTGGACCTTTTTCATGTCTGATTGTCACATTTATGGTGTTTGTACTCTCTCTGTCTCTGTCTGTCTGTCTCTCTCTCTCTTTCTCTCTATTTCTCTCTCTGTCTGTCTGTCTGTCTGTCTCTCTCTCTCTCTCACAAGTAGAGAAAAGAAAAAAATCAAGGAACACAAGGAACACTATATTACATAGTCCTGTCTTGATCCGTCCATGTTCACATTACAGAAATATATGGTGTTTTCAATGGTTTTCAGGATAGAGAAACGAAACAGCCCCCCACAAACACAGCAGACATGTCCAAGAGAGAAAAACCAGGCAGTGAGTATGCTGCCCATCTGTTGTGTTTTCAGATAAAAAAAAAGAGTGGATTTTTTATTATATCCCATCATTTTATCTTTGCTGGTTTAATTCTTTTAGCATCATTAGAGTGTTTCAGGTGTATTCAGTGAAACAGTTATCTATTCACTTGATGGCAGAGATTGCTATTGGTTTTTATTTTACCACAGATGAATTATTTAACATTGTATTATCATCACTCACCTGTTCAGTGTGCTCTGAAATCTTGAAACAGAACTCAGCTGCGTTCTACTATCTTTATCACCTGTTCGATGTGCTTTGAAATCTTGAAGCAGCACTGAATTGCTTTCTACTATCTTTATCAAAGATTGAATGCCTGATAATTTTCTTCAGTATAGCCGTCAGTTACTTTGGGACAACTTTCATAAAGAACTGTTTCATTTCCCACTTGTCCGCCAGCTTCCTGCAAGAATCAGGTGGATAGGGTCAAGGAATGAAAGGGTTAATTAGTGTTATTGTAGGATTACTAAATGATAAACGCCTGTTTCTGCAGCAGTGGAACGAGCAGTAGTGCGCTACTCATACGCAGCAGAGCAGCCCGACGAACTGAGTCTGAAGGAAGGAGAGGTGATTCGTGTGCTGGACAAATACCTGGAGGATGAGGGATGGTGGCGAGGAGAGGTTAACGGCAAAGTCGGAGTCTTCCCTGACAATTTTGTAGAGTTGTTACCTTCGCAGGAGGAGGTGAGACTCAAATATTGGAATTTTGAATATACTGCCCTGAAGAAAACCTCTTCTGTTTCTGGGATAAGGAGTAGCCTTTGTAGTGTAAGAATGAATTGTCTGTGGCGTGTACAGAGGTTAAATTCTTTGCCTGAAAACTAGTGGGTTTTTTTGTTTGTTTGTTTATACCATTGTTGGGCTTGTTGTTTGGTTGTTTGTCCCACTTCTGAGTATCAGAGGATCTTAGAAACTTACGATTCTTTCACAGTAGATCTTTTCTTTGGTGGATATGGTCAGTTCTGCCTACTGGAGAAGCGTTTTCTTCATTGGATGACAGAATTTGCTACAGTTGTATTGATGAAGTTTTATATGACGGTATAGTTTATGTTATTTGTTTGAAAGAATGACTGATTTCAGGTGGGGTTTTTTTTTCATGGATTATGGATGTGTTGGACAAGTATAGACGGGTCTGTTTCTGGGCTGTGTTCTGTGTGCATGAACCAGGCATTGAATACTTGCTTATAACAAGTCACTGTTCATATTGTTTAGTGTTTCTACCAGTTTTGATACTGAATCCATGAAGTATAGCTTGATACTTGACATGACAAATTATTCAAACTACAATGTATGTGTAAGGTAAATCTGCTTTTCAGTAATGCACATGATTTTTGAAAAATTTTGAAGGTACACAGCCTGTAACAAAGTTTTGTATGCATGTGTGTTCCAGGTTTCGAAAGCCCCAAAAAGCCCCCTCACCTGCAGGTAAACACCCATTGTACCCCAAACTGCCTGACAAAGCATTGTCAGTAGAGGAGAAAAACGCTAGTGGGAAAAAGGATCAAGGTATGTTCTTTGCTGTTTGGAGTTATGTTTTTGCATATATCTTTTGAATGATAGTATGTAGGTGTAGGTGTAGTTGACATATAGACATGTAGTTGACATAATTGCAGCAATAATATGCTGATGTAGATTTATCTTGGTTTTATATATATGCTGATGTAGATTCATCTTGGTTTTGTTTCATATATTTCGGCCATAGTTAACTTGCATTTATGCTTAGGTTTTGTGATAGTCATATATGTGGTTTAGCAATACATAACTAACATGGACAAATGTTGGTTTACTGTTACACATTTTTGATATGGTTGATTTGCATTTAAATTTAGTTTTTTTTAAATGGCTTTATAGTTATGGTAGATTAAGTTCTCCTTTTTGTATTTCTAGCCTAGCTCTTTTGCGTTTAAACTTAGTTTTGAAAATGGCTTTCTGTTATGAGGTCAAGATTATTTTGTTGTCTATCTTTTCTGCTTCCTCCTCTTTGCCTTGTCTGTCTTTCCGGTTTTTTTTTCTTATTAGTTATGTCTTCTTCTTGTTTGTCTGTTTTGTTTTCTTCTTATTTTGTTTTCCTAGTTGTTTTCAAATTTACTTTTTGTTTGTCATCATCATCTTTTACTTTGTCCTTTTCTTTTTCTTTTGGTTTATCTTCTTGCATCTCACACTGCGTGCAATTGCCTCTTATGTATCCATTTTGAATTTGTGCTAAAGAATGTTTGCTTTTTTTGGTTGGGTGTTGTGGGTGTGGTGTGTGTGTGTGTGTGTGTGTGTGTGTGTGTGTGTGTGTGTGTGTGTGTGTGTGTGTGTGTGTGTGTGTGTGCGTGTTGTGTGTGTGTGTGTGAGTGTCTGTGTGTGAGTTGTGTGTATGGTATGTGTGTGCATATTTGTGCATGTGTCTGCTGTGTCTTGTCCGTATGAATGTGTGAACATGTGTGTGTGTATGGCTGCATGTGTTATTCTTTTCTGACTTTTCAGTTTACTAACATGTACATTTGCACTGAAGCCAGTAGATAAATGTTTGATACATCTTGCCTTTAGTCTGTCACACTTGATTCAAGTCTCATTGCTTACTGAAGTATGAATTTTGGTATCAGAATACCTCGGTCAGGGTTAATTCAGATATCACAGCCCCTTAAAATTGTTTTCAGTTGAACCTCCTTCTCCTCGTCTTTCTTCTTAAATTGACAGTAAATTAACAGATCAGTAATTTGAGTAACTAAAATGACTATTTTATGAATTAATGTAAACTGATAATATTTTCAAATTATTCGTGTCCACATTTTCAAAATAGGTGTAACTGGCATTGAGTTATGTACTGATGCTGTGTATATCTTCATTTTACTGCCTTATCAGTAAATTCTACGTTTAGTTTGAAAAAGAATTTTAAGTGTTCAGATTTTTCTCATAAGTGTGTATGCACGTTGTTTTGCCCACACTGTGCTGGCAGTATGTTGCTGCACAGTATGCATACTCTGCCTTCAGAGGGCATGCACGCTGGGTATTTTCATGTTTCCATAAGCCACCAGACACTGACAAGACTTCCAGAATCTTTCATGTGCATTGATATTGTGTATGCTTATACACACAAAGGGGGTTTAGGTGTTAACAGGTCAGCATACGTGTTGACCTGAGAGATCATAAAAATCTCCACCCTTTATCCACCAGGCAGGAGGTACCCAGGAAGGTTTAACCCCAGACCTGAAGAAAATAAATAATTGGGAACAAAGCATATACACAGAAATTAAAAAGCTGACTCCTGAATGGTGATGTTAATGTTAGCTAGAAATGCATTCTACATGCCTATAATCCAGAAATTTACCAAGGTGATGACACAGTGTTATTGATTAGTTTTGGAGTGAAATATGATGATGAATATTTTGAGATTGTTTGGAATCAATGGACGGAATCTGTCAAGTCAGTGGGAAAAATATCAGGGAGTTGTTTATGGGTTAGCTTTAGAGTGAAATATGATGATAACTACTTTAAGGCTGTTCAGAAGCAGTCTGCTATATCTGTCAAGTCAGTGGGCAAAATACCAGGGTCATACTCCTGGTAGTTTCTGAGATTTATTGAAGTGAACATAGCAAGTGAAATAGTCCTCAGCATAAAGGGTGCCCTTCTATTCACGTTTTTGGGTTAATTAGAAATCACAACATATCAATCACATCTTTTTAAATAAAAGTACACTTGACATCCCCACCTCCAATCCCTTATACTTGCAGTAGTCTCACCTGTCTCATCTGTCAGCATCACCGGGTTTGGTGTTGGCTGCTGTACACCTGGACACCACCATTTCCCTCCAGGCCATTCTGTCTTGACTTTTGTGGACAGTTTCTTGAATATTTGGTCCACTGATGTTGGTTATGTTCTCAGTGTATGAGATTGGAGGTCTGTCTTTCTTTTTGTCTCTGTTTTTCCTTGAAAGATGGTTGCCATGAGGTCCGTGTTCTTGTTGCGTGCATGACACATGGCCAATGTATTTTAGTCTTCTCATGTTGATGTCTGCTAGTAGTTTTATGGTGGTATCAGGTTCTTCTAGGACACTTTCATTAGTTCTTCTGTCTGTCCATTTGACACGTTGTGGTCTCCAATAAAACCACATCTCTGCTGCCTCAATTCTTCTGCAATCAGTTTTTCTCCGAGTCCAGGCTTGCAGCCATAAATCAGTTGCAGTAGTGGGTTAACTAAAAATCACAACATATCAATAACATCTTTCTTAATATCAAAAGCACACTAGAAAAAAAATCCTCATATCTACTGCCAACTCAATGTTAATTCAGTTTTGTTCTTGTTTGTTTTTGGAATGCTGTCCTTCCATATCCAAAGTAAACATGTATTTGCCAGAGTAACCAGAAAATGAAATTTAATGTTCTCCTGTCTGTTTTCTGGAAGAAAAGACAAGGCCACACCCAGTTTAAGAACAGCTCTTGAAGTTGTGATGGAATTTATGAAAACATGATGGAGCATTAGAATACAGGCAGCCTCATGATGTTTTGACTTAAAATAAAATAATCAAACATTATATGAAAAAAAGTGTTATGAGTTGTTAAGGTTTATCTTAATCATTGCAGTATTATGAATTGTAATAGTGTAGCAGTAGTCTGTGTGAAAGATTTTATTTTACATTTTATTTAGTTTTTTTAAATTTATTAGTGTTATTTAATTTTTTTTATGTGACTACAGCCCGTCGAAAGAGTGGCCTTACAAAACGTAGGTTGATTGAGGAAGGTGAGATACATATGTGATGCTGCCTATAGTGTTGCTTGCGTTTATTGTTGGTTGTTGAACTGTTCACATTCTTTCTGGTTTCCTCTTAGTGGGGGTACTTTCAGTTCTTTGGGTGGTTCATCTCTTAGCAAAATACAAGCATCCCTTAATTCTTTCACTCCTTCCCTGTATCCTCCAGCTCCAAAAGCTTAACCCTTTCACTTCCTCCCCTGTCCACCAGCTTTCCTGGCTGGTGGATAGGGGAGAAAGTGAAATGGTTAGGTTTTTGTGGGACCTGGTAGATAGGGGAGGAAATGAAAGGGTTAAGTTTCTGTTTTGCTATCATGGCTGATAATGCAGAAAGCTGGTGGACAGGGTGAAGGAGTGAAGGGGTTAATTCTTTCACTCCTCAAGCTAGCTGTTGGGTATGGAAAAAGAGTAAAAGGGTTAAAGATGATGCATTTCTTTTCTGTTTATGATTGGTTTCATTTTCGGCCAGGAGGTACCACATTGCTAGATTTGGCTTGCATCGTTTATATTAAATATTGCTTGTTTGCTTTTTGTTTTTGTTTTTTGATTGACCAAGTAAATTGTTTAAGATGCATGCTCCCCAGTTATAGGGGTTACAATAGAGAAGCAATTTCATCATATAACAATAGTTGGGGTTTTTTTGTTGTTATTTGGTAGTTGATGTTCAAGATAATTTTGCTGGTGACGGAGCATGTGTATTAGATGAAATCAGAATGAAAACCCTTTTTTGTTCAATATTGTCACTAAGGGGATGACATCAGTACATGCCCTCCTCTGTTTCGGTATTGTCACTCATGGGATGACCTCAGTACAGCCACAAACCTTTCTTTGTTTTCTGTATTGTCACACCATTGAAATTTGTTGTTACTCACCCATCAGTTTGCCTGGTCCAACGTCTGTAGGTTAAGTTGTGGTTTTTGTCTTGACTGTGTGTTACTCTTTCAGAATCCGTTGCAGACAAACCCACCACAAATGCAGGGTTGAAAAAAACCCATGGCCCCACCTCCCGTGGGCAGAAAGCCGGGCGTACCCCCTAAGATGGGTGAAGCTCTGAGCAAACCTGACCCGCCCAAGCCCTCAGAGCCGGCTCGCCTGGAGCTGAGAGGCAAAGAGCATGGCAGCAATCACCATGCTCCTGGCCAGTCAAACAAGACAGAGGGTCAGTGCCTCTCTTTGTCATACTGCTAGTGGTGGTGGTGCACTTCTCACTGTTTTCTTCCTGCGGTTTGTTTTGCACTCGACCCTTAGCATCAGCCGTATTTTTTTACCTGACAGTTAAACATCCCTCCCAGTTTTTCTTCACCATGTAGCACATTTTGAACAGTAATTCATTATTCTGAGAGATCATGGTGTAATCCCCATTATTTTTTTTTTCCTTTTTATAAATAGAATTCTGTTTTCTTTTTCTTAACATTTCATGTAACTTGACGTAATTGAAGAAGATCTGTTTTGATTGCAGTACCTCTGATTTTCATGTGCAGCTAATACTAAATCTAAATCTGTCATACTAAGATCTTAAATTATTCTCTTTCGTGGATATGGGACTGCCTTGTGATGGTTTGAATTTACACTGAAGTCATTACACCACTGTGATATAACCATAGTAGTTGGCAGTATGTCAGGTACTTCTGGTTGATCTGGTTTTGTATTGCCATACTTTCAGTCCAGCTTTTCAGTCTGGTTGTTGAAAACAAAGTCAGCTTTTTAACCGTTTTCAGCCCTGCAGTTTATGTGATTGTCCATCTTGTGCATTAGTTTTTACAGCATTGGATTCTCATTCCAAACCCATAGGATATCAGAGCATATGGTGAAAGAGAGTGAGGGGGAGAAAGAGAGGAGAGAGAGTGTGTGTGTGTGTGTGTGTGGATGAGTAGTGGGGAAGGGATAAAACCAAAGAATACATCGTGGTTTTGATGACCATTGTAAAGTAGAGGTAATAAATCTGAGCCATTTGAGCACTTGCTAATCTTGTTGAATTTAACATTGTTGCCTGCTGTTGTTGGTGTTGTTGTTGTTGTTGTAGTTGTTTTGGTGGTGGTGACAGATTATTGGTAATGTGGGTCTGCTTCACTCTTTCACTCCCTCATTGTCATCCTGATTGCCTGCTTCCTCAGAGGCAAATGGACAGGGTGAGGTGGTGTAAGGATAGATAGGGGTCTGCATGGTATCTTTTGTTTTCCCATTAACTCGGTTAAGTACCAGTAAGATTACTGGCTGTTTCTCATGTCTTGATATAGTATTGATGGTGTTAATAATTGTCTCGTACATCTTATGTTCTGTGTCTTCTTGTTATCTGTGTCTTCCAAAGACTTAACCCTTTCACTCCCTCACCCGGCAGGAAGTTGGTAGATTGTGTGAGGGAGCAGAAGGGCTAAACAGTAGCCTGCGAAGGAGAGACTTACTTCATTGCGTGCAAGGGTTTTGTGCATGCCCGGGAAGTCTTCGAGATCATTGCTGGCACATTCAACTAAGATGCATATAGAACTGTGTGATTGCTGTGAGTCGCTGTGGAACAAGTGCCAGTACCAAATTTTGATTCTGTGTATGTCAGATGTGTAAAACTGACTTTATAAAGTCTAACCTTCCTCTTTCTGAGTGTAAGAAGCTCTTTGTTTCTAGTGAAGCATATATGTCTGTGTGCTAAAAAATTTAAAGGTGTTTATTTCAGACCACTGTCATCTGTATAACAGACCACAAGAGTTATAGAAGCTGACATTTGTTATTACTATTAATCTAACATAGAAATCAAATAATTTTGATTTCTATGTTAGAAGGACATGCCAAATAGGCAATTGTACATGTAGTCGGGAAAACTCAAGTGTCTGAATCTATTATCCAGAATCTTAATGAAGGAGCTGATAGAACAGTGTGTATATGTTTTGGGGCATTAACTGTGGCAATAAAGAGGTATTATGTGATCATAAAGGTTTTGATTTTAGTCTGTTTTCCCTTATTGCATTCATGGATGATTTAGGTGGATGTATGAAATTTTATTTGGGGAATATGAAAACCTTTTGATTTTCGTGGAAATGCAACTCTGATATGTGTTTGATAACTAGCTATATATAAAATGAAAGTTACCTTAAATAATTTTGCCCAAAGTGGGTCTAATGACAAGACTGAAGGTTTCTGGAGAGCCATACTGCTGGACTTGGCAGGTGAGATATTTAGATTTTTTTTATATGGCTGAGTTGGGCAGCAGCATTTGTGCTATAATTTGTATGCATGTTATAAAAGATAGAATCACAGGAGTAGATGCAGTGGCAGACCATGGCAGCTGTCCTCTCATCACTTGTCATGATGTTTGGTCAAGAGAATTCAGTAATTTCACTTGCATGAAGGACTGGACACTGGTTTCATCCACACCTGTCACAGCATGATGTTGACATCGCATGAAACAGTGTTTGTCCCTTACTAACACTCTCTTTGCCATATGATTTCTTGTTCATTGCCTTCATCTTGTTGACGTTTTTCTATCATCTCCATATTTTGTCTGTCAGTCTGTTCACCTGTACATATTTTTCCACAAATTTTCCCAATGCAATCTTGAGAAATTCTAATAAATTGCTGTGACCTATTGTCGAAAGTGCTGACACTGGGATGGGCACATACTGTCCATTCTTTGGTATTATTTGCCACACTTGACCTTTTCAATTTTTTTAATTGTTTTTCTTATTGTGGAAGTGTTTTGGCTCCTCTCCTCTCATCCATTCATAGATTGTAACATTTACCTGCACTGAAGTATACAAGTGGGCATTTGTATATATGGCTCCATTTTTACCTTACCATTTAGGCAGTCATTCTCCATTTTCATGGGTGTGGGTGCTGGGTGCCTGCCAAAATCTGATGTGGTTTACAGGATCTTACACATACGATGCTCTGTATGCTTATGCACATGAAAGGGTTTCCAGCACTAACAGATCCACACACATTTTGATCTGGGAGATCAAAAAAATCTCCACCTTTTACCCACAAGGCAGTTACAATACTACTACTACTACTACTTGTACTACCACTACTACTAGTACTACTACTGATAATGATGATAATTAAGTTCCCTTATATATCGCGAACAGTCCATGTCAAAAGCATGCTCTTTTTACTTTAACCTCTTCTCTGCTTGGTACGAGTAACGCTCGTAGTAAAATCGAAATTCACCACGCCCGTATACGAGTGCCACTCGTAGTAAACTCGTCACGGAAAGCGAGCAAATCTACACAAGAAATGACTGCGCAAAATGTTTCCAACTCTGTTGCTGATATCAGCGAAGAGCCCCATATCCTTCACGTCACCAGTAACTGACCACAGGATATGCAAATCGCGAGTTGAGAGGTTACAGTGATTAGCGAATTCAAGATGGCAGCGAGACCTAGTACGTCGTCGGCTCGACCTGTTTTCAAGCGGTACACTGCGCTTGATGTGTTGGACGAGATATTCAACGATCAAGACAGTGGAGAAGAAGACATGGGAGGATCGGATCCTGACATCAGTGATGAGGAGGAGACGGATGGGAACCAGCACCATCCACTTTTATCGGAGATAGGTGCTGGTGATGACGTGGATCCTTCGTTCGCTCCCAGTGAAAGCAGTGGGGAAACCAGTGCTAGCGAGGGTGAAGAAGAGGAAATGGGGGATCCTCTACCATCAACAAGCACTGCACCCCCTCCTGTCAGGAGGGGACGGGGTCGTGGACGTGGTAGGGGGTCTGGACGACGGCGAGGGCCCCGTGGAAGCGGCAGGGGGCGTGGCGTGAGGCGTGGTCAGCAACAGCTAGTGAGAGAATGGCGAGAAGCTGATGCACAGCACCCCAACCCTGGTGTAGTTTTCACTGGAAATCCGGGGTTGAAGGTCAGCTGTGCTAATTTTAGGCCGGTTGACTATTTGGAATTATTTTTTTCTGACCTAGTCAACCATCTCGTCATTCAGACAAACCTGTATGCTGACCAGTTTCTCGAGGCACACCCCAATCTTCCACAGTTTTCCAGGGCCAACAAGTGGGAGAAAGTCGACTGTGCAGAAATGAGGAAGTTTCTGGGCCTGGTTCTGCTGATGGGCATTGTGCGGCTACCTTCAATTGAACTGTACTGGTCTAAGAAGGTGCTGTACAGAATTCCAGTCTTCAGCTCCATCATGACAAGAAACCGGTTCCAGGCAAGTAGCTCTATTTTTTTTTCTTTTCTTTTTTTCACTACTTGATTCTTCATCCCTCCACTATTCATTTTGTGTGTGTGTGTGTGTGTGTGTGTGTGTGTGTGTGTGTGTGTGTGTGTGTGTGTGTGTGTGTGTGTGTGGTTTTATATATTCAAGTGTGTGTGATACTGTCAGTGTGTGCTTGTGTAAATGTGTGTGTGTGTGTGTGTGTGTGTGTGTGTATGTGTAGGCTGTGTGTGTGTGTGCGTGTGTGTGTGTGGTGTGTGTGTGTGTGTGTGTGTGTGTGTGTGTGCATGTGCGTGTGTGTGTGTGTGAGTGCACATGTGTACATACGCATTATTTATTTCTGTTTGCAAGTTTTCCATACAAGTTTGCTGATTTTGTAAAACACAAAAGCACTTTTTTGGTACACCAGTGTGGTGTTTTTATATTCATGTGTGTGTGATACTGTCAGTGTGTGCTTGTGTGAATGTGTGTGTGTGTGTATGTGTGTGTGTGTGTGTGTGTGTGTGTGTGTGTGTGTGTGTGTGTGTGTGTGTGTGTGTGTGGTGCGCGCGCGCGTGTGTGCATAAGCATTATTTATTTTCTGTGTGTAAGTTTTCCATGCAAGTTTATTCATTTTGTAAAAGACAAAAGCACTTTTTTATACCAGTGTGGTGTTTTTATATATTCAAGTGTGTGTGATACTGTCAGTGTGTGCTTGTGTAGTGGGTGTGTGTGTAGGCTGTGTGTGTGTAGGCTGTGTGTGTGTGTGTGTGTATGTGTGTGTGTGTGTGTGTGTGTAGGCTGTTGTGTGTGTGTGTGTGTGTGTGTGTGTGTGTGTGTGTGTGTGTGTGTGTGTGTGTGTGTGTGTGTGCCCAGTTGTGGGTCTGCTTACTTATCTTGAAAGTTTACTCTGTATTTCAGATTCTTCTTCAGTTTCTGCACTTCAACAACAATGCAGCCATGCCAGTGCCAGGTGATCCAGCGTACGACCGCTCTACAAGATCCGTCCTATTCTGGATCATCTGCATGAGAGGTTCCAGGAGGTGTATGAGCCCCGGCAAGCGGTATGTGTTGATGAAAGTCTACTTCTTTGGAAGGGTAGACTGATATTTCGTCAATACATACCGTTGAAACGTGCCCGGTTTGGCATCAAAATATACCTGTGCTGTGAGTCTGACGGCGGTGTCAAGGGAAGTGGTGGCTACTGCTACCGCTTCAAGGTGTATGCTGGAAAGGAGGACCCCGTCAATGAGGTGCAGCCTGTCCTAGAGTCCGTAAATGCAGACAACCCAACTCTCTCGGCCAGCGAGAAGATGGTGCTGTACTTGGTAGCCCCTCTCCTGGAAAAGGGCTACCATGTCTACACGGACAACTGGTACAGTAGTCTGCGGCTGTACCTCTACCTCCTGGAAAGGAACACCTTGGCCTGCGGCACCGTCCGGGAGAACCGGGGTATTCCAGAGGAGCTACGTGGAGTGAAGCTGGACCCCGGATCATCAGCTGCTCTTTGTGGTGACAACAAGATCGTCGCCACAAAGTACCACAGCACAAAAGTGGTGCACCTGCTGTCCTCTGTGCATGGCCACACTGAGGCACCCATTCCACACCGGGGACGACGGGGTGTCAACATGCGTCCGTCTGTTTCATCGAATTACAACAGGAATATGGGTGGAGTTGACAAACAAGATCAGCTGCTTCACCCATATGACTGCTCACGTAAGTCGATGAAATGGACAAAAAAACTGTTTTTCCATTTTCTGCAGGTTGCAGCCTGCAATGCATTCATCTTGCAAAAGTCAAGAGGTGATGACTCCTGTAACACTTTCCTAAGTTTTTTGGAGAGTGTCATCACCTCTTGGATTTGGCCAGATCAGGTGCCAGCTGTGGAAGAGGGAAAAACAGATGACGAGGTGAGGGTGGGTGCACACCACTTTTTATTTCCACTGCCACCGACACCAAACAAGTCTAACCCCACCAAGCCGTGTCGGGTCTGCACGAAGAAAATAAAAGTGCGGAAGGAATCCCGCTACTACTGCCCCTCCTGCCCATCCAAGCCTGGATTGTGCTTAGGCCAATGTTTCAAGGACTACCACACCAAGTTTGTGTATTGGCAGTAGGGTGTTCTGTGTTAGTTTTTTTTTTCCCCTCAGTTATATATATTTCATTTTCTTCTGCTTTTTTGTGCTTTTGTTTTTGTGTTCTTAGTTTTCCATTCTACAGTGCATTTTTTTTTTCCTCACCTGTGTGTGTGTTCACCGTTTTGTGAACGCTGTGACAAGACTGAGTGCCATCAGTGAAAGAAGACCAAGTGGAGTATAGAATGAATCCCCTTGTGTGTTTCTTTGAACCACAATTTGGACAGACAAAAAAATGAACACCATCCCCCAAAGTTATGAAGTAACGAATGTAGACAACCTGAGGATTATGTCCAAGCGCAAGTGCTGGATTCCTATAGAACAGTATGGCAGTAATGTGAGTACAATATGTTCAGAAACACTAACACAGTTCCCACAGTGTTTTATGTGATAACAAATGGATACCAAGTGTGTGTGTATGTGGGGGGAGGGTCTTTCTTTTTGAACAGACAATTGTTTATTTTTTTCTTCAGACTTTTTTTTCCCATAGTTGTCATTTTGAACATTTACCAATATGTATAATATTATACTATAACAATTTGGACCATACTGTGTACTTACAGTGATGTTGAGTAAACACTAACAGAAGTTTTTGTCAGTGTTTTACAGGTTTTATGTGTTGTAACATGTGTATGTTTTTAGAAACTTTTATTTTCTGTAAAACCACCATCCGTTATATCCCTGGCCATCTTCCCAATGGCTAACAAAATTACACTATTGTTATATAGCATTATAACTTGGGGTAAAATGAAAGAGAAGCCATAAAATCTAAGTCATATGTCAACAAATGAATAAGCAGTGATTGCGGTACTGAACCTACCCCAAATAGTAAAATTATGCCCCTTTCCAGTAGAATTGGGGTACCCCCAGTAACATACAGATTGTTACACAGAGGGACATTTATTGACATCAGTTTGAATCCCAGGTGTTTGTAATATTGCTGAGCAAACACCAAAAGGTATTTTGCTTTGTTCAGTGGGCTTTTATGTGCTGAATTGTTCTAAAACTCTCAAATTGAAAACAAAACAAAAACTGATTTATCACATGTTATTAGTGTGAACCATCATCATTACCAACAAAATCAAATTAGAATGATGTGAAATTGTAAACAAGGGTATAAGGAAGAAGTCCACAAAAAATCTAACAAATAACTCAATAAGTGGATGAGTAATGTACATGTTAGTGAACATACTGCAAAAAGCATGATTATGCCCCTTTTTTCCTAAAAAATAGTACTCCCAATTATGAGCAGATTATGATCAAGAGCAACATTCCTTGGGATTTATATGACTGTCATGTGTTAGTGCTGATGTTGAATAAATAGTAAAACCACTTTTCCAATGTTCTGACTCATTTTGTGTGGCACAGTGTATTTGTGTATACTCGAAAGCTGTTATTTTTTGGTAATTTTTTGTAGTTATGTCAGTTTCTGCTATACTAATTATCAACATAATCAAGTTATTTTGACAGGACATTGTAGACCAATGCATAACAACAAAACATGCAAAAAATCTGAGAGATCTGTCAAGAAATAAATAAGCAGTAACCATTTTATTGAACCTACCCTAAAAAGCTAAATTTTACCCTGGCAAGCAGTTATTCGAAAGTGCTATTATACTGAGCAGTTAAGGGGTTAAGGAACAGAACAAACAATGCACACTCACACTCATGCACACGCACACGCTCTCACACACGCACGCACCCACACACACACACACACACACACACACACACACACACACACACACACACACACACACACACACAGACAAAACACGCACACACACACACACACACACAGGATGCTGAGCTAGGGTACACTCACTTTTGATCCATGTCATCCTGTATCTCTCTAACACAGACACACACATGCACACACACACACACAAGATGTTGAGCTGGGGTACACTCAGCCTATCAAGCCTATCATTGACTCATGTTGTCATCCTCTCTATTACACACAAGCACACACACACACATACACACACACACACACACACACACACACACACACACACACACACACACACACACACACACACACACACACACACACACACACACACACACACACATACACACACACACACACACACACACGCACTAACTCTCTGTTCCAACATATTCTCATTGTCTACCTCCCCCTCCTCTGTCACTCACTCTCACTCACTCTCTTGCTGTCTCTCACATTCTATTTTCTTTAGATTCTAATATATATAGATCAGCAACAACAGATGCGTTAAGTTGGTCTGTGAGCCAATATATTCATATTCATATTCATATTCATATTTATGTTCAGATTCATTTCTTTTCTCACAATGGATTTACTCAGACTCGTATGTAGGTCAGCAGCGCCAGATGCATTAAGCTGGTCTGTGAGCCAATATATTCATATTCATATTCAGATTCAGATTCAGATTTGTTTCTTTTCTCACAATAGATTTACTCAGACTGCTTACCTCTTTGAGAGCATGTTGCTGTGATGCAGCGCCACCAATTTTTTTTTTTCTTGACCAAGACTTCAGAAAGGCAAGAAGACTCATTGGCTTTCAAGAGGACTGATCTGGGAAGTGAAACTATCTCCAGTATTGCCAGGGCAGCTGGACAGATGCCCTGATTTTCACAATTTTCAACTGCCAAGCGATCTTTAGCGTGCACAGGCAACAAGGCACACGAATCCAACTAACTTTTTTTTCATCCTTTCTGAAGGACTAGATGTTCAGTTTGGTTTTCTTGCCAGACTGAGGAGAAAAGTCGAGGCCTCAGTGGGAAACAAACCCCGGAGCTTCAAGTTTAGTTTTTGGCAGGTGAATGTCTGAACCATTCTACGACCTTTCTCTGTGCAGGTTCAAACCCAGACCGTTCGTTTGGAAGACAGGTACCCTAACCAAACCACTATCACATATGGAAGTGATGAAATAATGGAAAGGCTGACACCTCCAGCACTGCCTGGTTTATTTGTCTTTGATAATTTACTGATGCTGTCTCACTGGCTTGACTTATTTAATGGTCTTTTTGTGTCGTGAAATAGTTCCATTTTGATGATGGATGAACTGACGTGTTCAGCTTTGTCAGGATTTTACATCCTTAAAACATGACAAGAAATAATTGATTGGGCTATGATCAGTATGAAGTTATTTGTTGGTTTTAACTCTCAAGAATATTGTAGATTTTATATAGTTTGCTGGTAAAGTGAAACATTCAGTCTTAGGAATACACATTATGTGAACTTGTTTGAGCTGATCTTCAGAAAGTGCCATAGTTAATATTTTCAGATGTTTATAGTCTGTAGCTTGTGGCTAGCATTGCAGGTTTGTGTGAGTGTGATAATATGGTACCTTGTTTTGCTGTGGTTATTGTGTTCTTATGCTGTAGCTTAAGGTTCAAAAGGATTGCACAGTGAGTATCAGCAGTTCAGATTCTTTGAGCTCAGTTCAAGTGTGTTTCTTGCTTTTTTTAGTATTTGTGATTTTCTTTGATTCTGTATTGCTTTTGTTATAGTTGTTGTTATTGAAAATAGTCATTTTTTCACATTAGGCATTAAAGTAGGCTACATTACTTTTTTTTTTTTTAATCTGATCTTAGTATTTTTTTTTAATCTAATCTTAGTATTCATTGAGAATTTTAGTTTTCATGATAATGATTTAGTACTTTTGTAAGATTTTTAAGTTGTGTTTTGTATCAGCTGTGTCTTAGGAGCATCAAAGAACCAACAGAATTGATTTTGTATATTTGCTTAAAAATTAATCGTAGATGGCAAATTGGATGAAGCACGTATATATGCAATTATCCGATTGCATTGAATACTTCTCGAATGATCCGATTGCATTGAATACTTTTCGAATGAATCTTAAATACAAACAAAACTTGTGCTGACACAAATCCACAAACTCTGAGAATTAATCCTCTGCTGTTTGTATTAAATCGTAACGCATCAGCAGGTTTGCATGCTGAACATTCCTCCAGATCTCTGCACCAATCTCTTCCAAACCTGTAAACCAAGAACATGGCTGGAGAAGTAAGCTCAGTTACAGCCTCTGGTTTAGCCTTTCTGTGTCCATCATCCCATCATCTTTGAATAGCATGCAAACAGTTGTAATCATGAATATCAGGGCCTTCAGTGAATGTCTATCTATCTGTCTGTGTATATATCTATCCATCTATCTATCCATCTATCTATCTATCTGTCTGTCTATCTCTGTATCTGTCGATCTATCTATCTATCTATCTGTGTATATATATCTATCGATCTGTCTATCTGTCTGTCTCTCTGTGTCTATCTGTCTGTCTACCTATCTACCTATGTATCTATCTGTCCGTCTGTCTATCTACCTACCTACCTACCTACCTACCTATCTATCTAATCTATCTATCTATGTATCTATCTATCTATCTGTCTGTCTGTCAGAAACCTGACCACCTAAATGCATGGGTTAAATTTCCGGAGGAGGAAAAATGGTGACAGGGGAGGGGCATCCAGGAGTCCTGACCTGGATGTGGCCCGACCCCCTTAGAGTGTCAGGAGTTAAGGGCCAAAACACTTGCTTGATGGGGGTTTCTTCTCTGAACTCTGAGGACCTCTTGCTGTCCAGCTGTCCCCAGAGTTTCTTACTACTACTAATATATATATATATATATAAGTTTGGACAGAGTACTGGAACCAAGCTTGCTCTTCCAGTCATTCTTGATGATAGTTGACCCTTTTCGTTGATGAAAAGTCTTGTTCACTGCTGCTGTGGACATTTGCAGCATGAAGATGTGACGAGCATTAATTTCAGTAATTAGGACAGTCATTTATAAATTTGTCCTCATTTGCTCAGTAGCAGACTCACCACAGCTGTATTCAGTCACAACCACTCCCCCCTCCTTACCATACCAAATTCATTCTCATTTTCTGTCAGGATCTCCACAAAGTGGATTAGGAGAGCATTCAGCTCCAGAACACCAAAGTTAACCAGTTAGTCATATCTCGACATGCCAAAACCAAACAAAATGCTTTCATGTCTGGAAGATTTCTTATGGAGGACGACTTTAAATTTTTGCTTCCCGCATACATTGGTCTAACTTTGCTGTCTGCCATTGTGTCATCTACAAGTGGTCAGAAAGTGAGAAACTGTCAGCCCCATTTTGATTGGCTGATGTCTTCTGACTGAGCCAGCCGCTTTGCTCAATATATGACGATGTTGGTGTCAGTATTTTTGCTAGTTCCACACTCTTCGGCAGTCGATCCAATTTTCCACAGCAGATGGTATGAAAGTATTGCACACTTGCCCAGTGGGTAGGTCACAGCATTCGTCACATGCTCAACACAAAAAGTTTGCTTTCCCTGGGCAGTTGTTTCTGTCCTACCCTGCCCAGAAGCGCTTCTGTCCTCTTTGACTTTGGTTTGCTGAACCTGCTTAGCACAATGAGCCACGATCATGGCTTTACCATCCAAACAGTGAGCCACGATCATGGCTTCATTCATATCTCGCACTGAATACTGTCCGAGCTATAAAGTGAATACAAATTGACCAATCAGAAGGCTTCTCTTGCATTGCCTCTGCCTTCTGCCTGTCACGCAGTCGCCATTTTGCTGTTCTTCAATTGATTTCTACAAGTTTTTGCACAAAAGTGAGTCAGATTGAGACTGATGGTGAGGTTGACAAGTAGGGACTCTTGTTGACAGTAACTCTGAGAATGATTGTGAGATAAATATGACTTTGTTTTGGGTTCTAAATGAACAAAACAGGTTTGAGCACATAATGAAGGGTATTTTTAGCACATCAGTCATTGATGGAATGCGGGTTTCATTCAGGTGGGTTTGTTTACATTGCACTTCTCATGGCACATGCGTGGATGTGTTTATTAATCTAATACTCTGTAATTTCACTTTCTCCTGCAAACAGGCATTTATTTTATTTTTATTGTGCAATTCAGGATTTCTCCTTTCTAAATATATATTTACTTTTCAAGGAAATGTTTATACAAGAGCAGAAAAAATTAACAATTACTACCCATTGACAAGTTGGCTCCCATAAGTTTACGCCATTGTCTTGCAGTACACTTTTAACCCTTTGACTCCCACACCCTATCCACCAACTGCAGAAACTTAACCCTTTGATTCCCTCACCCTATCCACCAGCTTCCTGCATGAAGCTGGTGGATAGGATGAGGAATGAAAGGATTAAGTTTTTACTTTGCTAGCATGGTTGGCAATACAGGATGCTGGTGGACAGGGTGTGGGAGTCAAAGGGTTAATTATGTGTCGTGCCAAGGGGGTTAACCTTGGGTTTGGGAGCGAATGCACTAACCACATGCTGTGTGAATACCTCGTCACCCTTGTTGTCCCTCTCATTCCCAATGTCCAGTTTGTGTTTGGATTGGTGGCCTTCATGATAAAGTATGTGATAGTGGCAGAGTCACCATGCTCTTTATATAGAAAACAAAATTTTTCTTTAATGTATATATGCTAAAAAAGGAAAAGATTGGACAGACTTGCAGGATGGCTGAGGACAGAAAGGGTGGGAGATGTGCTTGCAGCGACAGGGGATAGATTCCGTGTGGAGGGCCATGATTGCCAACACCATGCGGCAAGGCACATGATGATGATGATGATGATGATGCTAAAAAGCATTCTTAGTGATAGGTTGTTGCGCATTGTTTTAACATTTTCAGTTTCAGTTTTAACTCCCATGTCATACTGAATGCAGTGCATGTTTGTGTCGGGCAGAAGGAGAGGAGGCCAGTTTTGATGCTGTGGAGACGTCTTCTCACAAGCTGGTTCACCTGACGGCGTCACGGGCCAAGGGACCCAAGAAACGTCCGCCATCCACGGTCCTCTTTTCTCCTGTATGCATGCTGCTTACTTAACATGGAACAATTAGTTTGATAATGGAATGACTCTGGTGTTTGATGTTTCTCCTAGCTCTGTTGATTTTATTTCACTCAGCTTTGATGTACTTTTGTTTAGTCTCCTTCCTTGCTGATGTTAACATGCCTGAGTATGTGGAATGTCTTAACTGTTTGATACCAGTGTCTCATTGTTAGTGTGTATTTCATTGTCCGGTCTCATTTTTGTCTTGTCTGAAATGTGTGAACTGTTGTAAAACATCATGTTGTGGCACTACCACTGTTGAGTCATTCTCATTCTTGTCTTATTCTGTCTCATTTGGTGTTGGGGAAAGAGTTAGAAGTGGAAACTAGCCTATGAGCGTGGAATCTGTTCAGCAAGTTGGATTATTGTGTTCATTTACACAGTATACATTTTTGCCCAAAGCGGCAAAGAGTACTTCGAAAGAATCCTTGAGGTTGCATGAAATCATGTGCGAAGGAAGGTCATCATGATGGATGGGGTATACATGCTTGCTTCTGTCAAAAATGGAGTTCACACCACCAGAATGACTGGCAGATCAACGTGTAGGCAGCAGACAAGCCTGGCCAAGATGACTGGCAGATCAACATATAGGCATCAGACAAGCCTGGCCAGGATGACTGGCAGGTCAACATATAGGCAGCAGACAAGCCTGGCCAGGATGACTGGCAGGTCAACATAGGCATCAGACAAGCCTGGCCAAGATGACTGGCAGATCAACATATAGGCAGCAGACAAGCTGGCCAGGATGACTGGCAGGTCAACATATAGGCATCAGACAAGCCTGGCCAGAATAACTGGCTGATCAACATACGGGCATCAGACAAGCCTGGCCAGAATGACCGGCTGATCAACATATAGGCATCAAACAAGCCTGGCCAGAATGACTGGCAGATCAACACACAGGCATCAGACAAGCCTGGCCAGAATGACTGGCAGATCAATATACAGGCATCAGACAAGCTGGTCAGAATGACTGGCTGATCAACATATAGGCATCAGACAAGCCTGCCAGAATGACTGGCTGATCAACATATAGGCATCAGACAAGCCTGTTTTTTTGTGTTTTGTTGTTGGTGGTGGGTTTTTTTGTTTTTGTTTTTTTGTCTGTTTGTTTTGTTTTGTTTTTGTTTATTTAGTTATTTGTTTTTGTATCTTTGAGTGCCTGATCTAAATTTGGAACAGTTCATCATAGCTAAGTATCTAGAAATGTTTGAAACCAGCATAAGAACACTGTTGTCAAAGTCTGTGGCTTACTGTAATTGTGTTGCATTCATTGTCTGGTCTGATGAATGTTAATTGACAGAAACTAGTTCATTGATTATGTTGTATCATCACATGTTTTTAATGTGTTGTCTCACCGAATCATTTCAGTGTATGGACTCTTGGAACCCAACATGCTAACAAACTATGCATTTACTGGGTGTTCGTGTGTTTTAACATGACTCATCCTGTCACTGATTTAATGAATATGTTGCCAGACCCCTTATCAAAGCTAATATTGCTGGATTGTGCCATCAAGGCTGTGCAACTATTTCAGGCGACAACTTTGACACATCTGTATGTTATGACTCAAAACACATACTTAACCCTTGCATTCCTGACCATTTCGGTCATACTTCAGAGTACACGTCAGGCCTGTAATAGTGAATGATTAACAAATATGACACAGTGTTACATGTAGTTGTGAAGATCTCAGCCATTTCTCTTGGCATTGCAGAGGAGAAGACATGGATCTAAGGTTGCCAAGGTAACAAAGCTTTGTAATGGTAATGAGTCTGGTAACTCTCATACATTACAATTGCTGCCTTCTTTCTTCTGTTGGCTTGAATGTCTGTCGATGAGGACTCAGTGGTGTGTTAACAGAATTTCCCATTTTAACAGATAGATGAAATAAAAAAAAACATGTTCTGAGAGGTAATTAAAAACAAATGATAAAAACAGGCTTCTGTTTTATTGTAAAGAGTTTTTAGATTATTATTCTATGTCTGTCTTTTATTTTATTCTATTTGTTTATTTATTTATTTATTGATGGTCATACTTCTTTTCACAAAGCATCAGTTGTTAATCTGTGTTTGTAATGTATGTGTGTGCATGTGAGAAGAAAGAGAGATCAAGTTGTGTTGGAAATTCAGCCCATATTATGACTAAAGCTGAAAAGTTTTCACAGGAACTGATCCTGTCTGTCATTCATCTTCATCTGTGCTCTTTTTAGACACTTTTTATCATGTAGTATTTGTGTGTGAAAGTCTTGTATATCAGCAAAAGTGAGTGAGTTCTGTTCAGTTTTGAGTTATGGAATAAGGGAAAAGATGTTTCTGGTCCACTCTCCTGGAACAAACTTCCTCTCTCAGTCCGTCAGCAACCTACTTTTGTCTCCTTCAAGTCCGCTCGCAAAACTCACCTTTTCTCCTCTGCATAAAATCCTGACCTCACTGAATCCCCTCTGCAGCCTGTCTCCACTCGGAGGGGAATCACATTGTAATATATAATTGTATACAATATGCTCTCTATAATTTTCCATTGCTTTTATTCTTTCTCCCCATTTATAGCCGTGTGCGTGTGTGTGTGTGTGTGTGTGCGTGCGTGTGTGTGCGTGCGTGCGTGTCTGTTTCACCGCTTAGATTTGATTTTATCAAGATTTTGCGCTATATAAATAAAATATAAAATATTGTATTGTATTGTATAATAATTTTAAAAAACAGAATCTGGTAATTTTATTTGTAGCATTTAAAAATGGCATAATAATTTTGAAAAACAGAACCTGGTAATGTTATTTCTAACATTCTGTGATTGTATTTTTATTCCTAACCTGCTAACGATTTAAAATTCCCACCCATCCTAAGCCACAACCCTCTCCACTGTGTCCCTGTCCCCCCCCCCCCCCCCCCCTGCTTGTCGCTAAAGTGACCATAACCTACCTTAATGCTTGCTTTCTCTGCGTCCTTGCCTGTGTCACAGACTTGCTGTAAACTATTTCAGTGTTGAAGGCCTTTTGGAACTTGTTCACCACTACTCAGTTAGGAGAGGGTTGACACACTGAATATGGCACATGCCAGATACTTAATAATGGCATTCAAAATGCAGGACACAACAGGTTTAATTGTATCGATTCATTTTATTTTATAAGTAAAATACATGGTTTGCTTATATGGCTGTAGGCTGAATAATGTGGTGAACATAGTTTGCACAATGTGAGCATGATGGCATTCAAGATATTCAAGATCATAGAGAGTAGATAGATTTTTTCATTGTCAGGTCTGGTCTTAAAAGCCATTAACTGATGATGCAGTAACTACAGAGCCTGGCAGAGTTCCAGGTAGATAACCATTTTTTCTATAGAAAAAAAAATGTCACATAAATGTTTGGCTTGCAGAAAGCATTTTCAAGTTTTAGGTTAACCTTTTGACTCCCATACCCTGTCCACCATCTTCCTGCATTGCCAACCATGCTAGCAAAGGATAAACTTAACCCTTTGATTCCCTCACCCTATCCGCCAGCTTTCTCTCGGAAGTTGGTAGATTGGGTGAGAAAGTCAAAGGGTTTTAAGTTTTTGCTGTTGGTGGATAAGGTGTGGGAGTCAAAAGGTTAAAGAAAGTTTCAAGGAGTGGTCTCTGGTTTGCCGTCTATTGGAAGATTTCAGTTTTTGGTAGATGATGTAACATTGATTATTTAGACATAACATAGACTGTTTACAGACTTGTAGAATCATCAGCTGTCTTTCAGATGGTGATAGAATACCATACTAATGTTAATAAATAATAGGAAGGAGGAGATGGGAAAGAACATGGCATCTGAAAGCATTTCACTACTGCATACACTTTTGTTGAAGGGGTTGGAGTTTCATATGTTGATAGTGTGTGATGGAAAGCAGTTTCCAAAGCTTACACTGCACTTTAGCGCTGCTTCAATCATTTGAAATGTGTACATGTGTCCATGATTTCTTTTTTTTTTTTTTATTAAAGCATACAGCTGACTGAATTGATTAAAACATAAATCATTGGGAAACTATTGTCCTAATAATATTGTTTGTGATCTAGTTTATTCAGTTGATGGTTTTATTGTTCCTGATGACATTGATGATGAGATGGAGATCATAGTTTTCGACTGCATTGATAAGCATTTTAATCAAAATTGTAAAGAATTTCAGAGAACTTGTAATCTGTATATTTGGATGTTATGAAGACGTGTTTAGAAATAATCAGATATGTTTAGAAATAATCGTTTGATTTTTTTCCTTTAATTTTTTTTTTTAACTTTTTTTTTTAAATATTTTTTTTGCGAGAGAAAAGAAGGGTTTGGTGAGGATGGGAGAGGGACAAAAAAAAAAAGAACTTAGTCTTATAAACTTCTGATTGCTTACTATTTGAAATAGTTTAAAAAATATTGGGCAATTTATGGCACTGTCTCATCATTGTTTCCAGTTTTTGTTAAAGCAGAAAGCAAGATTTAAGAAAATAAAACAACATGATTTTTGTTCCATTTTAAAGGATTTAGGGGGGATAAAGCAGAGGGAAAATAGAAAAAAGAAAACAAGGGGGGAAAATGCCCAAAAACAGAAAGCAAAAGTCATCCGTGTGTGGGTATTCTACAGCTTATTTGCTATTGACTGAAAAATGTTTTGAATAATTTGTAGACACACTCAAGAGATGCATACGTACATGTATGTTCACTCATGCACATACTTTGAGTGATGGCTTGACCCAGCTGTGATGCCTTTCAGTGGTGGGAAAGAAAAAGCATCAAAGGAGAGAAATGCAGTCCGTCCTTAGAACACTTAGCAAACAATACTGAGATCTCTATTATCATATCAGCATTATATGAATTTTTTGGTTTCTTTCTTTGCTGCCCCATGTTCTGTACCGTTTCTGTGTCACTTCTTTCATGCCGCTCATTTCAGCTCTCCAACACACCTCCCAACCCACCAAAACTGAGGTCGCCATAAGAGCAGAGCATGAAGAGCCACAGAATTTCACAATTTGGGCCAAATTTTCACATGTTATGATAGTGATAATGGGCATAATAGTGCTTATGCAATGGAGTTCCGTTTTGAATCAAGACTGCTTGAAAAGGCCATAGTCTACATTTCCTTTCATAATACACCCTGATATCAACCAGGCCCAAGAGATACAGACACCTGTGATGTTGAACAACACCCTGAGTGGCTCATCCATTAAGAGGATGAGACCCGACTCTGTGGTCTCAGTCTTCTGAATGAGCTCATGACATGCTAGGGCCAAAGAATCCGCTCGATAATTTTTTGGACTGACGGGGTTTCGAACCCGCAACCTCCCACTTACTAGTCTGTTGCACCAACCACTGTTGCATGTATACTGGTTCATCAGACTCCTTAGGAACATTATAGTTTAGGGCAGTCTTTTAGCATAGTCTCCAACTTTGCAATCATTTACCATTTTTCCAGCTGTCTAGGAAAGCTCTTGGATCTGAAAACTGGAATTGAAATTAATGTTTCATACACATAAAGACAGAATTGATAATTCTTGATTTCAGTTCTTACTGATTTGATTTGGACACAAAATGCTGTGTTGAAAATTGTTTCATCATCATTTGTATGTAAATGTCATGGAGTATGGAGTCTTGTAAACAATAGTGATTTTAGTAGTAAACAGTACTTTATTTGATTGGTTTTCATTACTGCTGGTAGTTTTGTGTATCAGCTAGTGAGTCTTTCTTTTCTTTTTCTGCATTTTTTTTTTTTATCTTGAGTTATGTATGTTCAATCTGATTTTATTTTTATTGCTGATTTATCTGCTTAGTCGCAATTTTCTGTTTTATGTGTTTCATGTATTTTTGTTTATTCTCATTCACTCATTTCATATGTATTGAATTTTTTTTTTTTTTTGTGTAGTGACTAAATTTTTATTTCGTTTCATTTTGTTTCTGGTTTACTCATTAACTAATATCTTTTCATCTTTTCTTTTCCATTGCTTTGACACATAAAATGTTAATGAATAAAGGAGTTGATTTCATTTATTATTTAGTTATTCATGTGTGTATTTTTCATGTATTTATGTTATTCATTTGTGTATGTATTTGTTACCATTCACAAACTGTCAACACCATAAGTGACATTGAGAAACTATTTCATGCTTTCATATGTATTTGTATTTTATTCATTTATTCCTTAAATTATTCATTTTGTATGCATACTGTGAAACAAATCTATGTAGTGAAGACAATCATCTTGTTCACATTGCCACTTTTTGTGTGTTTGTTTATTTGTTCATTTATTTTATTGTATGTGTTCATAATCTGGTGCAGATACATGAACTGAAGACATCTCATTTTCGTTTAATATTTCTTCATGTTGTTTGGTGCAGGATGCAGACAAAATGGGACCTGATGCTGAGACGTCCAGTAAAGGGAACAACCATGTCCACGTACAACCTGAAAAATCTCCTGTTCCATTTAATAAGGAACACAAACATGTGAGACAAATCATGTTTTTGAAACTTGTTGGTGGGGGTGGGGTTTTTTTGTGTTTTTTTTTTTGGGGGGGAGCAAGGGGTGTTTTTGCTTCCTCTCTCATGAGTATCACACTCAATGAGTGAAATGACTGTGTATGTTTATAATTATTATATGTACATATTTAGGCATACATAAAACACACACTGTACACATATACACTTATTTACTTACACATTTATATGTAGATATATTCAAATAAATAATGAAGTTTTAACCATCCATGCACATGTAAACACATACATACACTTACATGTGTTTGCTTAGATAGAATTTTTAAAGGAAATGAGTAAATGAAAGGATTATATTCCCTTTTAATTTCTCTATTTGTAAACGAACCAGCCAGACTGCATATTCACCAATCACTCCCTGACATAGTCTGTCCCCAGATATCTTCCTTCAAGTGTGTGTGTGTGTGTGTGTGTGTGTGTGTGTGTGTGTGTGTGTGTGTATACAATTTCCTTCTATCCCTCCATCATTGCCCCTCTTTCTCAGCCCCTCACCCAGTCTGTTGCCATCTGAAACCTGCTTTCCATCTCAGCCAGTCACATCCTTAGCGCATCCTGTCCTTCAGATATCTCCCTCCGAAGCCGACCGAGGATACCACCGACATCACTCGTCCCATGACAACCACAGCAACCCCAGTCGAGATTTCCATGACACTCGCCACGCACCATCACCACACCTATCAGCACCGCCGCCACGGCCACCAGAACCTGTTCGCCACCATGAGGTTTCTCCAGGTCTGTGGCCAATGTTCTGGTTTTTGTATTTGTAGTTTGTTTTCCATTTTGACCAGAGGTAGAGCTCCTGCTTTCCAGGCTGACTGCCATGGTTCGAGCCTGACTTGGGAAAAACTTTGTTTACACAGCCTGCAGTCCAGCCAGCTGTGAATGGGAAACTGACCCTATTCAGAGTTAAGGATGGTAAGGCATTAAGGGAAAGAGGGGCATCGCCCTCATAACGCTGGCCCCTGGGAAAAGTTGATTCTCTGCCCTCTCACTTGGCTACTACTTCAGAGTTTGTCTCTTGTGTGTGTCTGACTGTATAGACTCAGGGACTTCTGTTGTTGTTGTTTTTAACTGACTTGTTATGTGTGAAATGCAGGCCACTTTTCCCAGGAAAAGTGTGTCACCATAGTGCAGTGCCACCCATTTTTGTTCTTTTTTTTTTTCCCCGTGTGCGTTTATTTTTGTTTACCCGTGTAAATGGTACTGTATTTTCGTTTACCTATGAAAGTTTTTTATTTATACAAAATTCTTGGTATTTTTTGCGTTAAATCTTAAATGTGCACTAAGTACATGCTGCACAGAGGACTGTGGTTTATTGTCCCATTCAAAAGACCAGCTCCCAGGCCACCATTTGGGGTTTGGTGGAGTGGCAGAAAAACCTCTGTCTGACTTCTCAGTAGAACCCAGACTTCTGACCAAGAAGTAGAACCTAGAAGAGACCCTAGATTTGTGACCAAGTAATAGAACTCTCATCTCTCCTCTACGCCCATCACGGGCAGGAGAATGATGATGATGAATAGAACCCAGATTTCTTGCATCCTAGGTGAATAGTTTATCCATGAGGACACACGCTTCACTCTAGTGTGTGTGTGTGTGTGTGTGTGCCCATCTCCCTTGACATTCACCCTCCTCCCCTCTTTGCCCACAATAGACATACCATTTTATTTGACACAATGATTAGTTAGTATACTTGTGTATCTACAAGTATTGTAAAGTTTAAAGACAATACAGAGCTGACATTTTTTGCCACACCATTTTATAGTAGATCATTTGATACCTTGTTAGATGCAAGTCAAAAGATGAACATGTCAGCATAGAACATTAGTTCTTAAGAATAAGCTATCAGGTACACATTGAGGGTTTTTTTTTTCTCCTGTTCTTTGAATCGTGACATCGGTGAAGACAGAATGATGCTGTGTAACAACCCTTTACTCCTGTATGCTACTCACCTCACCAGGTACCTGCATGAAGTTATCACAATGGGGATGCCGGGGACTCTTTCAGTGTAAATAGTATCCCCACCTTTTGGAAATTCTGTGCTGGAAATTTCCTCTTTTCTGTCACTCTCTTTGTTTCTGCCTTGTTCTTTTGCTTTCTGTCATTTTTTCCTTTCGTTTTCTGCCTTGTTTTGTTGTTGTTGTTTTGTTTCTGCCTTGTTCCTTTGATTTCTGCCATTTCTTCCTATCATTTTCTGCCTTGCTGGACCATACATCTGTATGTGTTCGATGAAGTCTTACATACTTTTTCTTAGGATTGATAATTGGGTACATGTATTAAGTGCATTTTTGGCTCTGGGGAGGTGAGATGTGCAAAAGCAGTTTTACGTAATTTATGCCCATTTTTTATATGTTTTGGTGTACGTAGGTATGCTTAGATTTGTATTCAGCTGTGTTTTTTAGGTCCCCTGTGCGATAAGCTGGACGGAGTGGTCAACGCCAGGGGCTTGTCCTTGGATCATGTGCACGAATGCATTGATGTGTGTACTTAGTTTTCTTTTCTTTTGTTTTTTCCTGTTGAAGTTCTGTATGTCTTGAAGCGGTTATAGCCCTGATATGGCTGTATGCAACTGGCTGGGCTTCAAACAACAATGCAACAACAAGCATGAATTTAGTGAGGGAGCAGAAGGGTTGTCTTTGAAATGATCAATGTTTTTTTCACTTGTCTTTTGCCCATAGACTCATCAGCAGTGGCCCGCTTGGTGGAAGACTTGCAACGAGAAGTGCGCGAGCTTCGCAGCCACACAGTCAGCAAGAATGACTACAACGACCTGCGCTCTGACTACCTGCGCCTCAAGCAGGACTTTGATGTGTTCAGGGCCAACCACTCCAAGAAGCTGCGCGAGCTGATGGTAGAAGTGGACGAGGAGAAAAAGCTACGGCTCAACACGCAGGTGGAGATGGAGCGCATCAAGAAACTGCTTGCAGAGACCCACGTTTGATAGTGGTTTGTAGGGTGTGTGGCAGTGTGTGTTTGTGTATGAGAAAGCATGGTATGTGCATGTTTGTAAGAGAGAGAGAATGTGTGTGTGTGTGAGCGCGCACATGTGAGAGACACAGGATGTGTGTTCATGTGTGTGTGTGTGTGTGTAGCTTCAGCTTTCCTTGCATCACAAGACAAAACTTTGTAAAGTGAAAACGTGTGGTGTCTTTGCCACATGGGTACCCACTGTGTTATTGTCATACCTGAGCACTAAAGTAATGTGATCAGTTAGGACTCTATTAGAAAGCAAAAACTGACTAACAGTTAAGAAAGAATTGTAGGAAGGGTAACAAGAAAAAAAATAAATTGTAGGAAGGATAATAAAAGAAAGAATAAATTGTAGGAAGGGCAACAAAAGAAAGAATAAATTGTTGGAAGTGTAATAAGAAAGAAAGAAATTGTAGGAAGGGTAACAAGAAAGAAAGAAGAACAAATTGTAGGAAGGGTTAATTAAGTCTAGGACATGCGCTCAGCATCACATAGGGAGGTATGTTTTGAAATTGTATATATGCAATGTTCTTTGGTTTGGGTAAGGTTTGGATGTTGCTGACATGATTCAGATCTGCTCTCTGTTGAGTAAGTGTGTGTGTGTGTGTGTGTGTGTGTGTGTGTGTGAACAGAATGTTGGCAAGAAATTCTGTGTATGAAGAAATCTCCAGTGTTTCAGAAGTCACGATTCTGATCCAGATTTAGGTTAAATTTGGTGAAGATTCAGCGACAGAGATAAACAGCTCAGAAGTCTTTGCTTGCAAATGTAATTGTCACTTCATTGATCTGAATTTATCTGTTCCATATTTAATTTGGGGATACTGAATGAAAGGGTTTGTGTTTAAGATTATATCAACAGGCTTTAGGATTTTGTGTTTTAGGTTGTATCAACAGGCTTTAGGATTTTTGTGTTTTAGATTGTATCAACAGGCTTTAGGATTTTTTTCAAAAATAAAGTCTGTACTTTTCACTCCATATTGATTGATGCAGTGGGCAGAAAGATGGATGAGGTTTTTTTTTTGGTTTTTCAGTGCTACAAAAAGTATAACTTGAAGGGTTTATGTGAATGACAAATCAACAGTGATTATTGTTTATTATTGTTGCTTGAAAGTTTGTGATTTTACAGACTAATAAACATTATTTATCATTTTTGCTTTACAGATCAGTAAACATTATTTATCATTTTTGCTTTAGGAAAAGCAGACTGTCCATAAAACAAGCCCATTTTAACAAAAGGATAAGCCTAGTATGATAATGATTTATTGTTATTGCAGTTAAAACCAAGAAGAAAGCTGTTTCAGCTGTGTAGTGATGTCTGGTTTATTTGCTTGCTTGGTTGATTGCTTTGTGTGTTTGACTGTGTACAGAGGTATGTTTTTACATAAAAATGACTGTTCTCGAAAGAACAAATTTTTTTATGATTATATATATATATATATAAATGAAATAAATGGCTTAATTTGTATACTGGTGTCATAACAGAAGAAATGTGATTTGCCACATCATAGACCGCCTGCCATAGGGACTTTGGCTTCTGATACAAAGAGGACAAACAGAAACGGTGCACTTGTTGCACTGGGAATAGGAGTGATATGCCATGCAAAACAGATTTGTTGCTCTGATGTACTATTCTGGAAGTGGACAAAAATGCCTGGAACACAGGGAAATGTGTCTTTAAACTACAGCAATTTTCAGGTCTCGGCTTCTTTATCTACATTCCAACCAGAACCTTTGCTCCAAACATTCATGCTCTAAATTTTCTTTCTATTTGAAAACCATTCTTTCTTGCCCATTTATTGCTTATTAGTGAGAAGAGTAGTCTTGTCAGAATTCATGCAACTAAAATCTTTGTATGCTTTTTTTAATTTTACATATTATGTGCTTGCTTGTTTCTTCCATAATATTCTGAGAGGATTTAATGACATGAAGATGTTTTTACTGAAGTGGTGATTGAATGATATTGCAACAACTGAAAACAGTGCAGATGTACATTGGTCATTACACAGAAAACTCAGATTGACTAAACCAGTATAATCACTAAACCAGTTGTATTATAACCACCACATTCCCCTCAGCAGCACCACAAACAAAACTGAGGATTAGAACTCTTTATGAGTGTGGATTTCATTGAATTAGGATCAGATTATGAGATGTTAAGCAGTCGATTTTGGTTTCTGCCCTATGTACTGATAGCATGAAAATGAACAGTAAGTAATTAAGTGATTGGTTTATGGCTGGGACTGATTGTGACAGGGTGGAAGAAGACACAACAAGCGTGTTGTCTCTAAAAGCATTTTATTTTCAAAAGACAGAACAAGTTTCAGCCAGCGTGTTACATGTGAAAAGTATCATTTCAGCGATTTTTAGTGAGAACAACATCTGTTACCAACACTGTGTGACAACAACACAGTGTTTGGGGGGCTGTGATATTGTATAGTGACTTCAGATGAGGACACCACCAATGGCTTTAGTGTATAAACTTGGCTGTGGCATTCTGCAACATACTCAGTGACTATAAATAGCAGCATATTCCACATGGGTGACTGTGAGATATGACAAGTTTTTGATGTAATTCTGCCTTGTTTTGTCAGCAGTTTGTAGGTGTGTGTGTGGCAAGGATGGATGGTGTATTTGAGGTGGTATGTTTATCCTTTCACCTCCCTCTTCTATCCAGTGAGGACAGAAGGTGAGAATGAAAGCGCTAATAACATGTACAGATTTGATATCGAGGTTTGAGAGGAGATGGTGTACCACTTTCAAACTCAAGATACTCAAGTTGGGCGTCGTGTGTGTTTGGTATTGAAAAATGTTGTGCCAACTTAAGATGTTGAGGTCACAATTTCTTGTGTGAAGTGGTGTTGCAATTCATCAACCTCATAGAGAACGGACACCTTTTGTTGTTTCCAATGACACTGTTACCATAACAACCTCATAGGAAGACGGAAGTCAAGAGGCAGGTTTCACGTTTGATGTTGTAACATGTTGACCACCTCAGAAAGACATTGTTATAACGAATTTCTGTGTACAGCTGTTCAGTTGGCATAGGACAGTTGGTGTCAAATGTATACATTTTGTCTGGGTCAGATTGTGTGATTTTATGTTAACAAACCACCGCACTATACATGTAAGGCAAAGAGTGATGGCAAAGACTGATTGTTGAGCCATATATCAACAACCTCAGACTGGTATCCAGGCTAACACTGTGTGACAGTGATAGTGTACGTTCCAATTCATTTGTCTGGTTGTATTTATGACAGAATCAGTTATAATGGCTTGCATACAAAAATGGTCACGGAGCAGTATTTGGTCAGTCACTCTCTCCTTAGAAGGTCAGCAGAGTTTGTCAACATGTTTTTGTCAACCACAAGCTTTCAACCTTATGTACAGGTCTGCATCAGGTGGACTGAATGATAGCTGTTGCACCTGTAGGTTTTGTATATTGCTAGAGGCATTTTGTACATATGTTGAATGACAGATATTTTGTATTGTGCAGCATTTTGTTCAAATGTTGAGTGACAGATGTTTTGTATCGTGCGGTGCAAATGTTGCTTGAAAGATGTCTTACGTCAAGTGGTGCAAGTGTCACTCTTGGCAGATGTTTTGTAGCGCGTGGTGCAAATGTCACTTATGAGTGTCTCCTATCATGTGGTGCAAGTGTCACTTATGAGATGTGTCCTATCATGTGGTGCAAATGTCCCTTATGAGATGTGTCCTATCATGTGGTGCAAATGTCACTTATGAGATGTGTCCTATCATGTGGTGCAAATGTCCCTTATGAGATGTGTCCTATCATGTGGTGCAAATGTCACTTATGAGATGTGTCATATCATGTGGTGCAAATGTCACTTATGAGATGTGTCCTATCATGTGGTGCAAATGTCACTTATGAGATGTGTCCTATCATGTGGTGCAAATGTCACTTAAGAGATGTCTCCTATCATGTGGTGCAAGTGTCATTCATGGCAGATGTTTGTATCACATAGTGCAAGTGTCACTCTTGGCAGATGTTTTGTAGCGCGTGATGCAAATGTCACTTATGAGATGTCTCATATCATGTGGTGCAAGTGTCACTCATGATAGATGTTTTGTATCACATGGCACAAAGTGTCACTCGGTAGATGCTTTCTGTTATAGAAGTGTTGCTTGATAACGTATTTTTTCATGTGATGCAAGTGTTTCTTAATAGTTGGTAGATGTTTTGTTTCACTTTGTATGAATCTTGTTTGAAGAGTGTTTTGTACCAATTGTGTAAGTGTTGATAGATGTGTTTAATCACATGATGTAGATGTTGCTTGATAGATGTTTTGTTTTGTGTGATGCAACTGTTGCTTAACAGATGTTTTGTATCGCCTGTTGTAAGTGTTACTTAACGGATGTTTTGTATCACCTGTTGTAAGTGTTACTTAACGGATGTTTTGTGTCACCTGTTGCAAGTGTTGTGTAACAGATGTTTTGTATCACCTGTTGCAGGTATTGTGTAACAGATGTTTTGTATCACCTGTTGCAGGTGTTGCGAGACAGACGTTTTTTATGTTGCAAGTGTTGCCAAATTGATGTTTTGTATCACCTGTTGCAAGTGTTACTTAACAGATGTTTTGTATCGCCTGTTGCAGGTGTTGCGAGATAGATGTTTTGTATCACCTGTTGCAGGTGTTGCAAGATAGATGTTTTGTATCATCTGTTGCAGGTGTTGCAAGATAGATGTTTTGTATCACCTGTTGCAGAATAAATGTTTTGTATCACCTGTTGAAAGTGTTGAGAGGTGGATGTTTTGTATAACCTGTTGCAAGTGTTGCGAGATGGATGTTTTGTACCATCTTTGCATCTATTATGATATGAGGTATGATCTAAATAAAATGATCAAATTTGATTTTCTTGGAGACTGTTAACACATCTGGCGCAGATTACGGCATCCCTTTGAAGTGTTCTCCTCCACTTTGACACATCATCATGAGCGCTTGATCCAGTCAAAAACGACCTTCCAAAACTCTTCTTTGTGGATGGTATTGAACTCTCATTTCACAGCTTTTGCTAAGTCCTGGATGTGGTGAAGTTTCTTTGCAGGAGCCTGCTCTTTAAGAGAAGGAATATCCAAAAGTAACAGGGATCAAGGTCAGGGCTGTAGGGTGGGTGAGGCAAAACTTGTATTTTTTGGTCTTCTAGAAACTGAGTTACGTCCACCATGAGGCCCTAAGTGACTTGCTTCAATTCATATCAGTATTAGCCACTACTAAAATTAGACCAAGACAGGGCAACCGTCTGGCGCTATAATGCAAACAGTCAGACATGGTACAGTATGATATGAAGCCAAACCTTGCAGGGACTGGCATTGTTGTTGAGGACTCTCTGGGTACTCACGTTTGGCCACTGACTGACCTCTTGAGTTTCTGCGTGGTATGTGCCAGCGACAGTGTTGTTAGCAGGCAGAATATCAACAGCTGTGGGACCTTGGCTTGTGGTGAACAGCTGTCTTTGGTGCCTGTGATCATTTCGGCCCAGCCATGCTCTGCTTCTGTTTTTGCAGGCTGTGCCATAGAAGGGAACTCTGGTCTCATCTCCTGTGACAAGATCCATCACGCGTTTGGATCCATTCTGTTACTCTGTCACCAAATGTGGTACCCAATTTTTGGCTGTTTTCGAAGCTGAAGGTCATTGTGTAAACTTCTCTAAACTGTTCCATTGAAAGTGAAAGCATTGCACTTACCGTACTTGTTCTTGTGTATGTATAGATTTTACTTCTTATATATATATATCTCACCTGTCTCACCTGTCGGCGTCACCGGGAACAGTGTTGGCCGCTGCACATGATGTCCTCACAAGTTGCCTCCAGCACTCTCGATCTTGGCTAAGTCTGACCACCTCCTGGAGTTTCTTGCCACTGATGTTTGTGATGTTTCTAGCAAGTGATGCAGGTGGCCGTCCTCTGTTTCTCTTTCCTTCCACTTTACCTTGGAGGACAGTGGACATCAAGTCTGTTCTCTCATTACGGATTGCGTGTCCAACATATTTCAGTTTCCTCCGTTGTATGAGTACTAGAAGCTTGCGTGTATATATAAGTTTTTCTTCGTGAGTTTAGACACAGCAGTCATGTTACTCTCATTCGCAGTTATCAAGAAGTTGTTTTGGCTGGTCAAGAGTTGTTTGTGCCCCTTCTCCCCAGATTTGTGTTCCCACTTGTGCAGTTGGATTGTAGAATATGAAACAGCTTTCATCCCTCCAACTTTCTCCAGATCTTTAGCAAATTTTATTGCATTATCACCCAGATGCAATCTCGCAGGTATGTAGAACTTTTTTAAAAGAGTGCTTATTGAAAGGTGCCTTTCTGAAGCATGTCAAAATGTATGTAGTACGTCAATTGTTTCGACGTCATGTCATTTTACGATGTTCATAGTAGAGCAATGTCATCTCGGAAAGGAGTAAAGATTAAAATTTTGGTCTTTCAAGTGGTATTTTGACTTTTATGATCATTGAACCAAGACATGGATTGATCATTTTTTTGTAGTTCATACTTCATATTGGGTTGATCATTTTGTTTCAATCATACCTTGTATTGGGTATTTTGTATATAACGTCTGTGATCAAAGACAGACCTTGTCACATGATCACAAGATGAGGTTGAAAGCTTGTGATCTACAAAAACAATAGACTCCATGCACTTCTGAGGATATGATTGTTTTGAATAGCAAGGCATGAAACAACCCTCATGCTGTAAGATTGTTTGTTACTAACTGGTGCTGGACCTGTCCAAAACCATGTTGAGATGTTAACAAGTCTTTTTTTTTTCACTCTACCGTGGAGATGTGCCTGTGAGATGAAGTGGATTGCACCCGATTTTAAAACTAAAAATGTCTGCCAATATTTGTAGAGATTTGTTTCTTTTAAATGTTTGCCATTGCCCTTGAGTTTGTTTGATATATAATTTATTTGATATTGTCAACCATAAAGAGAAAGCTCCATGTCATATTCTGTTTTATTTGTAACACTGTATGAATTCCTTTATTGTGTACAGCTATTTTGAGACCCATTTTATTACATGCGTAAAGCCGTTTTGATAACGCGTTGCTGTGGCTTTGTGTATTTGTGTTTGTATTTTGTTTGCTTTTGATTTTCCTTGTATACATTATCTTGTTGCTATTGTTATTATAATATCTTGATTTTGTTGTTTATTTGTTTTTTTGTTTTTGTCAGTTTTGTTTTCAGATTTGTTTCCAAAGATTTGTGGCAGAGTTTGTTTTGTCTTTTTGTTTTGGTGTGTGTGTAGGGGGGGGGGGTTATAAATATATTAATTATATTTGAATAATTGCAGTGATCTGTTTTTCCAGTCTTCACAAATCAACACGACTTTCCCACCTGATCGAGTGTTTGTATTGCAGGGTTAGGATCCTTACAGGAGTAGACTTATACAGCCTATGCTTGCAAGTGTTGGCATCATTTGCCATCATATTGCGTACACCCATCACATGTCTGCAATGTTTTCTCAAATAGCAGGTAATAGAAGACACAACAGGCTCGAGATTGGTTATTTTAAACACATATCATTTTTATAATTTCCTTTCTTTTTTGTGAACTTGATGGGCCTTAGGCAGAGTATGCTAGTCTGACAGTTGTCTCTTTAACCCCTTGACTGCCTAGAACGTAACTGTCATGTTGTGGTTTTGGTAGTAGCAGGCGCCTAACAACATGAAATTCATGTTCATTTTTCGTCGGCTTCACCTGGCAAAACTATAAGGGAAATAACACTACAAACTGTTTCACTGTTATCTACGAAGGTAAAATCAGGGTTGTAGCCCTTTGATTGTTGGCCAATGATTGGCAAGTCGACATAGTTTTTCTTGGAATTTCCAAGACTTTCGGAGAAACCGATTAGCATATCCAAGATGGTGGACGCTTCAGGCAGCTCGTCTGGTCGACCAGTTTTCCGACGGTTTTACGTATTGGAAGTTTTAGATGATGTCCTAAATGACCAACACAGTGATGAAGAGGACTTTTTGGGAGAAGGTGATGATGATTTTGATGAAGATGAGACCGACACCAACCAGCATCATCCTCTTTTGTCTGGTCTCTTGCACGAAGAAGATGATCCCTTTTTGTTCATGGATTACCACATCAATTTTATCTACTTGGAGTACAATAAGTACCAGACACTTTCCTTTGATATTCAGTGTTCAATAAAACTTAAGTTTTGTACTGTTTTCATTGGTTTTATGTTCCGTAATACGTGTGTTTATCTTCCGAAACTGTCATTTTTTGAAGAAAAAAAAACTTACGTATATTTTTTTTCCATACTAATTACAAACAAAACCAAATTATAGTTATATCACATCATAGACAGGGATATAAGGGAAAAACATGCCAAAAATCTTAGAGATCTGTCAGTAAATGAATGAGCAATGCACACTTTAGTAAACATACCGTAAAAATAAAAATTTTGCTCCGGCAGACAGGAGTTCAAAAATTGCTATTTTTCCGGCAGTCAAGGGGTTAATTCTGGTTCCTAGCTTTTAACCTAGGTTTCTTTAATGGCAATTATCCCATTTGAAAAAAAAAAATCACATTTTTTAACCTATTTAACCCTTTGACTCCCTGAGCCTGTCCACTAGTATCCTGTTTTGTCAACCATGACAGCAAAGCAAAAATGTCACCCTTTTGACTCCCTCACCTTATCTACCAGCTTCCTGCAGGAAGTTGGTGGATAGAGCGAGGGAGTCAAAGGGTTATATTTTTGCTGGTGGTGGATAGGGTGTGAGAGTCAGGGGTGAACAGAATCTCTGCAACAATGACTCATGCCTGGTTTTTTTTATCTTCAGTAAAGCAGTGCAGGACCCACGTTGCTGCAACATATTAACCCTTTAACCCCAGCACCCTGTTCACTAGTATCCTGTATTGTCAACCATGCAAGCAAAGCAAAACCTTAACCCTTTGAATCCTCATCCTATCCACCAGCTTCTACTGGAAGCTGGTGGATAGGGTGAGGGAGTCAAAGGCTTGAATTTTTGCAGTTGGTGGATTGGGTGTGGGAGTCAAAAGGGTTAAAACGCCTCATTCCGAGTTTACTCGTTTAAATCACATGAACTGGTCCTCGATAATGTTGAGTGATCTCTTTACACATTATTCACCCGTTTTCTTATGAGCGATCTCTTCATACATTCTTCGTCTGTCTTCATTCAAAATTTTTGGACTTTTTGAACACTTTTCTTATCAATAGTTTCATCCAGCCACGCCAGACTGTGCTTGTTTTACACATCATTTTGCCCATCTTTAAGGAATGGCACTTATAAACTGTAGACTGCAAGGGCTTTGTCCCACATAGTCTGCAGTGCTTTAATATATCTGAACCAGAACTTCCTTTTTAAAGTTCAGCTTTAATTTATGCGCATTTCTTCAAAGTTAAATAAGGCCATGATGCTTAGAATGATTGTATCTTACTTGATGTCATCAACAAATGATGTCACAGTGTTTCGCAAGTGATTTCCTCATTAGACCACAAAATAATTGAGTCATGTGTGTGTAAAGTTTCAAAGCGCTGCAACAATTACTTTTCAAGTTATGAGAATGTTCTTGCCATTATTGGATAACTGTCATGTTGCTCTTGCATCCTGGTTGCAACAGTGCATAGTATGTTGGTGGCAGCATTTACACAGGAATTGAAAGAAGCTTTACTTTGAACACACAGCCAGCCTGTACCTCTATACCACTCAGGTTTCATTTTAGAACATAGGGACTTTGCAGTTACTCAAAGTTAACAATTTGACAAAACAAAATATAGTCACAGAATCTGTCGGTTTTTCTTCTGGTGAATTTTGAAAAATCTAACCCTTTGACTCCCACACCCTACCCACCAACTGCAAAAACTTAACCGTTTGACCCTCTCACCCTATCTACTAGCTTCTGCATAGCCCTTTGAAGCTGATAGATAGGATGAGGGCATCAAAGGGTGAGGGAGTCAAAGGGTACGATTTTGCTTTGCTGGCATGATTGATAATGTAGGATGCTGGTGGACAGCGTGCAGGAGTCAAAGGGTTATAAAAGGCAAGACTGAAAATTTGCCATAAGAAAACTGAGATAATACAGAAAATTTGCCATAAGAAAACTGAGATAATACAGAAAATTTGCCATAAGAAAACTTAGGCAGATATATTTTGTTTAATCTGCTTTGACAGAAGGTACAGTCTGCATTCTAAAAGTTTGATTTACTGAGCTTTGTTTTTGTTGTTACAGAGGCTAGATGCAAGAATTTACACTATTTCACACACTCTAATATCATGTGCTTCTACCAAGAATTTTTAGGGTTTTAAGTGTTCTGATATAATGTGCTTCTGTCTGGAATTTTTAGGGTTTTAAGCGTTCTGATATAATGTGCTTCTGCCAGGAATTTTTTAGGGTTTTAAACGTTCTGATATAATGTGCTTCTGCCAGGAATTTTTAGGGTTTTAAGCGTTCTGATATAATGTGCTTCTGCCAGGAATTTTTAGGTTTTAAGCTTTCTGATATAACGTGCTTCTGCCAGGAATTTTTAGGGTTTTAAGCGTTTTATGTGCTTCTACCAAGAATTTGTAGGGTTTTAAGCATGCTAGTGTCATGTGCTTCTGCCAGGAATTTTTACTATTTTAAGTGTTCTGATATGATATGCTTCCACCAAGAATTTTTAGGGTTTTAAGCGTTCTGATATAATGTGCTTCTGCCATCAGTGGACTCATTTGTTGGTTTTCAGAAGTAATTAGTATACAGTCAGTTTGAATATTGTTACTCTTCTTCTGAAATAATACAGCTGAGTGTATCATTTATTCTTGTGTGATTTTGCGGAAGTTGTGGTAAGGTTGTAATATAGGCCCTAGATTATAAAAATGCCATTCCGCTTTAAAAATCCCGAGATTTGCCATGCTTTATGTACGGAAGGGTATATCAGTTTTTGTGTACAAGTAGACATGGCTTTTGTGCATGAAAGAGTATCCGTTTGTCTTGCCTGCCTATAAACATAACCAACATACACATGACTAGCATGCCTTTTGTATGAAAGGGTGTTCAATGCTTTTGTGTACGTAATCATGATAGATCCCTTGCCTTTTTGAATTGTTTTTTTGAATGAAAGAGCAATGCCTTTGTGTATGAATTTTTGAAAATGCATTTGTGTAAGTGTGTTCCGACAGATGAAAGCTTTGTGTTCTTGAAGGTGGTTTTGTGTGAACGCAGAAATGACGGACCTTGCCTTTCATTTTACAAAAGACAGCATCAGTGTTTGTGTTCTTCTACGTTTTTCATGGAATTTTTTTTTACCAGTGTTCCATATGATGGAATATCCTTTTCTCAAAAAGTTCTATTTGATAGAATGTCATATCTACAGATTATTCTGTTTGATGGAATATTGTGTCTCTAAATGGTTTCATGTAATAGGATGTCATTTCTCCAAAATGTACCATCTAGTGGGATGGAAAGCATGGGTGTTTGTGTAAATCTTCTGTGGAACCATTTACCACAATGTTCCGTAGAATGGGATGTGGTTTCTCTGCAATGTTCTGTGTGATAGGCTGTGGTTTCTGCATTATGTCCCTGAAGAATGTTTCATGTGGTGGGACATGGTTCCTCCAGAAAGTTCCATGTGACAGGCTGTGGTTTCTCAGTATTGTTGGTGGGTACTCTCATTGTTGTGATTTGTCCTTCAGATCTCTTCCGTTATCATTCCATTCTTTGATGCTAGTCTCTTATTGCTGTCTCTGCTTTAAAACAGGTGTCTCTTTATTATGTAAGACATATTATTCCTTCTGTCTCAGTTTCTGCATGCTTCTTCCCCTTTTCCAAGCTGTCACAGTTGTTGGGTAAAATGGGGTCGGTTAGCGTCTGTGTGTATTTTTGTGTGCATATACCCCAAACTATTTGTCTACGGCCTTTTCATTCCTGCTGCATTTTAAACTTTTGTTGAAAATATACAGTTCACTTCTTTATACAACACATGATAACAAAAACAAACAAAAAATAAAATTTTATTGATCTGTATTGGCTGTGTAAATAAGATACGATTTACTTACCTCTATTGAGCATGTAAATGAGTGCTTTCTCTCTCTTCTCAGTATTGGGGGGGAAAAAAAGACAAGTAGATTTCACTTTAACTTCTACCATTTTTACTGTAATGATAAACATAAAACAGTGTTATGGATCTGTGAAAGTAAATGTACACTTATCTTGACCTGTCTGTCAGTTGATTTGGGTATTTGTTTTGATATTGTTAATGATTGTCCTTCTGCTCTTCGTTGAAGGGAAAGGGAATGGTAGTAATTTATCTGGTATTCGATAGTAAAAGAAAAAAAAAAAAGGTTTTATTATTAGTAGCAGATATTCCATACCCGAGTGATACATGCATTCTGTGTATGCATGCAATACATCCCGAATCGAGCAAAAAATCTTTACAAGAGACCCAAAATAAAATGGGTCATGAAAATATGTTCAAAAGTGCCACTCAGTACATTATTATCACTTCTTGCTTTTTGAGTAAACTTAGAATTATAAGTAGTAAGTTTTGAACTCGTGCATTTGCAAGTTGGCATGAGTGACCAAAATTTAATTGTTTAAAAAAAAAGAAGAAAAATAAGTTATATATGTTACATATTGCTTGTGCATGTGCATCCAAACACACACACACCCCATGGATTGACATGTCTGAGAATTGTGTGTTCCAGGGAGAAGGGATGCTTTTCTAAAGTTTGTCTTTTATGAAAAAAATAGTCGATTTTCTCGGAAACTGTGAATGCACGTATCATTATAACCAAAATACACCATATCAATTTGACATTAATGGATTCTATATTCGAATAGACTAATAGGCTTTTGACAGATTATGTATCAAATTTTTAAGCTCTGGTTAACTATGTACATGCTGTGGCGTTTTTATATTGGCTATTGTTTCATCAAATGTCTTGTTTGTAAGATCAATTTTTTTTCTGTTTGTTTTTAAATCAACATTCAGCTCCACACACATTTTATTGGAAGCTTAAATTCTTGTCTCAAAATATTTATAGCACAAGAACAGCTGTCTTGTCTGCATTGAAGTGTGATTGTATGTTGTCTGAACGACTGATCTTGAAATAAGATGTGGTTTCGTATCTTACAAATAAAATTCTATCATTTACAAGATGTCTCGTCCTTTTTTTTCTCGCAAAAAAGCAATATCCCTTGATGACGTCTTGTTCACAAGTGGTTGTTGATGATAGTGATAATGATAATGATGCCGCCAGTGGTTTAGCAGGTAATGTGCTTCTTAGGAGCTGTTTGAATTTTCCATTCTTCTTGAAGCCTGGAGTTTATTCAAGAGGGATTCATCACACTTGGAAAATTCAATATGTGCTCCACTCAGCCTGCCATCTGTGTACTTGGAAAATTCCATATGTGCTCCACCCAACCTGCCATCTGGGCAGACTCTTGAACCCTGCACAAAACCTATGAACTGGCAAGGTGTTAGAACGGAAGGATGCTGGGAAGGGAACAGAAAATTTAAGATACCACCACCAGAATGACACAAGCATTAAGATGGACAGTGAACAGGTCTTTTTTTTTTTTATGTTGCTGGCTGGGGTGAACTCAAGATATCAGATCTTTGAGTCCACAGCTATTGCAAGACCCAGCCATAAGGATATAAAATAAACACAAAGAGCAGCTCCAGCATATTACACTCCTTTCTCTATTGTAGTTGTAAGTAAGGAGATTACTGTAGCAACCAACTCACTCACACACATACAGAGGAGCAATTTTAAATCGAGTTGCCCAAATTTATGCCAACCCTCACACACACATGCACATGCCCCCCCCCCCCCCCCCCACACACACACACACACACAGAGGAGCAATTTGAAATCAGGTTGCCCAAATTTTTCAGTCAGCTGCACAAATGGATGGTTTCTGGCCATGCACTAAAGCTGTGAGGTCAGTTAGGCAAGTTGTGCAATGTTTGAGCTGGAAGTTGTAAAAGGGGTTATCTTACACCATACCTGTTCCAGACTAGATATGCGATTACACATTCAGTTTTAGTAAATAAAATCATCAGCTGGTCAGAAGGCTGCTTCTGGAATGGTTCTCACCCAATTCAAGATCACAATTATACAAAACACTTTCAGAAACCCTCCTAAAGTGAAACGGTTTGTATGCTTGTTCATGTCTGTGCATTCAAGAAAAAAATTCAAAGTAACCAAACTCATGTCAGCAAATTGTTTACTTTATTTACATCAAAGTAACTTTACCTGTGGCTGCCATTCAGTGTCTGTACAATTTGCACAATAAGTCTTCAATCTTACAAAACACTGACACAAACAGGACAGGACTCTCCTCTCTGTCATCTGTTCACAGAACACACAGGGGTCTTTCACTCTTAACCCCCTTCATTCCTATATGAAGCCAGTGTACAGTGAGGGAATGAGTAAGGATGAAGTGCAGATGTCTTTCAGTAGCTGCAGTTTTTCACTATGTGGACTCGACAACCCAGAGGTGAACCTTGTGGTCCCCACCCACAGCCAACACAGGGAGAGAGCAGTGCCATGACAGTCCATAGGCCACAGGCAAGGTCGCTGACACATGCAGCTGCACATAACACACAACGTACATGTGGTATTTATTCATTAACCCATTGACTTCTGCACCCTGTCCACCAGCATCGTGGATTGTCAACCATGCTAGCAAAGCAAAAACTTAACCCTTTGACTCCCTTGCCCTATCCACCAGCTTCCTGCAGGAAGGGTGAAGGAGTCAAAGGGTTAAGTTTTTGTAGCTGGTGGATGGGGTGCAGTAGTCAAAGGGTTAATAATGCTAACTTTTTCCCATGGTTTCACTAAATAACTATGCTACTTTAATACCGTTTCTGAACAAGTTTAAATCTTTTTTTTTCCCCGACAACAATACAGCCCAAGATCACAAAGCTTCACAGAAAATCTAAACTAAAATGACACTTCGACAAAAAATTGAAAGGAAGGAGCAGAAGGCATTCTCCAACAAAAAATACATATATGCAATCTGGAAGGCTAATGGCAACAATTCAGAAAATGGTCCCAGCTGAATGACATCTCTGCCACTTATCCCCAATGACTTTATGTAACAACCTTTAGCCTGTACAAATTGCCACTAATAATGATTCTTTCATCAAGTTCCGTCTCAAATCTGAGATTATCATCCAGTCAACTCACGACCAAGTCCATAGAGTTCTTTATTCTTACATATAAGTTCCATCTTAAAATCATCCAGAACACTCACAACCCCACTGACAGCATGCCCATCAAAGGGCTACTTAGTAAAGAAAATGACAGGGATTCGAGCCAATTGACTTTTGAGATCCAGCAATGACACTCTTTGTTGCATCATATCCCATGTCATTTTGTTGTTATCAAAGATGAACACTCAAAAAACATTTATTTTTTAGTAAGTGTAGTGAGGATAACAAGAAATTCACCTGCTGGTGTCGGGTGTTGAAGACCTTGACCTGTCTGTGAGGTCGGCCCAATGTAGCCAGTAGACTCTCATGACATCGCGACCATCTGAAACTGCGTGCTCCCTCCACATGGGTCTGGCGCTTGTCTAGCGGTGTGCTGAAACCATTCACATTGAAAAACTGTGAAATCATTGCCATCCTGTTACTGTTACTCTTGTTTAAAGCCCATGTAGAGCCATATCAGGGCTGTAACTATTTCAAAACATACAATGCTTAAACAAGAGGAAAAAAAAAGGAAAAGAAAATTAAGTGCACACATCAATGCATTTGTGCACATAATCTAAGAAGATGCCCCTGGCGTTGACCACTCCATTCAATTTATCGCACAGGGGATTTTAAAAACATGCCTGAATACAAATTTAAACATAACTAAGGATATATTAAAACATGTATAAAGATGAGCCTAAATTACCTAAAACTGCTTCCGCATATCTATTTCCATAGAGCCAAAAATGCACTTAATACTTATCAAACATACTGGTAAATGGACCAGCAAGGCAGAAAATGATAGGAAGAAATGACAGAAAGCAAAGGAGGAAGAAAGAAACAAAGTGACAGAAAAGGGGAAATTTGTAGCACAGAATTTCCAAAAGGTGGGGACACTATTCATACTGAAAGAGTCCCCGGCATCCCCATGGGGGTCCTCTTTTTCCTCAACATCTTATCTTGCAGACTGCATCAACCATTCACATCAAAAGCATAGCTCTAAAAAAAACACCATCTCTTTAACTTCATTCATTTCTAACAAAACACACACACACACACACACACACACACACAACACACACACACACTCACAATGTACACCAATACTGAAGGGAAGAATTCAGACACCAACACAACTCAAACCCCCAGTCAACAATGGCAGGTCAGAAAACGTTTTTGGCCAACATTCAGACATAATCTGTCCAATGCAAAATAAAATTTGAGACAAAGATCTTTGTTGACAAGGAGTACCAACAACAATGCATGCTGCCGCCAAAATCAGGGAGTACAGTTACATACATATTATACTATTTCAAAGGTGAACATAATGATGGACAACAAAGCCAATGATTACAAACAAAAATAATCATTTAGGTGATAAAAATGCAGCTATAAAAAATGTCATGAGGATACAAAATGTAGTGAGTCAGTGACTAATGTGATGCAAACCTTAGAGATTGAAGTATCAAAAACGATCCAATCATGCCCGCCACAGCCCCCACCAACAAACAGTTGTGTTTTGACCAATCACAATCCAGCATTGGGGTTATGCCACAGCTCAGGCTCATGATTGGCTGCTGGTTGCTGAGACTGAAGAACCGAATGATGCCATCTTTCTGACCAACCATCAACTGCAACAAATACAAGAATTTCATAAATTTATGATAAAAGACAGACACAGATTCTGACAGTATGATAACATGGCTGAGTATTAGTTTTTCAAACAACACATGGGGTAATCACTAGACAAGGACTGTGGAATAACTGTCACACTGTAAAGCCGGAAAAACACCAGTAATGCTGCTGAATACATCATCATACACTTGATTAATTAACCCTTTGACTCCTGCATCCTGTCTACCAGCATCCTGTATTGTCTATTGACTCCTGCATCCTGTCTACCAGTATCCTGTATTGTCTATTGACTCCTGCATCCTGTCTACCAGCATCCTGTATTGTCTATTGACTCCTGCATCCTGTCTACCAGCATCCTGTATTGTCTACCATGCAAGCAAAGCAAAAACTTTACCCTCTGACTTTGTCACCCTATCCACCAGCTTTCTGCAGGAAGCTGGTGGACAGGGTGACGGAGTCAAAAGGTTAAGTTTTTGCATTTGGTACATACGGTCCGGGAGTCAAAGGGTTAAAACTGGCATACAGGTCAAACCTGTAAGAATCCTAACCTGATAAGTTGATGACAATACAACTTAAAAGGAGGTGTCCAATTCTTTTTTTCTTTTTTTTTTTTTGGTGTCCAATGATTGCCATAGCTCTATAGTAACAAGAAACTGTTACCTGCAGTTCCCATGTATTAACACAAGTAGTGTCAATGACTGTGCAGACTAAAGTGTAGTAGATACATTTACCAAAAACAATTCACGCTACTGCAGCAGTAAATCACAAACACTAAAGCATAGTTAAACAGTACAAGCGGTACAGGAAAACATAATTTTTACATCTCCTGCACTAACAGGAAGATTCATATTCAAAAATGTATTCACTGCTGACTCCTAATAGGGTATAGGGATTACAAATACTAACATGATTTAGATTAATCTCCTTTATTCGCTCAATTCAACAGGGATGTAACTTTCAGGGGCCCACAGCCCCCTTAAATTGTGCAATTTTGTCACTTTTGTTTTCAAATGTCAGAAATTAACCATTAAAGATACACACATATACAAAAATCAGAAATTAACCATTACAGATACAAACACAAAACAAACTCTTTTACAAACAGGAAACTGTGCACTATTATAACCCCCTAAACCAGCTGCCCTGTTGTAATGTTATGTAATCCAAAATGGCATTTTGGGACATTCGAATGAGGTTGTTCAATTTTGTAATTCTGTTCACAATGTTGTCACACACCCTTACCATTAGGCACTTTCATAACCTGTTCCTAGAAGGCTTTAAAACCTTTGTCAGTCATTGTGGAATTCCCTGTACTTTGATTCTGAATTTAGCATAAAATGAAGCACCTGTTTCATGGTCAACTAAATGTTCAATTCACATACACAAAGATGTGTCCCATTCCAGTGATTTGGTTATGCTTTATGTTCACCATTTATTTTTATAGTCTAGATATTCTGTACAGTCTAGCACACATCTTGCAGAATACATCCAGTGGATATTGAACTCTTTTAACACAACTGAGTCATCCTGGTAATAAACTAAGTTAACCATTCTCCATCCTTTTTCGCTGTACATTTAGAATTCTTTGTACACACAACTGAGCCATCCTAGTAATAAATCAATTCAGTTTTAACCATTTTCCATTCCTTTGTGATGTACATATTTCACATAGTATGACATTGGTAAAAGTCAGCACCGACCCTCATAAACTGTATTTTCTACAAACTGTAGAGACAAACAACTGATGTTCACAGACCTTCAGAGGTTCATCTGGGTGCCAGCAGACAGTCATGCCAGGAGCTGTCAGTTTGAACACGAGGCTTTCCTCCCCTTGTCCGCTCCACACCCGGCACGTCAGATCATCACCAGTGCTCGCCAGCTGTGTTTCGTCAGTAGGGGAAAAGGTCACCGAGTTCACAAAGTCACTGTGACCCCTCAAGATCTGCAAGTAATTTCTTGTTTATTAGCATTTATTTAGTTTTGTTAAGTCATATGTAAGTTAACTCTAAATGCTTTTGTTGTTGTTTTTTCTTTTCTTTTCCAAATACTTTTGTTGTTCTTTTTTTTTTCCTAATCACTTTAGAAGAAATCAAAATGTCAAACAAAAAGACAAAATCACATCAACTGTAAGCTATGTACAAACACACCACACCACACTGAAAGCAATAAATTCCTGTTATCTGTTATTGTTGTTTAAAGCCCAACCGACTACACAGAGCCATATCAGGGCTATAACTGTTTCAAAACATACACAATACTTCACCATTGGTACTGTTACTTCTGTCCAAAGCCCAGCTGACAACATAGAGCCACATCAGGGTTATAAACATTTCAAAACACACAATACTTCAACAGGAAAAAAAAACAGGAAAAGAAAATTAAGTACACATATCAATGCATTTGCGCACATAATCTAAGGAGATGCCCCTGGCACTGACCATTCCGTCCAATTTATCGAACAAGGGATGTAAAAAACATACCTGATTACAAATTTAAACATAACTAAGGACACTAAAACATATATAAAAACAGGCCTAAATTACCTAAAATTGCTTCTGCATATTTCATTTGCCTAGAGCCAAAAACGCATTTAATACATGTACACAATTTTCAATCCAAAGAGAAAGTATGTAAGACTTTATTGAACACATCAGGGCGAATGGACCAGCAAAGCAGAAATCGATAGTAAGAAATGACAGAAAGCAATGGAGCAAGGCAGAAATGAGGAGAGTGACAGAAAAGAGGAAATTTCTAACACAGAATTTCCAGAAGGTGGGGATACTATTTACACTTAAAGAGCCTCCGGCATTCCCACAGGGGAGGGGAGGGGGGGGGGGGGGGGAATAAATTCCTATCACCACTGTAGCTTGCACATTCTGATAAACAGTAAAACATGTCTGCTCAACCTTATTTACACTTCCAGCACAAATACATTATTCTTAAAAAGATAAACACTAATAAGTTACTTACCTGAGTATTGTTGGTGTCTTTCAAATCAGACGTGAACACTTGCACATTATGGTCATCACAGGCAGCTGCAAAACTGAACAAAGATGAAAAACAAATCAGTGTTTTACATTTTTTTCATGCAATCTAAAACTACATCTTATCAGCCGCAACCTGTGACATCAAATTCCTGTCCTCCACCCCACCCCACCCCATACACACAGAAGTCTGAATGCAAAACTACAGAGTAAAAACACTACTAAGGTAGTACTGGCAGAAAATTCAATTTCAAATAAAAACGTTCTGGCAATTTCAAATACTAGTATTCTATGTGAATGGAGTATATACATGAGTGTATGTGCATGCAAATGTTCTGATTATAATCTGCAAAAATCATGAACACGTGACTGAGCAAGAACACACACACACACACACACACACACACACACTCTCTCTCTCTCTCTCTCTCTCTGTTACACAAAGCTATGAATCAGATCCAACCAAAAAAAAAAAAAAATCAACCTATGTGAAAACTCCAAATTTTCATTTAAATCAACTGTTTTCTAAAATGTGTACACACACACAGAGGTAAGAATTTTCAAATAAAAATGTTCTGGCAATTTCAAATAATATATTCTATATATATCACACATATATCATATTCCTAAAAAATATATTGTTTTGCCTCAAGAATGTTTCATTTGCAACTGTAGTGCAAAAACGCACTTTTCAGCCAATTTTCCTACACATTTGATGCGGTCATGAGCACTTCATGGTCTTCACTGAGCATGCCCTTTGAGCAAGTTTTACGAGAAGCATTGGACAATAAAGCTGATCTGAGCCCACCTGCTGATGACAGTGCCTCTGTTAAAAATTCATTGGCACAGTCGACCAACTTTTCAACCTAAAGTGTCTAAACGGGCACAGATGTGTCCATTGATCATGGCTGGGTCATAACAGAAAATGTACTCAGATGACAGTGTACTGACCACAGATTTCACGTGACACATTCTGCTGTACTGCTTCCATAAAAATATTATGCTGTGAAAATGGAACTTGTGGAATGTGACTTTAAATACATGTACTTGAACAGAAGAACCCCTCCCCTTATCATGCGGTGAAAATGGAACTTAGGAATGCAAATTTAAATACAAGTACCTGAAAAGAAGGCTCCCCTCCCCCCCCCCCCCCCCCACCTCCTTCCTTTTTTCTTTATTTCTTCTTCTTTACTTTCTTTCTGATAAGCTGAGAGATAGTTATATTATCATATATGCATGATTTTTCACAAGGTGAGGCATTAAAAAGTCAAGAAATAAAAGTTACTTCTGTGGTAGTGGTGGACATGAATGTGTTACAAAGTAGACAGCAATAGACAGAGAAATTCTGTGAAGGGTCACATGAGTACTGGGGCACCCACTAAGTTTAACTACTTTCTTTGTTTGCATGTATTATTATGCTATCACTGTCCTGCCTTTATACTTTTTTTGTCAGTTTTCCCTGTTCTTCAATCTTGATCACAAGCAAATCTACTGAAACTGAGGTCACTACGATAGGTAGGTAGGCCCACAGTATGTGAGCAGAGCACAGAGGGCCACAGAATCTTTACTTTGTTAATATTTTGACAATTCATGAGAATAGAAATTTAGATAGTGATGATGGTGTGGATTTTCAGATCTGAGACTGCAAGACAGGGCTGTACTCTATACACAATATCCAAACGTCACCCTTATTCTGACCTACAACTCCAAATAGGGGCCGGTCGTCAAATATCACAATCATTAGTTGTAGTACTTCATCATACTGACAATACAGCTGAACTCTTCTGCTCCATCACCCTATCCACTGACTTCCACCAGCTTCAAGGAGGGTGAAGGGATTAAAGAGTTACCATTACGACTAACTCACAACTGACCAGAGATGTTTGTCCAGCATAGAGATGGAGGTTTGGGGGCTCCAGGCCAGGCAGGCCACACCCTGGTTCATCTGGATGTCTTTGACAGTACTGTAGTCCAGGCCCTCTAAGTCCACATCTTCTTCCTGCAATGCCACATAAAGTGACCAACATTTCATAAGTATTAATCCTCTTACCCTTAGATATGCTGTTTGTACTCCAGATATTGATAGAAAAGATTAGAAACACAGACCAAGAGATGTTCATCGTTTTCATTGACTACAGCAAAGCGTTTGATAGCGTGATGCACCAAAGTCTTTTCCACTTCATGATCAAAATGGGTTTTCCAAGACATCTGGTTTCCCTCATAGCTTCATTATATAATGATCCAAAAGCAACAATCAGATGGAATAATCAAAACTGCAAATTTTTTAACATCACTAAAGGGGTAAGGCAAGGTTGCATCCTGTCTCCACATCTCTTCAGCATATACACTGAACATATCATGAGAGAAGCAGACATAGAAGACATGGGAGTAAATATTGGTGGTAGAAACCTGTCAAATTTACGCTACGCAGATGACACAGGATTACTGGCAGACAACATTACAGGCTCTAGGAGGATCCTGTACAGGGTAGACCGGGTTGAGAAAGGCAGCTGGGCTGGACTTAAATTCAAAGAAGACAAAGGTTATGCATGTTGCAGGCAAATATAACACTAGACAGGACCAGATCATGCTAAACCAAGTCCCTCTAGAAAATGTCAAGGACTTTAGATATTTAGGTTCAGTCAAGACACACGATGGAACATGCTCAAAAGACATAAAGATGAGAATTGGAATGGCCAAGAACAGTATGGTTCAATTGAACAATATTTGGAAAGACCACAGCATAACAGCAGACCTTAAGATAAAACTCTTAAAATGTCTTGTCTGCCAGTGATGTTATACGGCTGCGAGGCATGGACAATGAAGAAAGAGGATGAAAGACGAGTGGAAGCAGCAGAGCTGTGGTTTTACCGAAGACTGCTGAGGGTCAAATGGACGGATAGGCGCTCAAATGAAAGCATACTGAATGAGTTGGGTACTACACGCAAGCTCCTAGTACTCATACAACGGAGGAAACTGAAATATGTTGGACACGCAATCCGTAATGAGAGAACAGACTTGATGTCCACTGTCCTCCAAGGTAAAGTGGAAGGAAAGAGAAACAGAGGACGGCCACCTGCATCACTTGCTAGAAACATCACAAACATCAGTGGCAAGAAACTCCAGGAGGTGGTCAGACTTAGCCAAGATCGAGAGTGCTGGAGGCAACTTGTGAGGACATCATGTGCAGCGGCCAACACTGTTCCCGGTGACGCCGACAGGTGAGACAGGTGAGACCCTGCTCAAACTGAAAGTTTACTCAAACCATATGAAAATGGAGCTGAATTGCAAGGAAATCAACAATTGTACAAGTGTACATTGTGCGTACATTTACTATGCCAATTGTACAATTTGTGACCCCAAGTATTTACACAGAATCACACATCACTCATCTAGCACAGAGGTTCTGCCAGCACTAACAGAAGTATTCTGCCTAATCAATCACTGTTTCAAAGAGTTTACACAAAGGACTACTGATTGGGAGGTTGCGTGCCTGAAACCCCCATCAATCAAAAAATCATTCTGGTATTCGATTCTGACCAGCTCCTATTCAAAGCATGGTATGCTATGGACTCATTGGGAAGACTGGGAACACACAATCGCGTCTCATCCACTTTATTATACATAAATAAATGTTTTACTGAGAACATTGTTCAAATTTCCTGAACAACACTTTAAGTGTCTGTATCTCTCAGGTCTGGCTGATGCCAAGATAAATTAAGATGGTAACTGTAAAGTACAGCCAAGTCATGCAGTCTCAATCCTAGATGCAACTCTATATCATCATCATCATCATCATCTGTATTTCAGGCTATTATTATGTAATCCTCGATGACAATAGCATCATGAAAATTGTCCCAGATTCTGTGGCCCTTCATGCCCTGATCTCATGGTGATCTCAGTTTCAGTTTCCTCTCCCGTTTCCATGCCTAAGGTAACTTCAACTTGTGGTCTTAGTGTCAGTGGTTTATGGGACTTGTCGCTGGAAGGCTGTGGATGTGGTTCTCTCTATATCAGTCTGGCTGTAAACTCAAGCCATTACTGTTGTTAGGAGCCCTGGGGCTTAAATATCTAGGCAGTATCCTTAGTAAGTTGGATAAGAATAGCCAATGCTGAACTCCACTGGTCACCCAGCAACAATCTGGGGTGTCCTCTGGTGAATGGCAGTTTGACATCTCTGATTCCCATGGGCCTCCTGGTGCTGGGATTTTGAAAGAATGAAAATGGGTTTGGTGATGTGTTGTGGAGCCAAAATGTGTGACATGGGCTCAACATTAATGAGGCAACCCAAAGTTGGGGGGAAAAAAACAAACAAACAAAAAAAAAGAACACCTGCCCATTTCATTCTCAGATAGGCACAGGACTAAATGAAGTAAATGAGTGCTAAATCTAGGTCCTGTCCACCTTCCACTTTCATCCATGTTTTCTTATTAGATTTTCTTTTAGTTTGCTTGTTGCTGTTTCGATAGAACTTTAGAAGGCTCTTGTAAAGAGTTTGGACTCAAGATCTGCTGTCTCAAGTTCACTCCCAGCCCAGAACATAAAAACTGGCCTGTTCACTGCCCATCTTAAGTTAATACTCCCAATTATTTTGGTGGTGTCAGCATAATATTTCATAGATCCTGTTTCCCCCAAGCCATCCTGCACCCACCCCATTTAAAGACCTTGATGGAACATAGTGTTCTGTACAGGCTAATAGTCTGCCAGACAAAGATGGAACTGTCATAAGTCTAAGTGTGTTGAATCCCTCTTGAATAAACTCCAAACTCACTGGAGTTTTTTTGGTTTTGTTTAGGTTTTTTGTTGCTGTTGTTTTTTGTTTTGTTTTTTGTCTTCCCAATGTTTTGTTTTTTGTTGTTGTTGTTGTTGTTTCCCAATAGGGCAAAAGATTGAATGATCTAAACCTAGATCCTGTCCACTTCCTTTTTATTCCATGACTTTTGCTTTTACAATAGTTTTGTATTTTCAAGAATCCCTCATTACAATATCACGTGAAATTCATGCTGCTCTCCCTAAAACGTGTGTAACCACAGTGCAGGTCTAATTACTCAATTTACTGTCTACCTAGAGTGTGTGTGTGTGTGGTGTGTGTGTGTGTGTGTGTGTGTGTGTTGTGTCACTGTGTGTGTGTGTGTGTGAGCTGGAGGAGGTACATGTCATTGTGTGGGTGTGTTTCTGTCTTTGCAAGTATGTTGTTAACATATCAAGAAATGATAACTGAATCGCTCAGTGAATGTGGATTTTTGGATAGCAATACTGCCAATACTGGCAATAGTCTTAATTTTGCTTTCAAAAAAAATATGCATTCATTCACGCAATAGTTTGAATGCTAAAGTTTTTGTTTATTATTATTCTACCCACACAAAGACCACTTGTGACTTTGCAAATAGCAAACAGAAGGAAAAAAATGTACTTGGCACCGAAGGGTTAAACAAACCTGAAAACGACAAGCAACCACAGACACTCGTGTGGCTGTCCCGAAGGCCAGAAGCTGACATGACCATTGATACGGTGAGAACTCTACGCATCGAACCACTTCCTGACAAGGAATGCAATAGGTGCTTGTCTTCACCTCGTCCTTCATTATGGGTGGGCCCAACGAAAAACTGATTTTTCAAATTAGAAATTACTATCGACTTCGGCTTCTCACCACCGCGTTTACCACGAGCGGAAGAGTAACCGGAAAGGGGCAATAACTCCCATGAACAGCTTTGTGCAGGTACGACAGTTTCTTACTAAGGATGCCCCCCATCCCCACCCTCCCCTCCTTCCAGAAGCGATGGGAGCAGAGGGTGGGGAGTGCGGGGGTAGGGAGAAAGTCCATTCGGACACTTTGATTGCAATCCAAATGACCCCAATCTCTCCTAAATTCTGATTAATTTTAGAAAATGACTCAGAGGAAACTTTGGATAATTTGAATGATGACGTTTTGTTAACGATGATATTTTCAAGATGAAATTTGATTTGTTCATTTGGATTATTTCATATGCTGCTTGTTTTTAGGAGAAGAGGTGGTATTTTTGGTTCACTTTTTTTTAAATTTCAGATTAACCAAGCAAGTAATAGATAATCTGCTGTCCTGATTCAGTGTATATAATGTGTGTGTGATTATGTGTGTGTCTACATAGAGTGTAAGTAGTTGAGGCTAAAACACTTGCTTGTATAAGGTGGTGGTGGTGGTGCTTTTCCTTTGAGGACCTTCCCCAGAATTTTTGCTACTAGTGTGTGTGTTTTGTGTGTGTGTGTGTGTGACTACAGACAAACGGACAGAGAAAACCACAGTCAGTCACATGTAGATACTGACATATAAATATGTAAATGAAATGTAAAACTGATTTAGATCTTGTATTGTAAAATTGCCTGATTGCGTGTGTGTTTGTGCAAGTGTCTATGTGTCATTACAACTTTCATGTTACTTGATAATAAATGGTTTATGATGATGATGATGGTGTGCAAAGGGAGAAAATGGGAGTCAGTGAGACAGTGTGTGTGTGTGTGTGTTCCAATTCAGGAATTAAACTTCATAACAAACAAGCTTTTCCAGCACTTTGAAAGGATAATGCTAAAATCCGACTTAAGTTATCCAAGACGAGAGAGGGTGCAGGAACCATCAGTGTAGTAAAGCAGTTAGCACAACAGACTATTGACTACGAACCCCCATGTGTAAAAAAATAGTGAGATTTTACAGCCCTGATCAGTTTCTACTCCATGTTGAGCATGCTATGGGTTCATTACGAAGACCGGGATCCCACAAATGATCGAGTCTCATCCACTTCATGGATGTGTCATTGAGGGTGTTGTACATATTTCCTGATCATCATTACAACTTTCTGTATTACTTGGGCCTATCAGGATATACATGTACTATAAAAACAAGTATAGATATGGCCCTGTCATACAGTTTCAATCTGAAACGGAACCATTAGCATCACCACCATCATCCTCGTTCTCACCATCATAGTACTGTGAAAAATCGTCCCATATTCTGTGGCTGTTCACATTCTGCTCTCCAGATGACCTCAGTTATGATAAGTTTGGAGATGTGTTGGAGATTCAAAATAAAAGAAGATAAAACAGATCAAGTTTTAAGATTCCAAAGAGAAATGAATAACATGTTCTGGAATCAAGATGTTGCAGCTTCACTGCCGTGAAAACCATCAATGATGGTGCAAAGATAATGTCTACAGGGAGGCAGTTCTAGTAAGAGGTGTTTGTGGGAAACAAGCTGGTCTGAAAGTGTCCAGTTCTGTGAGATGGGATTTTGTAAGCAGCAGTGTAGGTTAGACAGCTGGAAGACATTGCCTGCAATATAGCATGCTGGCGCCCACAGTTCACATATATAGTGAAGTCCACCAGTGACGAAATGCAAGGGAGACTGATACGCGTTCATTATAGCAACAGTCACAGCAATTTCAAGTAAGAAAAATCAGTGAACTTATAAAGGGCTGATTGTTGCCTTGCTGATAGAGTTCAGATGCAATTCACAACATTGCCTATTTCAAACATAATCATTATGACGTTAATCTGACAGTTTTATGGCTGTCATTAAAGAATCCAAATGTGTGTGCGCGCGCGCACACACACACACACACACACACGGCATATACACATCATTGATAGGATTACATTCAGGGTGTGGCAAAAGTGACCGAGTTTTCAAAAGCGCATGGAGCCTTGGAGATACAGATGCTGACAGCTGTGCTATAAGACAGTGTACAATATTGAACAGTTGTACCAGTCTCAAATGCTGGTTTGTTGTAGGGCAAGACTGTATTGATATGGCAACCTTCGCCTTTGGAAAACAACACCTCGTTTATTATACAAAGACGAATTTGTCACGCGGAATAGCAGATTATGTTTGTTATAGACAGTATTTTACAAGAGAAAGAGAAGGAAGTGGGTAGAGAAAATGAAACAGTACATTATTGCCAGAAATTCGTTGTAGGCAGGTTCATTACAGGTGGACTCCACCATAAATATATCTGAACAGTGCAGAGCAGCTGCTATTTAACAGGAGGACTTAAGGAAGCAAAACCTAGAGCTTGATATCGTTATTGTTATTTTTGTTTAGAGCCTGAAAGTACTTCTAGACTAGGGAAAATTATTTTTTATGAAAAAACAACATTAGATACAACAAAGAAACACATTTTCGGTGTTATTTTTAATTAAAGTGAAAAAATGACAAAGTTAGAAAAATTATCATATATGATAAGAGCGGCTTTTGCGGTACCAAGACCGATCTTATCATATATGATAAATTGTCTCTGGAACAGCACTTCATTGCAGGTTTTTTCAGCTGTTTTCAATTTTCTAATCAATGCAGTTCATTTCTTTTCAAGCGTTTTTTTGTGCTAGATTTCATAGTTATTTGAGCAGATGGAACTCCGCAAAGCAGTTCTGTCCTTGTTGAAGCAAAGGTTCACTTTGCACTTTGGGCAGAAGACGTAGGTCAGGCTCTGGCAGTTCCTGTTTTTGCACGATGTCCTAGCGCTGCTCCATTGGGGCAGGTGAGCAACACCATCCAGACGGATATCAGGGGTGGGAACGGACTGTCAGGCAATCTTGGCTGGAGGTGGTGACGTCACACAGCCGCTCGGCCGATCAACTGCATTCTTCATCAGCACCAGGGCATCAGCAATCTGGCTCTGAAAGATGCTGAGCTTTACTAGCTTGAGGTTCAGCAGCGTGAGTGCCTCTTGTACCACAGCCAGCTGTTAACAACAGCAACTGCGATGGTGTGATAGAAAATGCACACGTAGAAACGCATCGACTTGAGCGGGAACTTGTACAGGCTTGTGAGGCTGTCAAGCAGATCCACCTCACCCATAAATTTGTTGTACTCTTTGATGATGGCAGGCTGGGGAATGGTGACTTTCTGCTTCTGCTTTTTGTCGTATCATGATGCCTCACCTTGAGGTTCCACACCCACATAGGTAGAGACAGTGTCCACAGTCTTGTTGTCAAACCAGCGCACAGCTACAACATTCGACATCAGTTCTACCTTGACATCACAGGCTCCCCTTCCTTCTTGCTTCAGCTCCTTCTCAGACTTCCAAGCTGAGGCCTCTGAACCTGTTGGCTTGAAAGGTTCTCACAAAGTAGATGGAGTTGGCTTTTGAGGCTTGAATAAGAGGCAAGTTGGAAAAGAAGTTGTCAGCGAAGACTTTATAGTTTAAATCTCTCTGAAGACCTCGTGTCATCTTCATGACTACTTTCCCTCCAAGACCAAGACCTCCAGGCGTTCTTCTCTGTCCATCCACTGATCCTTGATAAACCTCAAAGTCATTTCCTGGCCTCCACTCATCTCCACTGCTGTCAGAAGGGTCAAAATCACTCTGATCACCAGCAACAAACCGGCAAACGTTTGTCACTGGAACTCATGTTGTCATGCTGAAAACAGATGAAAGATCCAAACTTTACTGACTTTTCTTTACAGATTACATATAATATGCAACATTATAACAGACAAACACTAAAAGAATCATTTCTGAATCAAAGGAATCATTCAAAGCAACAATCAAAGTTAGCTTTTCTACAGCTAGAAAAGGGCACTTGCGACCTTTAACGCCGCTCTTATCATTTCTGATAAATGGCGGACGAGTTGTCTTTTCGTGAGTTTCCACAAAGGCCGTTCTTATCACATATGATAAACCGTTTTTATATCACTTTTATGACTTACATTAATCTGCTTCATATAAAATTATTATATGCTTGAAATCTACATACTACTGTGCATTTATTAAGCCCAATTAAAAATAAATGTGTACTCACGTGTTTGTGTACCAGAGGCTCAAAAACAGGGGACTGTAAGGAAGCTGGTAACTGCTAGTGGTCAGTGTAGAAAAAGGAAGTGTGAGGAATAACAGAGTCGGCACCAGGATGTGGTGGCATGGTGTTAGTGTAGTTCTTGCCTGTCTGGAACTGGATATTCCAGGCGGATGCATCAGGTTACCACTAAAGTTGCGCTACAGGTGCATGATTTTGGATTTATCATATCTGTAGTGGTCGGCGCTAGAGGGTTAAAGCCCAGCCGACTGTGTAGAGCCATATCAGGGCTTGCTAACCGTTTCAAAACATATACAGACAGAAAAGAGGTAATTTCTAGCACAAAATTTCCAGAAGGTACGGATACTGTTTATATTGACGGAGCCCCCAGCATCCCCAAAGGGGAAAAACCTAGAGCTGCAGGACTCTCATGCAGTCACTGTGGAAGAATATGTGCCTCAAGGATTGATTTCTTTCCTACATGGAGAACCGTATTAGACTCTGAAGCGCAGTATGCTTACTTATCCATCAGACTGATGGGAGAGTCTAACAACAAAAGAAGACAGTAGCTTCTTCTTCTTGTCCAAAAAAAACCCTGGTCACACCAGCATCAGTCCAGCACATAGAATAAAATCTGCAGACGAAAGCTTTTTTGTTTTGTTTTTTGTTCTGGCATTTCCAAATTGGAGGTGCAGTACTTGTGTCTAAATACATGTGTGTGTTGGTGTGTGTTTGTTGGCATCAAAGATTAATAAACAGTTAGATAAAACGAAAAAAGACATGCATGTGAACACACACACACATGCACGTACACACACACCTACACACAGTTTTAACTCAGCAACTGCTTAAATATTCTATTTTCATAAAAAATAAATGACCACTTCCTCATTTTCTATTCATACATTGCAGTCCCTTATTCTTTCTAGTTTTCGTTAGCTGTACTGAAATAAATCTTCCTTTTGATATTGCTGAGTGGGGGTGGGCAGGAGGTTGGGGGACAGGGAACAAGTAATATTTGAGTATCCTGTCTACTAAAACTGTCTATCAACACTATATCATTCCAATAAGCTTTTCAAATTCAACTGTTCCTTTGCACAATGTACAAACACAGTGGTAAATAAAACAGAAAAATGAATGTCTGGTAGAAAGAGCAAGAGGTAGAGTCTGTGTGCATGGGAGTGTGTGCGCGCGAGTGTGTGTGTGCGTGTGTACATATATATGTGTGTGTGTATGTGTATATATATTGTGTAGCAGGCAGACACATCCTCAGTGGTTAGACACACACGCACGCACGCACGCACATGCACGCACGCATGCACGCACGCACGCACGCACACACACACACACACACACACACACACACACACACACACACACACACACACCGTGCTTCAATATTTCAAAATGTACTCTTTTGAAGACATTTTTTTTCATTTTCAACCAACACATACAGCAATTCCTTGTTTTTCTCACTGATTTTATGTAGCAGTCTTGCAGAAAAAAAAAGAAACACCAATTTCAAAAAAGCACAATGAATGAAGCAAAGATTGTCCCATACCCCAGAGGTCATATTACAATGAGGTGGTAGAGATCTTAATTTTCTCAAGGTCAGCATTATGAGGATGATGCTCATCTCCTCTACTTTACAGCTTTGTTCTCCTCAACCCTGAACAAGGCCAGTTAGACATTTACAACTGGGTGGACTAGGCGTCAGATGCAGTTTTTTCTTGAGCCAGACTCAAACCCATGCATCTGGACTGGAAGGTGGACACTCTAAACTCTACACAAACCATGATTTGATTACAAGGAGCATGAAATGATTTCACGCTCGTCTACACATACTGCATCAATCTTCATTCCTCTCAGCTGCATTTTTTTCTTTTCGCAAAATCTACACAAAAAACTGTTAAAATAATAAACAAAACAACAACAGAAGGAGATAGAAAAAAATGAAAATATACATTCTATTTGACATAGTGCAAGCAGGCACAGTAAGAGCACAACCCAGGAGCGAGATCCCACTGAGAAGTCAATGACTGAACAAAAGGAGAAGCAGACAAGGTGTAGACAGTTGAATTGTCTTGCTCAGACTGGGAGCTCCATGATGATGTGACCTGCTCACTGGGATCGTGGTCGGGAAAAGAGGAAGACCATGTTTACACATGAACTGCCAATCGTGGAATCATGGAAAGGACTTACGTGGAGCCGCCTGAAGGTACTTTGCACCGCAATCTTGGTGATCTTGGGCCGTTACTGTTATTTTTGTTTAAGGCCCAGCTGACTGCATAGAACCATATCAGGCTATAACTGTTTTCAAAACATACACACTACTTCAACAGGAAAAGAAAATTAATTACACATGTCAATGCATTCGCGCACATAATCTAAGGAGATGCCCCTGGCGTTGATCACTCTATCCTATTTATCACACCGGGGATTTAAACAAACATATCTGAATACAGATTTAAACATAACTAAAGACACCAAAACATTTACAAAAAGGGGCCTAAATTACCTAAAATTGCTTCTGCATGTGTCATTTCTCAAGAGCCAAAAATGCCTTTAATACATGTACCCAATTACCAATCCTAAGAGAAAGCTTATAAGATTTTATCGAACACATACAGGTGAATGGACCAGAAAGGCAGAAAATGCTAGGAAGAAATGACAGAAAGCAAAGGAGGAAGAAAGAAACAAAGACTGACAGAAAAGAGGAAATTTCTAGCACAGATTTTCCAGAAGGTGGAGATACTACCTATACTAAAAGAGCCCACAGCATCGGGATCCCCACGGGGGTGAGGGGTGGGGGGGCTTTGGAGATCTTGGGCTGATTTTTGCCAAAAATAGGGCAATCATAAACCGTATTGCATAAGTTGGATATGGTAGAATGCATGACGCTAAATGCTATGAATTCATGCTTCTTCGAAAGGTAATCATCATCAGGGTATTGCGTGTGTATGTGTGTGTTTGTGTGTGTGTTGTGGTGTGTGTGTGTGTGTGTGTGTGTGTGTGTGTGTTGTGTGTGTGTGTGTGTGTGTGTGTGTGTGTGTGTGTGTGTGTGTGTGTGTGTGTGGTGTGTGAGTGACAAATTTTTAATCTGCTTTATTGTCTGAAGTCTTAAGTGTGAAACAGATTAGACATTATGAACAAAACTCTGACAGATCATAATCCAGTAGAGAAACTAGGCACAGATCAACATACGGTTTTGTAAAACAGCTGAACTCCACAATGAAAAATATATGCTACAAAGCGTAAAACACACACCAAAAATGTGCAACACTAATATAGCACTGCCAGCATGTTCTAACTTTACATTTATTATTACTCTGCTGAAATTTAATCCTTTTACTCCCTCACCCTGATCACCAGCTTCCTGCAGGAAGGATAGGGTGAAGAAATAAAGGGTTAAATCCATCCCAAATCAAAGCTGACATGCTTACCAACCTCTCCAGAACACACTTCAAACATTGATATATGACACAAAACAGAGGTACACAATTACACCACTCAATTCTGTATAATAAAGACAAGTAAACCATGCTTTGCTACAGTTCTTTTATCAATGGCAAAATTCAAAGCATTAAAACATCAAAACAAATCTAGTATGCACAATAATTTTTGCTTAACCCTTTGACTCCCGCACCCTGTCCACCAGCATCCTGCATTGCCAACCACGCTAGCAAAGCAAAAAACTTAACCGTTTGACTCCCTCACCCTAGCTGGCTGGTGGACAGCGTGAGGGAGTCAAAGTTGGTGGATAGGGTGAGAGAGTCAGCGGTTAAGTCATGCTATAGATAATGGCTGTGGTACTAAGACCTCAGGAGGTCTACAACACTGACAATCCAGATAATATGACTGACAGTGTCAGAGACTAACACTGTTAGTTTATGCAGATTATGTGAATTACATGAAGTTAACCAAAAGCCATTTCCCAAAATAACAATAAATAGTGCAGCTTATACCAGAGATTCAATTAAACTGTTAAAAGGTCACTACTGCAAAGAGATTAAAAGGACTAAATGAGATTAAAATGACCTCTATACACAAGCCATTACATGAAAGTTATTAAAATGAAGCAGATTACAACATGGAAATATTGTTGTTGTTTTTGGTGTTTTTGGGGTTTTTTTGCTTAAAGCCCAGCCAACTGCATAGAGCCATATCAGGGCTATAACCATTTGAAGACATACACAACACTTCGACAGGAAAAAAATGAAAAGAAAATCAAGTAAACATATCAATGCATTCACGCACAGAATCTAAAGGAATGACCCTGGCATTGACCACTCCATCCAATTTATCACACAGGGGATTAAAAAAACACACCTGAATACAGATTTAAATTTAGCTAAGGACACTAAAACATATACAAACACGGGCCTAAATTACTTAAAACTGCTTTTGCTTATCTCATTTCCCTAGAGCTAAAAATGCCTTTACTACATGTACCCAATTATCAATCCTAAGAGAACGTACTTAGGACTTCATCGAACACATACAGGTAAATGGACCAGCAAGGCAGAAAATGATAGGAACAAATGACAGA
>JAPXFY010000017.1:59273842-59308842 GCA_030674185.1 Monoplex corrugatus
TGCCTAGCATTACTCATATCATGAACGAATCACTCATTTCCGGCGTCTTTCCAACTGAATTTAAAACAGCCGTGTTAAAACCCCTTCTGAAAAAATCAAATCTGGACCCCAACGAGTTGAAAAATTACAGACCCATCTCCAACCTTCCATACCTCTCTAAACTTCTTGAACGACTTGTGCTTCGCCAGCTTTTCTCCCATTTGACCTCTCATTCACTTCTCAGCGATCACCAGTCTGCTTACAGGCCTGGCCATTCTACAGAAACTGTTCTTTTACGCATTGTAAATGATCTTTTGAATGCTATTGACCAAGACAAAATATCTGTTTTCTACTTTTGGACCTTTCTGCTGCCTTTGACACAATAGATCATGACATCCTTCTCTCACGCCTGAATACAACATTTGGAATTACAAATATCGTGCTCAACTGGTTTCGATCATATCTCTCTGACAGAAAGCAAATTGTTCTAGTAGACGGAAATAGATCCTCTGAATCTACTCTCACTTTCGGCGTTCCTCAGGGCTCTGTTCTGGGCCCTGTTCTTTTCATACTCTACACCACTCCACTCACTCATCTCATTGATACTCATTCCATTCGTCATGAAATGTATGCTGATGATACTCAACTGGAACATTCTGACACGCTTTCAAACTACGATAATCTTATTCAATCTCTCCAAGATAGTGTCACAGAAGTTAAAAATTGGATGACCGAAAACAAACTGAAACTAAATGATGACAAGACTGAAGCTCTTAGACTCCTTCCTCCATCAGTTGATGCCACTTCCCTACCTCCTACTTTTGACCTAGGAAATACGCCCGTCTCATTTTCAGACAATGTACGTGACCTTGGCTTTTTCCTTGATAAAGAGATGTCCATGAAACATCATATCAGTAAAACCTGTCAAGTAGCCTACCATGAACTCAGACGCATCAGCTCTATACGTCGCTACCTCACAGTTGATGCAACAAAAACACTTGTCAGTTCTTGTGTACTATCTAGACTAGACTATTGCAATTCTCTTCTTGTCGGTTCTCCACATACCCTGATCAGACCACTACAACAAGTACAGAACTCAGCAGCCAAAATAGTGTGCAAAGCAAAAAGATCGGCACATTGTACACCCCTTCTACGAGAGTTACACTGGTTACCTATTGAACAAAGAATCAAATACAAAGCTTCTTGTCTCTGCTACCAAGTCATAATTGGCACTGCGCCTAAATACCTTTCTGACATCTTTACGATCTATGTACCACCCAGATCTCTTCGCTCTGCTACCGATGATAGAACATTCCGCGTTCCAAAATATAAACGAGAGAGGCATGGTGGTCGAGCTTTTTCATCATCTGCTGTGCAGATGTGGAACTCCTTGCCTCACAATCTCCGTCACAGCCCTTCATTTCCCTCCTTTAAAACTAGTCTGAAGACTTTTCTCTTCCAGCAACATTTCTTGTAGACCCTCTTCCTGCCGCTCTGTATTTTTGATGTGCGTGTTTTTGGGTGTAAATGCGTGCGCGTGTGTGTTTGTGTGCGTGCGTGCGTGCGTGTGTGTGTGGTTTGTGTGTGTGTGTCTGTGCGTGTTTGTGTGTGTGTTGGTGTGTGTCTGTGAGTTCGTGTGTTTGTTTTACTTTTATTGTTGTTGTAAAGCGCTTTGTGCAAGTGGAAAGCGCTCATAAATAACCATTTATTATTATTATTATTAGTAGTATCAGGAATCAAAATGATTTAGTAGTAGTAGTATCAGGAATCAAAATGATTTAGTAGTAGTAGTATCAGGAATCAAAATGATTTAGTAGTAGTAGTATTAGAAATCAACACTATTCAATAAGCCTTGCAGCCTTTAGACATCCTTTCTTCTGATTCTTTTTTATGTCTTTGTTTGCAAATATTTACATTTAATCCTTCAAATGCATCACCTTATTTATCAACTGTACAACAGGCTTTGCAGGTCATCTAGTTTTCACTGATGGGCATGGGGGCTACAACACTTGTCTTCCAACTGGAAGATCTTGATTCAAATCTGCTTAAGTACCACTTGGTGGGTTAACAGTGCAGATTTTTCAGATCTCCCAGTGCAGAATTGCTTTCACATGTACAGGCATGCAGAACATCAAATACACATGTTAAAGATCCTGTAAGCCATGTCAGTATTTATGGCTTATGAAAAAATGAAAACCAGTATCCACATGATCCAAAACGGAGTAAGCCTGCCATAAACAGGGGTATAAAAAAAATTGACCATGCACATAAAAGCCTACTTGTATATGCACATTTTGGACAAAATTTGATCTTGTCATCCCACGAATGCAAATTCTTTTATTCAATTTGATCTACTTTTCGTCTGCATGTCATATAATCTAATAAGAAAACTGGCATTGTTCCAAACGATTAATGAAACAGCAATTACACGATGTGCATGATAACCTAAAACACAAATCTGTGTCCAAACTAAAACATACTTTCTGACAATATATCTGACAATGTAATCTCAAAAACCATCAATAGATCTATATCTGAATTAAAACATGCTTTTGAATTAAAACATGCTTTACTTTCTGACAATGTAATCTCAAAAACCATCAATATCTGTATCTGAATTAAAACATGCTTTTTGAAAAAATGTTCTTGTTGACCACAAAACTGTACACCGGTTCACACACTAGTCAGTAGCAGGTGTCATTAAAAAACATCTCTGCAAATACAAGTATAAAGCTGTGCAGAAAATGCAGGTGTAAATCTTGCATAATATTTGCCAAACTAAAAAAATAGGGGAAAATCTTCACTGTTAAAATGATGAAAAACAGACATAACTTCCTGGCAGGCCTACTTGAAGGACCAGAGGGCACAGCCCTAAAAAAACAAAACAAAAAACCACAGGCAGAGGTTAAAAATGAGTTAAATCTTATTTTATAACAACTGAAAAGAAGACACTTCTTGCAGTTACAAAAAAAAGTCATCAACACATTAAACTACACACAGACACAGTACTAAGAATAAGGTAGGAACCATCTAGTAAACACCAACAGCATACCATTCTAAAAATATATATATAAAAATATACATACACAGACACAGACACATATATATACACACACATACATGCACACATGCACACGTGCACGCACACACACACACACACACACACACACACGCACGCACACACAAATACGCACAACACTGAGCTGTTGCATCTATGATGGCAATAACACAAAGTTCACTGGAAACCAAAGACTTGCCAACAAACATTAGCGGCACTGGAAACAGCAACAGTATTCTTGCATAATGTTTACAAGTGTAATTATTCACTTCTCAAATACAGTTAAAGATACACAAAAATGTTATTTTTCACTGTTATAAAACTTCAGTGCCTCATAAACACACACACACACACACACACACACACACACACACACACACACACACACACACACACACACACATGTGCACACAAATCAATCATAATCACTTGCACATTCAGCTTAAGCTGATTCGTTCAGCACCAGTTTAATTGTCATCCTGGCATAACATTTCAATGATCCATGATATGGAGAATTCAATTTCAACGTCAAAATTCTCACTTCCACACTGCTCAAGAAAAGTATCATTCACTACTGCAGTGGCAGAACACCAGTGATGTTATGGATATAGTAGGCTACTGATCATGTCTAGCTCTGCCACATTAAAACCTGCCACAGACTCACCAAGCATTCGTATTAACTCTTTCAGCCCTGAGGGATTATTATTATTAAGGGCATTTAGAGCGCCTAATCTTTCTGGAAAGCCCTAAGCGCTTACAAACTGTACAATACACATTACTTCGAACATAGAAACATAGGCCTAATATAATTTTCATCATACATGGCGGACCTCTGTCACTCCATCCCACAAGCACATACACACCGTTAATAATATCAAATATTAGTACCTACTCTCTGGCACACACACACATATCCTCCTCCCACCCCGAGACATATCTATAGGCGCACAGCAATAACATACACAGAAGCACGCTAGCGCGCAGACAGCATAGCTCTTTTAGGTTAATAAATTTCAGAGAGGAAAGAGATGCGTTTTCAAGCCAGATTTAAATGACTGAAGACTTGTTTTGTGCCTCAGCGGGTAGGGAAGTGAATTCCATGAGGAAGGGGCTTGAAAAGAAAAGGATCGCTCACCATATGATTTTGTTCGAAAAGTTGGGATTCGAAATAAGCGGGTATCGGCTGAGGTACGAAGATGACGAGATGGAACGTATAGTTGAAGATATTCAGACAGGTAAGAGGGAATAGAATTGTCGAAGTATCTGAAGCACTGAACAGCAATTTTATGTTGGATCCTTTTCAACACAGGTAACCAATGCAAGTCTTGGAGAAGAGGAGAGACATGCTGAAATTTGGAAGACCGAAATACTAGCCGAGCGGCATGGTTCTGTACTTTCTGAAGTTTGTCAAGGAGCTGTTTTGGGGAACCAGACAGAAGGGAATTACAATAGTCAAGACGAGAAAGAACGAAAGCACAAACTAATATTTTAGTAGCTTCGAGAGTAAGGAGATGACGGATGGAACCTATTCTACGAAGTTCAAGGTAACAGACACGACAGATGTTTGAGACATGCTGCTGAAAGTTAAGAGTGTTGTCGATGGTGACACCTAGATTCTTAACTTTTTGGGAGAGGGTGATGTCTGTCCCATTCAGTGATATGGAAGATGGAATTAAGTCACAGTTGAGAAGTTTTTTAGGAGTAATGAAAATCATTTCAGTTTTGTCTTGGTTTAGTTGTAATTTGTTACAAGTCATCCAGTCTTTCACGTCGGAAATGCAGGCTTTAGTGGTTTGTACGATGTTGTTTACATTAGAGATGGGACCAGAATTGTAAATTTGATTGTCATCTGAGAAGCTATGATGTGATACAGAATGGCGGAGAATAATATTTGCGAGAGGCTGCGTGTACAAAACAAAGAGAACTGGACCCAGGACGGATCCTTGAGGAACGCCATATCTGAGGGCTGAGGGAGGTGAGGGCAAGCCGTTTACAGATACAGTCTGTGTGCGGTCAGAGAGATATGACTGAAACCAGGAGAGAGCGGAGCCAGAAATTCCGTAGCAGTTGTGGAGGCGCCAAAGCAGTATCTCATGGTCTATAGTGTCGAAGGCAGCAGACAAATCTAAGAGAGAGAGAAGAGAAATGTCACCATCATCAAGGGATGTCAGAAGATCGTTCACAATTTTCAATAAAGCAGTTTCAGTGCTATGTCCTGATCTATATGCTGACTGATTGGGATATAATAAATGGTTTGATTCAAGATGTTCTAGAAGTTGGTGTAAAATAATTTTTTCAGTTACCTTGGAAAGAAAGGGGAGATTGGAGACAGGCCGGTAGTTTTTGAGAATATCTGGATCAAGAGAAGGTTTCTTTAGGAGAGGTTTGACAATAGCTGATTTGAATGAGCTTGGGAAGATGCCTGACACCAGTGAATGATTGATGACAGATGTAAAGAATGGGAGTAGAGTATCCAAACATTGTGTCAAAACAGAAGCCGGGAGGGGGTCTAATTCACTGGTTTTGATAGCAGAATCCTTGATAGTTTTCTTCACAAAAGACTCAGAGACAGGCTGAAAGGATGTCAGTGGACAGCCAGAGAAGGTTGGTTCAGGCATTGAAAGAGGAGGGGTATTTTGCGAATCGAGACTATCACGAATGTCAAAAAGTTTCCCATTAAAGAAGTTAGAGAATGCTAGAGGAAGGTCAGCAGGTGGAACATGAGAAGGTATAGGGCTGTTTTTAGTTTTACAGAGAAGAGTGTTAGTAATGTTGAAGAGCTGTTTAAAAGTTGTGGCAGACGTAATTTTAGCATTATAGAATGAAACCTTTGCACTATGGACAAGTTTATCAAATGCTTTCTTTGCAGACTGGAAGGATTGTTTATGCACAGTTGATTTGTGTTTGATCATCCGTCTCTCAGCACGTCTTCTCTCACGCTTGGCAGCCTGGAGCTGAGGTCCAGCGGCAGCATACCAGGGTGAAGGGGGACGATGAGAGACCTTCCTTTGGGTGGTTGGAGCATGCTGATCGAGGCAATTGCGGAGGACAGCGTCAAGATCGTCGGCAGAAGTTGGCTGAGAATTGAGGAGTTGGGAATGGAGGTTGCTGTTGAACGATGGAAAGTCGATGGTTGACAGGTTTCTGGCCATGACGTAGATTTGACGTGGAGGAGGTTTTGATAGTTGAAGTTGGCTCAGGATGCAGTAGTGGTCAGAAGGGAGAGTTTGAATGACATCAGTGGACTGGAGGATATTGTCACTGTCTCTGTGTACAAGCCAGTCTAGTGTATGTCCTTTAATGTGGGTTGGAGTTTGGATGGCTTGAGTTAGGTCGAAGGTGTTGAGTAACTCGGTAGTCTTTGCAGTCAGATTGTTGGAGGGTACGTCGTAGTGGATGTTGAAGTCGCCGGTCAGAATTAAAGATCCTTTCAGATTGTTGCAGTATTCTAAGAGGTCATGAAATTGGTCAACAAAATCAGAGTCAGACAGATGGTTCTTTCTGTTTGGTGGTGGTCTGTAGAGGCAGAAAATATGGGCGCAAGATTGAGGAAAAGACAGAGTCAGTTGTACAAGTTCAAATGAGGAGTGGTGGAAGGGAAAGCCGGACACAGTAGAAACATATGGCAGAAGGGGAGAAGCAATGACGAGAGCGATGCCACCTCCACGGGATGACCGTGGGAAAGAGAATGTCTTAAATCCCGGAGGTGCCAGATCCTTCACTTTCGGTTCATCACCCTCAGATTTGAACCACGTTTCGGTGACACAGAAAATGTCAACATTGTGTTCAGTAATGAAGTAATTCATAGCTGACCGTTTCACTTTCGGGCAAGCAGACTGGGATGCGATCACGCTCCACGTACACACACAAATTCCGTACAAACGGACATGATCGCGCTTTTCGTTTTCAAAAATTTGCGCCTGCATTGGGACATGGCATGTATGAAACTAAGTGCTGCTAGCTGATTCTATAGCTTTCCAATAGTCCAAGGGAAGCAACCTACAACACTGTCGCCTTTGTTTAGCGTCATGTTTTCTGAAAATTTAAGGCAACTAGCTCCGGACGTTTTCACAACATTTCAAACATGGCGTCGTCATCAAACATTCGTTGATGTATGTATTCCTTGCAAATAGAGCGCAAAGTGTGAGAAGTTAATGTCAAATTCAATTTTTATATTTATCAAGCATCCTCCTGCTGATAACTGTGAGACAAATGACATTTTAGTGCATAATTCAAAAAGAGGCCAACCTGCATTTATGAGTACTGTATTCTGGCGGAAGCTAAATATTAGCCAAAATTTACAACCTATTCAAGCCAGTCATGAATAAGGTCAGCTGTATTTGTCTATTGTATATAGTAGGCTACTGATCATGTCTAGCTCTGCCACATTAAAACCTGCCACAGACTCACCAAGCATTCGTATTAACTCTTTCAGCCCTGAGGGATGCGATCACGCTCCACGTACACACAAAAACAAGCAACATTTCAACAATATAAATCTAAAAAATTGAATGTCTAGCTTTTGTGTTGCTATTCTGTTATGATTTTTTTCTAACATGTGCAAATGGCCAGTCCACAGAAGAAAGAAGGGGGAAAACCCGTCAGTGCTGAAAGAGTTAACATGATTTAATTTATGTTAGTGAGGTGTATGTTTACAAAAGTGTACATGTTACAGCACTTACAAATACAGTATAGTCAAAATGGCTTTAAACCTACTGTGTGGCACTTAATTTTTTTTTTGTTTTGAAGGCAGCTTTTGATGAGTGACAAGACAAGGCACATTGAGATACTTTTATATAGCTAGCAAAAGTATAGAGAGGTGAATCCATTAATAACCCTAAAAACCAGCTGTGAGATATACTGCTATGGCAGAGTAAGGAACAGGAAAAAGCTTATTACTCTCACAGTAAGTCAAAGAGAGAGAGGGGGGCGGACAGTACCGTAAGATGTTAAGCAAACATTAATCAGATCAATGTTTCCCAGATACACATCTCTCACAAAGGCATAGAAACAATGGCAACTCTGAAACTTGCTGCAAGAGAATGTGCATAGAAAAAAAGAAAATCACATAAAAAAGTTTTCAGACTCAAACAAAACGTTTTCATCTCAAGTTATTACAAGAAAGTTACCACGAATGTGTACAGCAGGTATTAAAACGAAACTTAAAAACTCTGTAACAACACCAACTAGTCAATCTTGCATACAAGTTGCTGGTATGAAATAGTACTCACTGTTTTTAATGGCCAGATAACGAAATAATCTTGGTTTTTCTCTCGAGACTTTTATGAGTCCAGATATATATACATATATATATACCCAGTCTGTGAATCAATATGGCACACAGTCACACTGTATCTCTAACTCATTCTAAACCAAGTGGCATAACTCCATTTACAACAATGTTGAATAGGGTCACTGTCAGCACCTTTTGCTTTCTTTGATTATATTTTTACAATACATATGTGACATGTGATTACCAATACACAGATATAAAATCATACAAGCATACACATACACACACTTCTGCACAAGATTACCAAAACCCACAAATAACAATCTGATTAAACAGCAGGAAAAAAAACCAGAACAATCTTCTGATCTCCTCAACTTACCTTGATCACATGCAACAACCTCCAACAACCTCCCTCAATCAAAATGCAAAATGACTTCACACCATTATATACTCTAACATCAGCAGACCTATCATAATGCTGTCTTCTGATATAAAAAGAAAATTATTTACTATATGGTATCTATTTTATTTTCCTGAGCGTAGCATCCAGCTACATGGTATATACATGGCCCCTATTAATCACAACCCCATTTCACACTCACACACAGTTTAATAAAAACAAACAATTCCTGATCAACGACAATCCACTTCACACTTGCATTAAACAAGTTTTTAAAAGTGAACAAGATAAAACGGTGATTTCAATCCCTAAGGATTTTTGTACAGCAGTTAACCCTCTTAATTCCTCACCCTATCCACCAGGAAGTGAGAGGGTTAAACTGGGAGCTAGGTAAACCACACGCTGAATGTCTGTGGTCCCAGACACCAGTTAACATTTTAATACCCATTGGTCACAACCATGCCAGAGCTAGTCCTGTCGACCACAAAGCCATCTGACTGGTCTGGCTGTTTGGTGTGGGCCACAGACGATTTTTCATACACTCCATTCACATTGTCATACTCTGAATGGATGGAGACGGAGGAAGATGCCCCCCAAAGCTCACCCTTCTCCCCTTCCGTCTTGCCGTTCTGGTGAACTGTCGTCATGCTGACAGTGTTATCAGGCACAGACTCCGCAGGAAACGGAGCGTCAACAACACTGTTCCTGCTGTCAGGAAACCCTGGAACTCCCTTGTAACTGACGGTGGTGGAGTCCATCTCAGAGGTGTCGGCAACGGACGTTCGTGAACTAGGAATGGAAGCTCTGGACAGGTTAACGGAAAGCCGAGAATTTGCGGTTGTGTCATAAGCGGAAGACCGCTCGTCCATGGAATAGTTCGACATTCTGTTCACGTTTGTTCTGCGCGCCGTTTCCTTGGCTCCGCGAAGACTTTGCCTCAAACGCTCATCAACTGACATGCTAGTCCGTCGGCCTATGATCTGATCTACGCTGGGCTGAATAACAAGGCCGAAGGGAAGTGTGGGATGCTCGTTGGCTCTTGTGCGAGGTGGAAGATCCATTTTGGACTTACGTAGTTCTTCCTGACACACTTGCAGCTGTTCAATGACGACATCATCCTCATACTGAAAGTCCTTCTCTAAGGACCTCTGCAAGAACTCCAACACTTCTTCCATTTCCATCTTTAACAGTCGCCCTGCAAAATATGTGATGATTTTTGTATGATACTGTACACAAAATGTTGCTAATTCAATAGATTCGGTAGTTTTATCATTGTTAAATCAAGCACTTTTATCAATGTAAGATCAGCACACTGACCACATAGTATGTTAAATATATGAACTGTGGTGTAACTGATGAACATGGCAGCTTAAGAATTTAATCATCATCATTATTATTATAATTATTTTGCCAGCATACACTGGAACATGTTCCTGAAATATCTGATGAAAAAACAGAACTCATTACATTCAGCTTCAGCTTTTTCTGCATACAATTTCTGTCTCCTCTTGAGGTCTGAGGAATGTCTTGACTGGTTCTGATTATTTCTTGGTTGAATTCCGTTTTTTTTTCTTTCTTTTTTTTTTATCGTTATCATTCTCATCATTATTATCATTTTTGTTGCTGCTGCTGTTGTTGGTGATATTATCATTATCATTTTTACTATCAAAATATCAATTTACTTCGATGCATCTTCATGATGCAGTAGGACATGGCCACCAGCAGTTTGTCCCCCTCCAGCATATAGATGTCCCACAGACGTAGTGTCAGATGGAAGGGAGTCTGTAACAAACAGTTCTCTCATCAGCATGAAGATTGTTTTGCCTGATCTTACCATTAAAGCCACAAACAAATCTTACCATTAAAACCAAAAACAGTTCTTTTTTTTTAAAGTTCAAGATCCATTGCTTGGCAGTGCCAACGATGCCAGCAAAAGGACCTTGAAAAGTTATACAAAAATTATAAAGAAAACAAGAGAAGAAAATACAACTCTTTCCTAGTTCTACAGTGCTTATCCATTCAATACACAGTTTGTGTACTACGGGTTTAGTTTTCAATTTCCTCAAGAAGGAAAAATGTCATGTCATGTTCTGTGGCATCTAGCAGGAACTAGAACAAATGGTCACATTCAACACCAGATGTGGCCTGAACATGCTGTTAACAAATAAAAGAAGAAGAAGCAGCAGTCACAGCTAGCAGATTATTTCACACATATCACAAGTATGTGACAGTACTTAAGAAAATCATGGACATTGCACAATTCTGACAACATGAGGTTTAACTCTGTCAATGAGAAGAGATAATGTTGAACAAAATAAGCCCCCCACCCCTGGACCGATTTCATTTATCTTAAGTAGTTTCTGACATATGTACATTTGAGTCCCTGAGTCATCATAAATCAATCTGTGGAAAAATTTGCTCTAAAGTTTGGATATATTCATATATCCATAACATTCCCCATGAGAAAAAGGACAAATAACACGTGTTTTGTGGCACATTTAGCTTCTACTTTATAATTCTACATATATATATATATGTGATGTTGCAGAAATTGTACAAAGGAAAAATCACATAGCTGTTTGTTTTTGGTGGATAGGGTGAGGGAGTCAAAGGGTTAAGTTTTTGCAGCTGGTGGATAGGGTTGGGGAGTCAAAGGGTTAATGCAGTTCACAAAGTTCTTATGACAATGATATCAAATGTGTAGGTAAAGTTAAAACTAATTACTGTCATCAGAATTGTGTTACTAGGTATTATAACTACAACCGCTTCCTAGCACTGACAAAGGCACTTAGACAGGATGAATAAGAAGACTATGTACAAACTTACCCTGTCTAAGAAACACTGAAGAAACCACTTGATGTTGTAGAAGCTGGCAAAGATTTCAGATCTTTCCTGAAACAAAAAAAACATCAACAACAAAAGTTATCACACTGAAAGTTGAAATTATATCAAATCAATGGTATGATGAAATCGTAATCAACATTTTAATCAGCAACATCAAATATAATTCTTACTGTACACAACACCCGAACACCTTGTTGTAGGGGGGTCAAATTTTCAACTTTAAAGTCTTTCTCAAGAAACTCAGAATGTCGACTAACAACAAAGCATAGCTATTACGAAGTTATGTACAAATATTGTGCGTCATTTTATTGTGCGTCATTTTTATGATGTCATGCTGTGTGCCATACACACACACACAACACACACACACAACACACACACACACACACACACACACACACACACACACACAGTCGCACACACCTCCGCACACTCATACACACATTCATTCACATACCACAAACACACACACACACATTCACATACCCACAAACACACACACAGTGTGGTGTGTGTGTGTGTGTGTGTGTGTGTGTGTGTGTGTGTGTGTGTGTGTGTGTGTGTGTGTGTGTGTGTGTGTGTGTGTGTGTGTGTGTGTGCTGCTGCGCGCGTGCGTGCGTGCGTGCGTGCGTGCATGCGTGTGTGTGTTTGTGTGTGTGTGTGTGTGTGTCACACAGCATGACATCATAAAAATGACCACTCAACATCAAATATATAAGGCAGCAATGTTCGACGATTATATGTATAAAACATAGGACCACTCAGACTTTTCAGGAAGTGGCAAGCTGATAACTGACATACCTGCTTTCTGGATTCTAGTTTTGATCTCACTAAGGATTCTTATATCTTCTGTGAAAATACTGGCAAGGTATGGCACAACAATATCAGATGCTGTCTTTCTACAGACCTTTACACCATAATCTTTTTATGTACAATTAGATTAAAATAAATTACATCCTTACTTTCAATAATAACATACAAAGTGAACTGCAGGCATCTTTTTACCATTTTCTTGACCAACCGGTCAATCATTTTACAATTAGTGATGTCTCTTGAAACTGATGAGCTTATGCAGTTGTGCAATTGTAAGAAATGGTTATGTATGTGCTATTAAAATAAAATTTGAAGACAAAAATGACAATAAACAGGGAGGAAATTGTTAAAAAAAAAAATTTAAAAAAAAGACTATATCCATCCGGGTTTCTGCATACCTGCTGTTGGATTTTGATGACAAAACAACACACAAAAAACAACATTACACTGTATTGATAACAAGCTTTGATCTGCGTTTGTGTAGTCCAGAAACAAGTGAAATCAACCATGCTTAAAATGTACTCACGAAATGGCGTCTTATCTTTGGAAGATATTTTTTCAGCACATTTTCATGGTGTTCTTGAAATCTCATCAGCTTCGGGAAACCAGCAATGAAGAATCCTGAAAATTAATGTTGAGATACAAAGGTCAAACACATATCTTTGAACCCTTTGACTTCCATACCCTATCCACCAACAGCAAAAACTTAACTCTTTGATTCTCACATCCTATCAACAGCTTCTTGCAGGAAGCTGATGGATAGGGTGAGAGAATCAAAGGATTAAGTTTTTGCTTTTCTAGCACGGTTCGCAATAGTAGATACTGGTGGACAAGGTGCGGGAGTCAAAGGGTTAAAGAAAATTCTATTGCCTCCAAATTTTTATTCTTTCATTTTTTTCCACAATATTGAGAAATACACGACGATTTACATTTAATATGGAAATACAAAAAATTAAACAATACGCTTTCACAAAGAGCAAAATCAAGGACAAAACAGAACTGCTTCAGATTACTTTTCTGTAGATAACAGTTTGTACAGATTACAGATACAACACAGCACTGCAAGTCTAAGGAAACAAAGAAAGAAAATAAGAAAGAAAGTACATATCCCTGTCACTTTGCAGGAATCAGCAGAGCATGTATGGGTTCTGATATCAGTGAAATGTCTGGTACAGACCACATAATCTTCATCTTAATCCTCTAACTACCAGCTCCCCATCCACAATAGAGTGAGAGAGTCAAAAAGTTATATTTTCCAGGCTTAAATTCATGTAGTCTTCCATATGATTACCAGCAGATCTGCAAGAAACGTATAAAAACACATACATCTCTACAAGCTGATGACTTCCTTTTGGACAAATTCCAGCTGAGTCATGAAGTTTGGGAAATTCACAAAACATTTGGCAAAACTGCAACTAAAGAAAGGGAATGCCACTTAAAATAAATGTTCTTAAATGAAAAATCATATGAGGCTATAACAAATGACTCTAATTCATCCAACATAAGCTAAATGATAAATGGTTAATACACCCTCTCATTCAATGAAGTCTACTAAAAAATATAGTATTTTCTCACTCAATCAAGGTAGAATATTATGTCAGAATGAACACATCAACAGCAATAATGATAATGGTATCTTACCATGCAAGTTGTGTCTGTCACTGATGAACAGTTGAGACAGAGCCCAGAAGGCATCCTGAAAAACAAATCGTCAGTGGCCATAACCTCTCCAGATAGCTGATGTCAAATACAATAACTATCTGGGATCTTTCACATCCCATTTTTTTCCACAACTTCTGTATCATCTCACTGACACTGATCCTACAGATCTCATTCTGGTGTCACAACACACTAGCAACCCAAAGTTCACCCAGTTCTAGTCCCAGTGCCAGAAAGCCCATAGGGGTATGCAATGTGAAGGCACCATGTGGCCACCCAGCAGATAAGACCCTGCACTGCTGCTGTATCATTTCAGTGCACTGTTGCTGTGCCATGTCAGTGGCGTTCAACAGCGCCTGTTTTGATCCAACTTACTAAGGATGCTGCCAAAAAAGTCCTCTACTAACGACAACAATTGCTCAGTCATGGGTACACACAACTTTAACAATCTCTGGGATTTTTTCTTTTCTTTTTTTTCAGTAATGCACAATTTCAAAAATTGACTTTTTTCAAATACAAAAACGATAAACCACAGAGGGAAGGGGTTTGGACACAACCCTCATGATACTGACCCCATGTAAAGTTACAGTCTCTTCCATCTTCTCTTCCACCACCTTAGGGTTGTGAGACAACCTTTTTTTTTTTAACCTTTATCCATTTCATAAAATAAATAACATCTGGAACATATACAATTCATTCAAACCACCAGATCTTTCACGTGTGTGTGTATGTGTGTGCGTGTGCGTGTGTGCGTGTGTGTGTGTGTGTATGTGTGTGTGTGTGTGTGTGTGTTTTGTGTGTGCATGCAGTGGTGCAGATCCTTCTAAAAGTCAAGGGTTTTCATACCCCCACTAAAAAAACTTGAGGGTTTTCATACCCCCAATAATTTTTTTAGAGGGTTTTCATACCCTTTGCCAAAATTTCTGTGGGTATGAGCCACCGATGCAAAGACTCGGTATTTTGTTTTCCCAAGTGATTTTTTGGCCTAATGGTTTAAATAAATTAAATTATAAAAAAGCAAGCAGCATGGCCTTCTACTAAATTAGAATAAAGATCAACTCTTTACAGTGACACATGCCAGTTTCCACACTGACACAGACAACACAGGAGGAATGTTTCCATATTACAAAATTTAATGTGAACTGATTCTGATTCAAGTAACTGTAACTAAGCAATCACATTACTAATGTGTTTAGAAATAAGAATATCTGACTGAGACAGAAAAGTACTTCTCGTTCTCTTAACTAAATTAAAATTCAAGAAAGCAGACAAATAATGCATGTATAAACTGTTGAAAGTTTGGCAGTCCAAAGCTGGAAAGACAGAAGAATTTGGGACAGAAAAATTCACTTATTAAGGTGGACCCTCTTCTTTGCATTCTCAAATTCTTGGGAGGCCTTGAATACAAGGTCCCCTGTTAGCACCTTGGCACCCCTGATCTTCATCTTTCTTGCCAGCTTGGTGACTAACATTCTGTTTCTCAGTCTCGTCTTCACCCTATTCTGCTGACTGAAACCTCTCGCATGGCACAGATGTGAGTGGCATAACGAGAGCAATTTCAGCCAGCATGCTGAAGTCAGGGTAAAGAGTTGTAGAAAAGTGTGACGTAGCCTAGTTACTATTTTTACCGCTAATGTAATACCCGACCCCAATGCTGCATGTGCCGCGGCGGGCAAGCTAAGCGATGTCGGTCGCGTTGTTAGCTTGCCCGCCGCAGCTAGGCGAGCGAACGGAGCGATAGGTCTATACCCCCACGGCTCAAAACCTTTACGTGATGAGACCGGCAGAGGAAAAATGCTTACGTGACCTATACCCTCAAGACGACAAAATCTTACGTGTTCATACCCTTTTGACATAATTTTTGTACGTGATTTCCATCTTCCTTACGTGATTTACCCCCATCTCTACGTGATCTGCACCCCTGGCATGTGTATGCATGTGTGCTTGTACAATGTGAGTGCAGTGTATGCATATGTCCTTATGTGTATGAGGGTCTAGGGAGGGAGCTGTTTGTTGTTTTTGTGTGTGTGTGTGTGCATAAACATGCATGTATGCATGAAGGTGTGCATGCTTGCATATAAACAAATAAGTCATACCTCATTCTCATAGACTGACATGAATATCTAAAAAAAAATCATCATTTCAAGACTATAAAATGCCTCTGAAAAACTTTACCTTATTTTGTTCAGTTCATGACTATCATTTTCCACTCTGACTTTATAAATTATCAGACTGGGTATGTATTACAAATTGCTAGAAAAAATAAATGTGCATCACAGAATTAGTAAAATTTTAAAAGAACACAAACAACAAAAATATATTTTTAATGAAAAAAATGAAAAAAACAAACAAAAATCCCAACAACAGCAACATCATCAAAACTCTAGGGAATTTAAAAAGTGTAGTACCATGTAACACAAACATGCTTTACCTTACAACCATAGCTTCCATTTCATAGAATTAAAGATCTGTCATGAAAAGTCAAATACAACACACTACAATACAAAATAACACAATAAAAGTAGTACAGTACAATAACTTTTCTAGAGTGGTCAAATTAATATAGTATTTTTTGTTTTTGTTTTGTTTTTGTTAACAGATCTCAGGTGCTTGCAGGTATATACAGCACACTTTTTCTGATCCTCTTCAGGGTCCCCCCCCCCCCTCCCCCCTTCTACATCTTCTTTTTTCTTCCCTTTCCTTCTACATCTCTTTCTATTTTCTTCCCTTCCTGTCTCTCCAATCTTTTTTTAGGTACATTTTTCTGCAATACTACAATGCATGTAATTCATGGCAAATGTATTTTCAACTTGTATTCTCTGGGCAATTAAAAGTACTTCTGAAACTCACTCACCACATATATCCTGATACCAACTTTTCTCCACTGTCCATAACATTATCACCCTTTGCCTACCTATCTTATTTGTAGATGCAAATGAATGGTACATAACTAGTTACTTCACGCTAATTCATATCAGTATTAAAATTCAAGAATAACCAAAAAAAGTTCATTTTGGGTGTGTTAGGGTCTAAACTATAATTATGTCACAACAGTCAAAACATTATACCTAAAAAAAGTTTAACATGACACCTCAAAACTTTTAACATTATACCTCAAACATTTTAACATTCCACCCCGCCAAAAAAATTATCACACATACATGTACTACACACATACATGTACTAGGTAACCAACTGAGCTGCTTACAGCCCACACATTTAAAAGCTTAAAGCATACACACCTCTTCATTCAAGTACATGAGAAGCAAGGCAGCAATCTCATTCATACCCTGACAGTAGCCCACCTCTGTGTTGTACACAGAGTATGCAGCCAGTACATGGAACAGAGCTTGTTGTCTGTGGTGGGAAAAGAAAGATTGATGCTGAAATGACTGTATAATTCCACTCCAAAAGTTTTTGATTCTATCATATTCAGGATTATATTAACCCTTTGACCGTTGCACCCAATCCAACAACAGCAGGTAGCTGTGGACAGGGTGAGGGAATCAAAGGGTTTAGTTTTTGTTTTGCTAGCATGATTAAGAATGCAGGACGCTGGTGGACAGGGTGCGGGGAGCCAAAGGGTAAAAAAAAAAAAAAATGGCTCTATATACTCACTTATCCACACACTGCTACTGCAACATCAAATCACCACCATGTACATTACAGCATGTGGAAAAATTTGATACTCAATATTCTTTTCAATCTGTTCAGTGTACTAATGCACTGTAATGATGACAATCCCATCTAAAGTCACATGAATTAAGCTAATACTGAAAAAAATAAGGGGAAAATTTTTTCAAACAAAGATACTATTTCAAACAGGACGTCAGATACAGAAAAGTTTATACTAAAGATAGTACATACACACAAACAACACATACTGTCAATTGCCATCTCTGTGGCCTTTTTCGTCGATGGCAACAGTCGGCAGCAGAAAATTAGTTATCTTAAAACACGGCAACACTCATGGCTAAAGCAACCAATGCACGATCAGCATGGTTTCCGACAATGACTACAGTAGTAGTATACTGTGGAGTCATCCACCGTGGGGCATTTGCGTCTTTGTCTTAGCTGACTCATAAATAGCAGTTTCCATCGCCTGCAAGCTCTCATCCACAGATTCACGCAGTTGAAAATCATTTTTGTTTTGTATTTCATTTTTAAAAGTTTCTTTTTTGGAAAATATTTTACACATGTTGACGTTTATTTTTGGTCTTGCAGCTGGTTTAGAATGGTGCTTCGGCTTAGGCTTGACTTACTCACAATGAGAGTATGATCCATGTCACAGTCCGCGCTGTGGAAGCTACGCATAACACAGACACAGTTAAGGTCAATCCTTCATGCCAGAACGAAATCAATCCGATGCCAATGCTTAGACCTGGGATGACACCATGATACTTTGTGTTGATCCTTCAAGGAAAAGGTGTTTGTTACTGCAAGATCATTGATGGTACAGAACTGTAATAGCCTCTGACCATTTTCATTCATCTTGCTGATCCCATGATAGCCTAAGGCTTGGGAACAATGACTCTGTTGATTGCGTTGAAGTCTCCACGAATGAAAAGCGGTTCTTCAATATTCATGAGCCTAACAATGTCTGCTAGAGCCTCATAAAAAGAATTCTTAACATCTGGAGAGGCAACAAGTGTATTCGCTCTGAAATTCCCATAGGAGTGCTGATCGACCACACTTGACTATTTTGGATGGTAAAACCAAGTCTGTGCTGGTCGGCATTTAGGCCTCTTCAGAAAAAAGTGTAATTTTCCTCTTTGAGAGATCCACTACCCGCAATACGAGTCTCCTGCAGGGCAACTATGTCAAGATTCAGACGTGATAGCTCCTTATCAATGACAGTCGTTTTCTGAATATGGCCATGTGACAGGTCCATATTATCAAGACCTGCCTGCATTGTTCAGATGTTACAAGTTCCAATCCGTAAAGGCAGTGACTTTTCGTTGTTTTCTTTTTTTTAAGGCCAAGTTTACCGTCAAGACTTTCAACTTTTGGTTATAGCTCCATGACCCTAACTGAAGCAATACTGACCTGGCGCTGGCGCTCCCCGTATACGCCAATTTGGGGAAGCTTATAACCAGTAAGTGTAACTGTCACAACCCATGGGGTTTTTTTTGGCCACTTTCACAGCAACAGACAAAGTGTCCTCTCCGCTTAATGTCTCATGTCCATTGTCAGGACGCAGTCGTCTGGATGCTGACTTTGTTCTTGTTAAGCCTTGACCAAATTATCGTTCTGGAACCAAGGTTATTTTTGTGGCCCATGTGGTTGCCTTGGTTGCAGGTGGAGATTTCATTGATGCTATCTTGGTAGTCAAGGGAGTCCAATTTCTGTTCGAGAAATATTTTCTCGGTAGGGCTGGTTTCCCGTGCTGTTTCGCCTCATGCGTGTGAAGGTTGAATCTGTAGGCCTGTGTTCCGAGGGGCGAGTCACTCTGTCTTGGTGTGTCCTGTGAATCACGCTTTTCAGGCGGATTTGGTGGATTGTGGGGCCAACATGAGTTCAGGTCTGTGTTTGAGTTCCCGATATACTGGCTTGGAAATTTCTGGTCAGTTGGTGTGGGGCCTTCCTTCTGAATGGACGGTTGCAGATAGGGAGGTGGGGGTCTGGCCAGTTTCTAGTCAGACGCTCGTGTTTTTTTTTAAGATATAGTAGTTTAGGTTAGTTCCCACTTGTAGTTGGGTTTCATGTCTCAGAAGTGGGTAGAGGCATCGGTGTGTTGTTGGTCTGTGTAGTGGTGTGGAGCTTTGTGGAGGTCTGTGTCCTCAGCATGAAACCGGGAGCGACTCGACGCCTGTAATTTCTTCCGCTACAGACAGTATGTGGAGAGTTTAAGGGTCAGTCATTTCGTGGTTGGTCTGTGTAGTTGTGGTGTGTCTGTGTTTCGGGAAAGGTTTGGGTAGTGAATGGCTACACCTAGTGAACAAGAGAGACTTCGATCCTTACGTCCGTTACCGCACAGAAAGAAAATGGCGACGGAAGGGAAGCCAAAGGCTGAAATGATCGAGATGGAGGTCAAAACCAAGGCAAAGAATGAGGGAGAGTCCTTAGGATTCGCTGGTCACGAGTTGATCCTGTACATTACGGAGGAAGTACGGTTATTTAGAGAGGCGGAAAGCCGACGCGAGAGAGACCGCCTTGATAGGGAAATGCGCAGGAGGAGACTGGAAAACATGACTCCAGAGGAAAGACAAAAGTGGGAAAAGAGAGAAAAGGAGTTGATGGAGGAACGGGCGAGAGAAGAGAAAGCCGAAAAGGGACGAATCGATCGACTTAAGAAAATGGAGGAAGAACGGATCCAGCAAGAGCTAGATGCAATCAAAGGTCTTAGAACAACGCCATACCATGCACAAACCAATGGACTTGTTGAAAGGTTCAATGGGACACTCAAGAAGATCCTCAAGAGACTGGCAAGAGAGCAGCCGAATGCGTGGGACAGGTGGATACCAGCAGCCTTGTTCGCTTACAGGGAGGTGCCACAGGCCAGTACCGGCTTCTCACCATTTGAACTTTTGTACGGGAGGAAAGTGAGGGGACCAATGGCGATCCTCAAGGAGGCATGGACTCATCCGGAGGATGCTCGGGGGCAAACTACAGCAGAGTATGTAGTGGAGTTACGTACGAAGATCGCGGAGACATGCGAGATGGCTAGAGAGGCGTTGCTGGAGTCGGGTGAAGTGTACAAAAGGTACTACGACAAGAGAACTAGGACGCGCACGTTCAAGCCTGGAGACAGGGTGTTTGTGTTACGCCCAGAGAAACTCAACAAGCTAGAACTCGCTTGGAAAGGACCATACCTTGTGGTGGAGAGAATTGGAGGGGTCGACTACAAGATCCGCATGGAGAGGGGCGAGAAGATTGTGCACGCTAACCTTCTCAAACTGTTCGTCGAACGCCGAGACGAAGACGTGACCACAGCAACAGTGAATGCTGTAGTGGCGTAAGTGGACCCAGAGGAGGAGGAAGATCCACCACCACTCCCCAAGGAGATACCAGTAATTCCCCTAGAAGCAACCGAGACAGCCAATGACGTGATAGTGCAAGCAGAAGATCCCGTGTTTGCAGTTCAACTGAGGGACTTAGCAGCTGAGTATGAGGATGTATTCACAGATTTGCCATCGTGCACTGCTCTGAAAACTTGTCACATTAGATTGAGAGACTCAACCCCAATCAGGAGCAAACCTTATCCAGTACCCTACGCACAGAGAGAGACGGTGCAGAAGGAGGTTGAGGCCATGTTGAAACTAGGAGTGATAGAGCCGTCCACATCACCCTACGCATCGCCTATCGTGCTTGTACGGAAGAAGGACGGAAAAGTGCGTTTCTGTGTCGACTACCGGAGGCTTAATAAGGTTGTTGTGTTTGACGCCGAACCAATGCCAGAGGTTAACCACTTGTTTGCCAAGCTTGGTAATAAGAGGGTGTTGAGCAAGATTTGATTTGGCCAAAGGGTATTGGCAGATTCCAGTGGCACCAGAAGATCGTCCCATTACGGCATTCAGTACACCTCAAGGAATTTTTCAGTGGCGAGTGGTACCATTTGGTTTATGTACGAGTGGAGCAGTGTTTACTCGCATGATGAGGAAACTGCTGGTACCCCTGAAACAAATGACATCGATAACTTCATTGACGACATCATCGTAGCAACAGAGACCAAGGAGGAGCATCTGGAAGTGCTGCATCTCTTGATGAAGCATCTGAGAGAGTGCAAGTTGACAGCGAGACCGTCAAAGTGCGAGCTGGGATGCAAAGAGGTAGAGTATTTGGGCCATCGTGTGGGGGAAGGCAGGATCAGACCCACTGAAGACAAGATGGGAAAAATCAGAGAGGCGCCAAGACCACGGACTAAGGAGGCGGCGAGAAGCTTCCTCGGACTCGTTGGGTATTACCGTCGATTTGTACCAAACTTCAGCGACATCGCTTTGCCGTTGACAAACCTCACTAAAGGGGGGAAGCCACGCCACGTGGAGTGGACAGGAGAATATCAGCAATCATTTGAGACTCTCAAGTCGAAGTTCTGTGAGGCACCCATATGCCGTCTACCAGTTCCAGAGGGGCGGTTTGTGTTGCAAACAGATGCATCAGGAACGGGACTCGGAGCGATTCTGCTTCAAGAGCAAGAAGGACTCCTGTACCCAGTGGCCTGCATCAGCAAGAAACTCACAGGCGCTGAGTTGAACTACCCACCCATTGAGAAGGAGTGCTATGCACTCGTGTGGGCAGTGGAGAAATTTGACCAGTATCTGGATGGAGCAGACTTTGTCATACAGACTGACCATTCACCGCTTCAATACTTGGACAGAATCAAGTCAGTCAGTGGACGGTTGACAAGGTGGGCGTTGCGGTTACAACCATACCGTTTCACAGTGGAAGCCATTCCAGGGAAGGAGAATGTGGCAGCTGACTACCTCAGCAGAAGCGGTTAGCAAATAGGTAGGGTTATGGCCGTGTAGGTTAGCTGAGGGTGTTGTGTGAATCTGAGGAGGGGTATGTTATTCTATGTTCATCCCAGACACCACGTTTGGCCAAACAATGTGTTCTATGTTTCTATGTATTCTATGTTTCTGTTTCACCCTGTAGTCCGGTTGATTGTACTAGGCAAGGGTGGTGTGGCGTCTGTACCAGTCTGTGCTGTTCTGTGCTGTTCATCTATGTATTTTATGTTTCTGTTTCACCCTGTAGTCCGGTTGATTGTACTAGGCAAGGGTGGTGTGGCGTCTGTACCAGTCTGTGCTGTTCTGTGCTGTTCATCTATGTATTCTATGTTTCTATGTTTCACCCTGTAGTCCGGTTGATTGTACTAGGCAAGGGTGGTGTGGCGTCTGTACCAGTCTGTGCTGTTCTGTGCTGTTCATCTATGTATTCTATGTTTCTATGTTTCACCCCGTAGTCCGGTTGAAAGAACTTGGCAAGGGTGATGTGGCGTCTGTGCTGTTCTATGCTGTTCTGTGCTGTTCAGATCTCGATGTTGTTTCGAGGGAGTTGCGTTGTGGGTCGTTGTGGGGTGGTGTGTTGTTCGCGTTCATTTCAAATTTCTTGTCTCCCTGAATTCTAAGCTTGTTTGAGAGGGTTGCCCAACTGTTTGTGTGGCGTCGTAACGTAAGTTTGGGTCAGGGTTTATACGTCGTCGTTGAAATGTAAATTTGTAAATATTTTGATTCTCTACGCCTTTGGTGGCTAGATGGGCCTAGCGTGGGGAACCCAACCCATGGCGTTAGGGATAACCGATTTGGTTTGTTCAACAAGCATTTTGTTATTTACAATTTGAGAATAGACCTAGATGAGGTTACCGTTTGAGATAAGATAGTTTGTTGTGTGGCAGACTGACAGACAGTTGACAAGGAAGTTAAAGATGAAACGGATATTGTAACTTTATTATTGAGTGCCAGCATGAGTGTGTGGCTATTGTCAAGGGCCGGTTGATGTTTTGTATATTGGGCCCATGTCGTAGTAATGTGCTATGGGTTTCATTTTATGTGATTCTACTATGTGTCTTGTAATGGGCATTGAAATTGTCACCTTCATATATTCATAAAAATGTGATCGGGGCTAAGTTCAATCATTTGCCTTGCCTTGGGCAACGTGATGATTGCTTATACCTGATATCGAGTTCATTTCGGTGACAGATCAACAAAAATTTCAAGGGGCTGATTTCTTTACAATTTGATTGTGCCCTCGAGATGCCCTGTGGATGATATTGTATCTTGTCTTCGAGATGCCCTGTTGTTGCACAAGAGTATATTTTGTGACGATTTTTGTGTGTCCAGGGAGTAATTCTGTTTAACTCACTCCATGCCATGAGTTTTTCCCCTTGCTTATCCCTGAATACCCAGGGTTTGTATAGGTTAGGAAACAAATTATAACAAATATATATGAGCAGATAGACACTTGAAATTTAGTGAGTGCATGCAATGCATATTAGTGTATACTTGAACAAACAATAAAGTAATTTGCTCATCATCTTGGTGGTAAAAAGGGTATCCAAGTTTTTTCTTTTTTTAGCACTTTCGCAGCTATCAGAAATATATATTCCAAATGTTCCTTTTCAGCTAAGAAATGTTCTACATCACATTCTAGCACAACTGGAGTCACTGAAGACACAGGAGATATAATATTAAATCATAAGCAGGTGATAGAGAACATGAAATACAAAAAAAAGTGAAAATACAGAAAAAAAGAGTTCACTGTACACAAAACACTGGTGACGTATCACTGGCTGTAGTCTTTCCTGGAGCGAAAAAGCTCATGGCAAGTGACACTGTGAAAGGATGATCGAGAAGAAAGAAATTAAATTGTCAGTCCAATCATCAGTAAACACAGCCCTAAAATCGTCAACTTCTTCGCCGATTTCAGTGTCAGTGTCCGAATCAGACGCTTGTTGCTGAGGCCCATGTGCTGGCACAGTTTCGTCTGCTTCCTCGCCACTATCAGCGCCCACTTCACTGTCGGAATCCACGTCTGTCTCCACACTGTAGGAGTCGAAATCCTCATCAGAAGAATCGCTGATGTCTTCTTCGACGTCTGAACCTTCAGTCTGGATCAATTCCAGTGCGTCTTTAATGCTAACTAATAAATCACCAGCCCTACTGTGTCGAACACTTCGTCGCAACGCCATCTTGCCAATCATGGAGTAGAGCTGACCGACGGTGCTCTTTGTTATCATTGGCTAGCGAATGACCCACGCATCGCACGCGGCGCAAGTGAATAAAAAGTTGTTAAGGGATAACTAAGGAATCATCTCAGTTTCGTATCGGATACGTCACTCGGACAGCGCGAATTTTCAAAATCTGAATCCGAATATACGGACCGTGGTCGCTAACGCTTCGTCGTACTATGTCCGCATATCAGGCCAGTGGCAGCGAGTGAGTTAAGGTATATGTTGATGTAATTTGTGAACTCCTGTATTGTTGGATGACAGCTATTAAATGTGGGTGAATGAAAAAAGTAGTTGTTTCTTGACCATTACTGTGTATGGGGCGATAGGTAGATAGGTCTGTAAATTCTGTCTATCCCTCTTAGCAAGATCAGGTCTTAGCGAGCCTGACATTTCCGCTGAGCCTGGGCTTCCGTTTTAGAAGCAAGTGTCTTGCCCAAACAACACTCACTTCCTCTCCACTCACACGAACAATCCGCGAAGGAAAGACAGGTCAATACATTTGCAGTATCCATGGGGTAGCAGGGGACGCCGGATATTGGCCAAGTTGACCAATTACGGCCTACGGGTCCCTCCCTCCTGATTTGTGTGAGGCTTACTCCTCCAACCTTTCTCAATTCAATGAGACCGCAAAGCAATGGGAAATGGCACCTGGCTGCTTATTTTTATATTCGCAGCTGACATCTGAAGGTGCTTTCCTCGATACGCCACAACTGCCAGGAACAAAAGTAAACTACACATAAAACAAGCTAGTGTAGATATGATGAGCATGATACCTAAGTGGGTAAGATTTCAAGACTTCCAGTTGGACGGTTTGGGTTCCATCCTACCTGGATACCTCCCAACTAGTGGATGGATTGTTATTGTTATTTTTGTCTAAAGCCCAGCCGACTGCAGGGCCATATCAGGGCTATAACGGTTTTAAAACATACACAACACTTCAACAGTAAAAAAAGGAAATGAAAATTAAGTACACATATCAATGCATTCGTGCACATAATCTAAGATGTCCCTGGCATTAATCACTCTGTCCAATTTATCATCAGGAGATTCAAAAAACATACCTAAATACAAATTTTAACTAAGGACACTAAAACATATATAAAAATTACTTAAAGTTCTTCTGCATACCACATTTCTGTAGAGCCAAAAAAGCACTTAATACATGTACCCAATTATCAATCCTAAGAGAAATATGTAACACTTTATTGAACACATACTGGTGAATGGACCAGCAAGGCAAAAAATGATAGAAAAAAATGACAGAAAGCAAAGAAGCACGGCAGAAACAAAGAGAGTAACAAGAAAATTTTTAGCACAGAATTTCCAGAAAGTAGGGATACTATTTACACTGAAAGAGCCCCCAGCATTCCCATAAAGGAATGTATCTAAGTGTAATAAATCCTTTTTGTATAAGTCTAACTGCAATTAGTCCAATAACTCTGCATATGCAAACCCTGCACTGCTCACAGAACTGAGCTAGCAGTCTTATTGCATGGGCAGAAACCAAACATCCAAACAGCAAATAATAATTCAGGTGACTGATCTAAAAATAAAATACCCTTGTTTGCATGTGTGCGCCAGCTGGAAGCTACAATACTCTGCTTAACCCTTTGACTCCCTCACCCTATCCACCAGCTTCCTGAAGGGTTAAATTGTTGCTTTGCTAGCATGGTTGACAATGCAGGATGCTAGTGGACAGGGTGCGGGAGTCAAAGGGTTAAAGTCATTGATCTGCAACTAAAGTAATTAAACAGTTAAAATTATATAAACAACTTAACCCATACACAAGGGTTATTGGCACATCGATCCTAATAAGTCATTAAGTGAATAATCCACTAAAAAGATCATAACTGGCAGTCTAATGAGGAACAATCTTAGTGACAATGAAAAATGTGTTACTCTTTCAGCATACATAATTACATGGATAAACGTTTCTTACTTTACACCATATCGCTCCCTGAACATGATGTGATTACGAAAGGTTCGATTCACGTCCAGATCAATCTGTCGAATGTATGTGGACTGTAACCGCGCTCTGTTACGCATTTTCTGAAAACAGATGAGGTCAGCAAAAAATAATAAACAACAAATCTGATTGAAAAAAAATACTGTCTTTACAAAAAGCTGGCAAATTCCAAAAGCACTAAAATTAAAAGTGACATTTTGAAATATAACAGTGACACTTATAACATAAGATTTTTTACAACAACATTTAGACAATTGCAAGAATTCATCACAATAAGAAATGATATGCTTAAACTAATGAACACACATACACGCACGCACGCACGCACGCACACACGCACACACACACACACACACACACACACACACACACACACACACACTTGCACACACAGTACCAACAAAATTACACAGTAACAGTCACCATATTACAGACATGTGAGAACCAATCAACACTATGTACAACATTCAACACACAGATTTCCTTTAAATATGACCGTATTCTATAAATATCATTTTTCGTGTCTGTTCTCACCATGTAGATCCCATGCTGTTCATCTTTCATCTTGGACACATCCAGGAGACGTGACCACACTTCTCCCCGCAGTCGGTCAGGGATTCCTTTATACACTCTCCGTGCCACCTGATAACAAAACACATAAAAATCAAATATCAATACTTGTATTTTACATTAAAGTACACATGATGGGTACACATTCAGTGTCTATATCAAAGGTAAAAAGAAAAAAGAAAAAAGCCAGGAAAAAAACAGTACAAGCAAAATATACATTTTTAAAGATTGCAAATCAAACAAATTGGAAGAGTGACAAATTACCTTACCCTCCTACCACAGCTAAACACAAACTGATTTAATCTGTTGTGAAAGCTGGAAATACATTTTCAAAAATGCTTTTCAAATACTTGTGTAATATTTTCTTGATTTTCTGATCAGTATCTTTAAACATAAAGAGGCACTGCCCCGCACAGGAAGATTTAAAATGTCATACCAGACCATCTCTATTACTCTCTCTCTCTCAAACGCACGCACGCACGCACGCACACACGCACAAATTCATGCACGTAAACATATTGAGTAAAAAAAATTTAAAACACACACACACCATTTTTTTCTTCTCATTTCTTTTTTTTACAAATGGGACAATGGTAAGAGATGTCAACTGTTTTGTGGTGATGTTCTTACCTTTTCCCCAGGGTAATACTTGTTCCACTTTTTGGTCATTTTTACCCATTTCTGTGACCTCTCCAACTCCAAGGCTTTTTGCTGAAAGCAGATGTCAGTTTTTGTTAAGGATGAATTTGCTGAAAGCAGATATCAATTGCTGAAAGCTGATGTCAGTTTTTGTTAAGGATAGATTTGCTGAAAGCAGATATCAGTCTTCGGTAAGGACAAAAACCAGCACATCTTTCTCCCCAAAACCTTGAGGTCATAAGGGGTTAAGTTAGTGAAGACCCACTTTTTTCTTCAGGCCAGTACTAAAAGGGAAGAGCCCATCTCTACCTTGCTACTTTTCTCTCTCACACCCTGAACAAGGTCACTAGCCATTCGCAGCTGGCTGGACTGGAGGCCATCATCATCATCATCAAGTGCCCTGCCGCATGGCGCTGGTGATCAAGGCCCTCCATATGAATCTACCCCTTGTCGCTGCAAATGCATCTCCCACCCTCTCTGTCCTCAGCAACCCTGCAAATCTGTCCAATATTTTCTCCCTGGGTCTACCTGGTGCTCTTTTTCCCTTCAGTTTTCCTGTTGTGACCAGGTGCTCTAATTTCTCTTGCCTCATACAATGTCCTATAAATGTTGCTTGTCTTTTCCTAATTTTCTTCATTAATGTTCTTCTTGTGTCTGCCGCCATCAAGACTGTCTCATTTGTTTTCTTTGCTACCCATGGAACTCTCAACATTCTTCTTAGAAACCACAGTTGCCTCAATCTTGTTCTGACTTTGCATTTTGACTGTCCACGTCTCACATCCATATAACAGTATGATACTCAAGAATTCTCTTCCTGACGTTAGTTGATAAGCACTTGCTGGTAAGAATGCTTTTAATTTTCTTGACTGCTGTTTCTGCCGGCTATTTCTGATGTGCATCTGCCATCTGATGAGATGACCCTTCCCATATATTTAAACTTATCAACTGGAAGCCACATACATGTTTTCTTGAGTCAGACTCAAGCTAGTTCAGTCCCACTGGATGGCAGAGGTTCCAGCACTATACCAAACAGGTCTTATTACATGTACAAATCAAGGAACAGTCTGCAGCACAGATTTCATTTTCATTTCCATCACCATCCATTTTCACCATTTTTCTTGAAGGGGTGGAGTGGGGGGGGGGGTGGAGGTGGGGGTGGGGGAGGGTTACCATTTAGCATGAGTAGATTTATGCTATTTTTTATTGCAACATATCAGCTATGTCATATGATGCACAACTACTGATGCTAAAAATGATGCCATGATCTTGCCAACTCATAGTCATACAGTGCTCTCTCTCTCTCTCTCTCTCTCTCTCTCTCTCTGTCAACACACACACACACACACACACACACACACACACACACCACACACACACACACACACACACACACACACACACACACACTCACATACACACAATCACACAAAAGAGAAGTAACAAGGTAAATAAACTTAAAATATATTCGAATCAGACTGCCACTAGAGTAGAGATGTGGTTAGTTTTCTTGCGAGGCTGACAGTACAGCTGTTACTTTTACAAGACATGAAGAATAGCTCACAGCAGTAAAGTATTAGTACTCATGAGTCATGGTATAGTATGCGTCATTAAAATCAACTTACAGTATGTGTCATTAAAATCAGCTTACACTGTCATGAAATTTTTACACTAACACTTCTGCTGCTTGTTCATTTTGTAAGTCTTGTTGATTACACTCAAACCGCAAGGCTGTTACTTAAGTAGCAGAAATATACCCCTAGGGTAGAAATACATATTTGCAACAACAACAAAAACAAAAAATAAAGAAGAGATGCCTACTGTGGCTCTGAACTGCTCCTTTACCCAAACCTCACTACCACAACCTGATTAACCCTTTGACTCCCACACCCTATCCATCGACTGCAAAAACTTTACTCTTTGACTCCCTCACCCTATCCATCAGCTTCCTGGAAGTCACCCTCACCCTATCCATCAGCTTCCTGCAGGAAGCTGGTGGATAGGGTGAGGGAGTCAAAGGATCAAATTTTTGCATGGTTGACAATGCAGGATGCTGGTGGACAGGGTGCGGGAATCAAAGGGTTAAACTAACACACACATTTTGTGACCCAGCAAGCTCAAAGATTTCCACAATAATATGCACTCTAGTTTTCTTTCTGCTCACCATCTTCAATATACCACCAAAAAAAAGTTCAACAAGGATGGATGGACAATGATTCTGATGATTCTGACAAGGACGTAAGAAACAGTAAGGATGGGACAAGAGAGTGAAACACAGAGACAGACAAACAGTTATCTCCATTTAATCTCCAAAAGCGTTATCAATACAGGATTAATAATAAAGCAATTTTTACAGTGTTTCCATTATTATTACTGCGATTATATCCCCTGCCACTACCATCATTTAATAATGAACTTCACTACTACTGCCATAATTATCATCAAATCTTCTATATATCATTACTATTGTTACTATCAACTTTATTACCATGTCATCTTGTTTTAGTCACTATTATCTTTATCAAAACAGGGACTGACACTGTTGACAAGCCCCACATCAAAACCTTTGAAAATATCAGTAAGTTAATACATAAAAAAACAAATATAAAACAAACAATACACACACACAACACACACATTCACACTAAAATTCATTATCACAGAAGGTGATACTCCACAAGCAGAATACAGTGATCTGAGAAAAGAAAATGGGAACCTCTCTACAAAGCATCAAAACAAACAACACAAACCAGGAATCAACATGCAGTATACTGCAAGGAAAACAACAACAACAACAGAAGCAGCAGACGAGATCCAACTACAACTAAAATATTCATCCCTTTTGGAAAAATGTGGCAATCTAGAATCAACCAACAATTTTTTTTATACACAAAATTATACAAGCCAACTCCTATTCACTTTAAATCACAGGCAGTCTACCAAAAGGCTGGAAATATGCACTGATCTGACTACTGGTGATAACTTTTTTTGCAAAAGTATTCATCAGAATAGCGCGCAGTTTTCGAAATTAAAAAAAAATCAGAATGAACAAGGATATTCATGTGGGCTCACAGCATGACAAACTTTGTTGCATTCAGGCAATCAAATTTTCAGTTTATGGTTCTCTCAACAAAGCCATCAAATCCTGAGTTTATAGCTCATTCAACAAAGCCAGACAGCCAGCTCATTTCCATTTTGAGAACATGGTATATCCATTATATTTTTGTACAGCTACAATAAATTTTCCCAACAACTGCTGGCAAAAAAGATGGAGCACATAGAGAAATTTCAAAGTGTTATGATTCTTCTTTAGTAAATAGGCCAGTTCATTCATGTTGAAGTCCATGAAAAAAAAAAAGTTTTTCAATAAAATTACAAGCTGGCAAATTGATATTTGTTGCAAAGACCATTTTCCATTAAAAGAGGAGTTTATATTTGAAGTAAAGCTGTGTTTTACAATCTATAAAGTAAAAAATGGAGGTCTACCTCTAAAGTATTATATTGCTACTATCAAGCTTCTTGTAGGGTATTACTTTCAAGGGAAAAAAAATCAAATCAAACAAACCTATGCATTTCATAAGTATCCGCAGTACCCAAAGATCTTGCAAGGCATATGGTTTAAACGCAGGTTTATGGCATATACCATTATGACTCGAATCCTTCCATCACATAGCATTGCATTCATGATTTTAGTGTATAAGGAATCATCCGAGTGCTGTAACACCATCTTTGACAAAAAAATGAAACTGAAACTGATCTACAAGGTTAGTACTAGTTACTACACTTGAATATGTTTGGAGCTATACAGAATACAGTTATGGGTGGGAAGTGGGAACCCCATTTCTTACAATCATAAGCTGACTTACCTTTACGTTGATGATAGTAACGTACTACAAGACAGAAAGTCTGATTCAACAATGAAACGAAAGGAGCAAGGGATAGGGGATAAGGGGGAGGCAAAGGGATTACACAGAAGCAACGCAACTTGTACTTTTTTTAATACAAAATAATTAGTGAGGGCAAGGATAATGGTGGAAACATAACACAGTTAATCAGAATTATATGCAAGTCTGATTCTCTTAAAAAAGCCAATGCCACATTTCAAACTTATACTAAAATACATACAAAAAAAGAATAAGCTTGGTATTAGGAAAGAACACAATTTATGCAATTATATGACTTGTGTACATTAAAACTAGTAAACAGAATACTGACAGAGGGACAAACAATGAAATCTAGCCAAGTCCAGTCTTGGACCATACACTAGCAGATGCAATGAACTAAATGAAACAATTACATAGAAAATAATTTTATGGAAATTGAATCTGATTCTACCATTCATATCCAGAAAGAAAAATCAATACTTACAAAATCTTAACTTTTCAGGGGCAGAGAGATAAAAAGCATATCAGTTTATGAAAGCTGTAAATCCTGCAGAATGTCACTTTTTCTTCTATAATTTCAAAGTGAGTGCAGATTGAAAGAAGATTTCAACCACAAATTACTTCTTATGATCCCTTTTTTATTCCCTTTTTTCTTGTTTTCAAAGCAATGTGACTTTTCTTAGATGCATGTACGAACGTTGTTGAGCCCACACTGTGCATTCAGTATGTTGCTGAACAGTCTGCATACTCCATGATCTGAATGGCTAACTACAAGATGACAAAATCAGAAGATCGGGCTTTGATTAGAATGCTGTTGGACTAAAAACTGATTTATCAATGTATTTTCTTGAAACATCGGTTTTGTTAAATAAATTATATAAACAGATTTTTCTAGCAGCATAGTGCTTTGTGGCCACATTTAGGTAAAACACACTTTAGTGCACATCATATTCGCAAATTTTGTGACATTATATAAATGTGCAGACTGCTATGTTATCAGAAATGTTTGTTAAAGATTCAAGTTTACCTTGGCTTCCGCAGCGCTTGTAGTTGTTGGCAAGGCATGATCACTGACACACACCACACACACACACACACACACACACACACACACACACATACACACCACACACATACATTAACTGCTGTCTAGTTCACTTACCTCAAAAAGAAAATGTGTATGTGTGTGTTTCTGTATGCCTGTGTGTACATGTTTGCATGCAATGATGCATATATTTGTGCGCATGTGTGTATGTATGTGAGCATATATACTTGCATGCTGCTTGTGCATGCATATGTGAAATTTTCCTGCTCGCAAGTGTGCATGCATAAGTGTATTTATGTATACAAGAAATAGAGAAAGAGAAAGAGAGAGAGTGAGAGAGTGTGTGTGCGTGCGTGTGCGTGTGCGTGTGTGTGTGTGTGTGTGTGTGTGAGAGAGAGTGTGTGTATGTGTTGATGTGTGTGAAATCTGAAATCAAAACATATTTGTATACCATAGGAAGCCAAAACATGACTACAAGACCCAGACAGGTTTCGGTCAGTTGATATAAGAATGAATTTCAGAGTGCATGCGTGTGGGCAAGTGAGTGATTGTGGTGTGTGTGTGTGTGTGTGTGTGTGTGTGTGTGTGTGTGTGTGTGTGTGTGTGTGTGTGTGGTGTTGTGTGTGTGTGTGTGTTGTGTGTGTGTGTGTCGGGTGTGTGTGTGTCTGTGTGTGTGTGTGTCTGTGTGTGTGTATCTGTGTGCATGTGTGCGGGCATGCGTGCAAGTGTTTATGTGTGTGTATGTGTAATAAAAGAAAAGAAAACACTAGGAAAAGTGACCATGATTAAAACAGACCTATGTGTTCTACGCAGTACTTACTGAATAAATCCATATCGATCAGTGACGTGATAGACTTCGAAGCCAGGGTCTTCCCAAGGATCGATCTGGGCCCCTTCCTCTCTCCCCTGCAATGCAAATGTTCACTAAAACACGATAGAAAATGCTGCTTACCTGACTCGCCACCACAGTGATTAAGATAATAAATTATCATGTTCTGCCAAAAAATAAATAAATAAATAAAAAAAAGTACATCCTAGGAAAACTCATTGTTAATGACATTTAGTCATTATCTAACACAATGTAGTAAAAGTTCTGTAGAAAAATAATTCTAAGACGACCGATTTTTTTAATGGCATTTAGTCATTACCCTGTACAATTTAGCGAAGTCACGCATTTAGTCATTATCCAAGGCAATTTAGCGAGATCAAAAACCTCAGTAAAAAGGAATTCAACCTTTTCACCACTTTTGGTGTCATGAATCAACTACAGTCATCACACTGTGTTGGACAACAGTTAACAACTAAAGTCAGCATGGGTCATGTAGGCCTACCGTTCTCTGTTGCTAATTTTCTCAAGTGGCGTGAGCAAGACTGACAGTGAGGTTCTAAAGTTATGACAGTACAAGTGTAGAGGCCATCCAGTGCTCTGTGTTACCAGTGTGCAGATGATTACAAGCTCTCTAAGGCCAGTGCACAGCAATGCAACCTGGCCGGAGAAGCAGTGGTAAAAGGGTTAATAATGACACAGGCACCATTTCTATATGCTCCAAAGCTATTCTGATTTGACAGTAAAACAAAAAACAAAAAAATAAATAAACAAATAAATAAGTAAATAAATAAAACAAAACAAACAAAAAGAGAAAAATCAAATATAAAAGATGTCATGAGTTTTCCTTCTTCCTTGCCAAAACACTCCATTATTTTCAACTGCTGTATCCCAAAACGATTCATACTATGACCATGACTTTCCCTTACAATGGTCCATCAATAAACAGCAAAAAAAAAATTGTCCTTTCTCTCAAAGATAAGATTCTTTCTCTGTGTGCACCACACACTCACACACACACACACACACACACTCTCTCTCTCTCTCTCTCCCTCTCTCTCTCTCTCACACACAAACACACACACACACACACACACACACACACATACACACACACACACACACACACACACACACACACACACACACACACACACACACACACACCACACACATACAGAGGTCCTCACATCTAGTCAACGTGGCAGTCAAATCCAACTTTTCAGGGGTAGAGGTAATTGATTTGTTTAATTAAAGAAAGCATCCCAAAGTGCACAGAGGAAAGCAAGAAGTGCTGACCTTGTCATATTTAGCAACGATGGCAGCTCTCTCTCTGGCTGCCTCTTGTATTTCGTCCTGCTCTGTCAGTGTGCTGTTGGCTGATCAACAGTGCAATCAATATTTTGATACACACA
>JAPXFY010000017.1:59311342-59361342 GCA_030674185.1 Monoplex corrugatus
TCCCTTGCTGATTAATTTTATCCAATCCTGAACAGGGTCATGAACCCCTTCATAGCTGGGTAGACTGGAGGCTGCATGCACAAAAGTTTCCCCCCTCGGTTCATGCTTCATACTGCTTAAAGCCCAGCTGACAACTGCAGCCATATCAGGGCTAACATCACATTAAAAATGATGCCCAAGTTTAAGTAAAAAGACAATAATTAAAAACCAAGCTCACTATTATCCTTTCAAGTCTAATATAAGTAAAAAGACAATAATTAAAAACCAAGCTCACTATTATCCTTTCAAGTCTAAAATGCATGTGAAATTCATTCTCATACGTAAAATCCTATCAAATGAAATCTATTGATTTCCTGTAAAATTTGAAAATTGCATTCGAAGGAACGTCTCGGAAGAGGTTCTTTAAAGAGTCAGCCGTGTAGTGCTTATGTCTCACATTGTGCGGCCGTGTAGTGCTTATGTCTCACATTGTGCAGCTGTGTAGTGCTTATGTCTTGACATCATGCAAGTCCAAGCATTCAATAAGAAAGTGTCTGATGCTGAAAGGCTCATCACAAGGTACACACCATGGTGCTTCTTCAAAACATAGGAATGAGTTTAAGATGTGTGATCCATGTGTAACCTACATAACACTGTCTCTTTCCAACAGTTCCCATGAGTAAACGGGAGAATCTCTTAAAGGTTGAGGTGGATTTGTAAAAGTTTGTTGTCTGTCTGTCTGTTCCAATCCACCTGCCAGATTTCTGTATTTTGGCTTTCAGATCTGTGTAATAATGAAGAATTTATACATCTTTCCCTTGTAGTGTTCTTGGCCAGGAAGTCAGCCTTTTCAATGCCTCAAATACCAACACAGCCAGAAATCCAGGAAAAGACAATATAATATTGATAACCTTCACTTGTAAGAGAAGAAAAGAGTTCAAAGAATTTCACAAGCTCTGGGTGACTAATGTTTCAGCCAGCAATTGCCTGCAAAGCAGAAAGGGAGTCAGAAAAGATGAGAAAATCTTCATGCTTGGACTGGGACACCATTTTTAATGCCAAAACCAGAGCAGCCAGTTCAGCAGTATAAACGAAACTGTCAAAGGGAATATGATTTGAAAATGAATAATTGGGAACAACGGAACAGAGGGCAGCAGCAGCAACACCTTCATCAGACTTTGATCCATCAGTGAATATTCTGTGGGATGACAGAAATTGTTCAAGGAGTTCTGCATAAAACGACCTGTACGCCAAAGAACTGGTACAGTCTTTACGGAAGGAAGCAAGACCAAAACAGGCCTGAGGTGTTTCCAAGGTCCATAGTGGGCTGTCTGAAAATTTAGAGAAGTCTGAAACAACTGCTAAATCTATACCTGCCTTCTGCATGTGAGGATGGACACAGATTCCCATAGGAAGAATGACTCAGATTTTTTCTACAATTCACTTTGAAAGTTGCAGTAGAAGACACAGTTGTAGGCTGGGTTTCCCTCCTGAGTCAGACTCAAACCCACGCAGTCAAATAAGAAGGTGGAACTCTACCTCTTTTGTCAACCAGGCCTCCATACGTTTGTATGACTTTTGCTATTCTGTATGCATAGTCATGAGTACTTCACAGACTTTCAGCTTAAATGCATAGTATAGCGCACTTTTTTTTGTTTTGCCCACACACCCTACTTAGTATGAAGACTACCATACCAACTATTCAACTCCAGAATATCACAATATCTGCACCACTCAAAGCCCCAACAAAATCATGCAGAGTACATCAGAAATGCTTCAGCTTTCTATGTATGATCATACAAAGAAAATGATCATGAGTACCAAATACAAAATTCCTCATGACAAAAAGATGCACACAATAAATAAAATATGTATAAATAAATAAATAAATTGCAGTGAACATGTTGAATAACGTGAGTCAAAATCAACAGTTTCAGTTTCAGTTTCTCAAGATGACACCTCCACACTCGGAATATACACTGACTAACGTCACAGGTGCCATGTGATGGAAAAGATCTAAAATGACAATGGCCCAAGCATTAAGCCTGTACATAAAGCCATAAGCTGGCCAGATCCTGAGAAATCAAAATCAATAGAAAAGCTGTGGTTAAATGTATGAATATATTACTATAAAGGTCAGCCATCAGATCAGAACCTTGCATAAACACAGTTTCTGATTCTGAATATCTAAACTTAAACAATGCCATGAAATGAGGAGATTTTAAAGTAATACTTTGATAATGTCCTACACATGGTATTAATAGCACTTAGTTGTGTTCATTCTCATGTATCCAGTAAATATATCACGCAACATGGAAAGCTACAAGTGAACTTTCTTTGATTTTGACCTGATAAAAGATAACACAGCAGCAGAAATTAATCAGAAGAGTGATATTTGAATCTGAAGTCTGAGATACCTATCCACTGTGTCAACATGAACACCTTATAGAACTTGGCGCGCGCACGCACATGCACACACACACACACACACACACACACACATACACACATACACACACACACACACACACACACACACACACACACACTTTGTACTTATGACCTCAAGTCCAACCCGAGCTGTGAATGGGTATGTGACTATGTCTGGGATGGGGAAGGTAAACCAGCAAGGCACAGGAGAAAGTCACCACCCTCATAATGCTGGCCCAGCGAAAAGTTAAGGTCTCAATCACCTCTCACCTCTGATACCTGAAGATTATGGGACAACCTTGAACTATTTTTTGATATCTTACAAACAGAATTACAAAATCAGTCAAATAAATAAATCAACCAAAATGACAAAAATATAGGAAAGGATGCTAAAGAGGCTGAGAGGCTTACGTCCTCAACCTGAACTATATTTATTGGCAACATGCACTAAGAGTGAGTGCGGGAAGTAGGACTGAAAGACACAAAGGGACATGAACTTGATCCCAGACAAGCACATTATGCTAATGAAAGTAACACACACACACACACACACACACACACACACACCACACACACACACACACACACACACACACACATCACACCTATTATATATATATAATATATATATATATATATATATATATATATATATATATATATATATATATGTACACATATATATTTATACATAGACACAGACATAGTCATATACGCAAATCTTTGCGACAGAAAGTACATTGTTTATAGTGTCATAATCATTGCCATTTCCAGTTTCTGACATCATTGCCATATCTCCTTAACCTTTTGACTCCATCAGCCTATACATCAGCTTCCACCAGCTTCCTGCCACAAGCTTTCTTGGTGACAGGGAACAATCTTAACCTACTGACAGGGTCTGTACAGGAAGCTGGTGGACAGGCTGAGTGAGTCAAAGGATAATTTTTAAACAATTGAATTCTTCAATTCAATAATTTTGAAACACACAACCAACCAACATGCAAGCTATCAATGTCATTTTACAAAGATAGCTTCTACAAATTTAGTAATATTTTATGTGATGCAGTAACTTTCATCAAGATCTAATACAACTCTGAAATTATGTTGGTGTATTACACCACAGTGAAATTCTCCAGAGTATTCCCAGAGATTTTATTTATAAATATGTTTCAGACTTACTGAGTGCATACATATATATGAACTTGAATGTCTCTGACTTTCCTCTAGGCTTTGTTCACAGCTGAACAACAACAACAACAAAATACAAAACAGTCATCATAAAATGACCACTACAGAAACACACACACATACACATAATACACATTATTTACTTTAGTTGATGTCGTTTCTTAGCTCTATCGCTAGTATTCTAATGTTAACAGAAACAAATTTCAACCAATAACTGTTTGTCTCTAATTCACAAATACACATTTATAAACAAATTAATAACTAACAGACAGTTCAAACAAATTAATAACTAACATACAATTCAAACAAACACATCTATTTAAATAACATAAATACTAAATAGTATTTCATAATGAATGACTTGGAAAAAATAATACATGAAGTATATTTTATAAATCATTACAATTACATTTTAAAACACACTTACTCATGATGACGCGCGGACACTGGCATTCTCTCCCATGCACGCTGCGTCTTTGACATCAAAATCGAAATCTGGTTATGAAATCTAAGACATAAATGCAATGGTCTCATGTCACTATCGTTTCCTCTTGTTACTTATCATTATTCAAATGTTTACTCTATGTAATCATGATAGGATAACAATAACGCTCATTGTTCAAATGTTTCCTCTAAATAATCATGATAGGATAACAATGGCGCTCACTACCTTTTCCATTTGTTTCCTTGTCCAAGCGTTTAGTTGATGTGATCATGTTGGGATAACGATAATGTTCACTGTCAGTTCCTTTTGTTTACTTATTCAAGTGTTTGGAATAATAATAATGCTGCTGAAAATGAAAATGATAAAAGTCTATATATATTACACAATAAATTCTAATGGCTGGCAAGTTATTATAATACTGCCATGAACTCAAAATATGACGTCTTGAGTTCAATCCCACCAGCAACATAAAAACTGTCCTGTTTTGGGTGTGTACGCATGTACACTGTGAGTATAGTGTCTATGTGTGTGGCACGGTGCATGTGTGTCTGTGTCTGTGTCTGTGCGCGCATATGCACGCATGCATGTGCATGTTTGTATGCTTAAAATATATCATATGTGTGTGAGTGTGTGTGTTTACTTCAAGCATCGGGTTGATTTTAAACTTCTTACTAATTTAGTATCAATGTTACTGATAAAATTGTCACAACTCTGTTTATATAAAGCAGTGTTTTTAATTCTACTGAGGTACAAAATCTTGATGACATAAATCTGACAAATCAGTACAGATACATGACAGATATCTCAAAATGCAAAGTTACTTAAATCTGTATCTTGGAGAAAAGTTCCAGTAAATACTTACAAGTGGAACATGAAGTCTTTATTTCAACAAACCAAGAACTAATCACAAACTTGACTTATTTTAAGGTGCTGAATTCAAACCGAGTCTGTCAGATCTTATTCTCATCTGCAATGCTAGATATTATTTTGCTTTACCAAATGGTGATCAGTTCTTTATAAAATACCATAAGGAGTTCTTAGCTTGCTCTGCAAAATATGTATAGTCTATGATCACTGTGTAACAGAGCAACAGGTTTACTTTTTCGGCAATAATTTTTGTGTATAGAATAAAAAAATTAATACATTTATTACAGTGTTCTAAAAACTGGTTTTGCAGTGATTGTAATCATCATGCATAAACAGAAGAATATTTGCATTTGTGGCGTAAATATTTGTGACCCTGGCTGAGCGCGGCAATACCTGATGGACAACTTCATCTTCCCAGATGATGTTACTGAACCTGTTTCATGAGAATGTATACATGTCTGTTTGGTGTTTCTTGAACGTATGAATAATGTGTATTAATATATAATCAAAGTTATAAAGCTGTTCATGGTAAGTAAGGATTCTGTACAGTTAAGTCCCATGTATATACAAAGCAAAACATCACTTCAAAAACTGTATAAACTTGAATTCTCAAAACTGAGTTTACACATTTGTCAAGAAGGCTTCCTTCAACATTATGTACCTTGAACAGCAACCATATCAAAACCTACTCTAGCAGAAGCAGAGTCTGAGACATTAGTCTCTCAAACACCCACTTAAGTATCTCTCTCTCTGCCCCAGTGCCATCCACTTCAGCTACTGTTGACTCAGAATTCCCTCTGATAACAATCTACACAGATCCTGGGCCTTCAACATCAGGACACTATCCAGTACTTATGCCACTTACAGCTGAATTATAACCACTATTTTCATTTTATCCTACTGTATCTGTGGACTGTGTGTGTAGCCTTACATAGGCTTATAAGTCATGTATATATGTAACTGTGTTTCAGAATATTTTTGTTTTTGAGATACAGCTTTTGTTGACTTTAAATTTAATGTGTGTGTTTGTGTGTGTGTGTGTGTGTGTGTGTGTGTGTGTGTGGTGTGTGTGTGTGTGTGTGTGTGCGTGTGTGTCCTCTGTGTGTGTGTCCTCTGTGTGTGTGCGCATAGATTTTCACCTATGCCATTTTCACTTTGTCACATTTTCTTAGGATTTACTTCCATTCATTAGTAAGCATTCACACATTTGAAACCATTAAATAATCTTATCATGTCAGTCTTGTAGTTTTATTGTTATTATTTTTTTTCTTTATTTCTTTATTTTTAGGATATTTGATAGTATATTATTCACCTCATAACTGCCTGTGGCAGTTACAATATTACCAACATATCAAACCTTTCCTTACATCATTAAAATCATTCTCCCTATTATCTCTCTCTCTCTCTCTCTCTCTCTCTCTCTCTCTCTCTCTCTCTCTCTCTCACTATCCTGCATATATACATACTCTCTCTAACGGACTGTAAAACACAACACACACACACACACACACACACACACACACACACACACACACACAACACACACATACACACACCATTAACAATGCATTCTTTATCATTCATGACCAGATGGCTTATGAAAAAGTGTATGTTAACATAAAGAATATTAAACTAAACACAATTTCAACAAGTTTGCAGACTGTTACAATAAGAACACAAGTCATGATTACTACCACTACCTGCAGACATTTTGAATGAAAATTTCAATATGAAATTTAAAGGAGAACAAGTATAAACTTTCTTTTATTTTTTTTTTTGGAGGGGGGGGGGGGGTGTCAAAGATATTAATTGATCTTTAGTCAGTAATCTAATTTCATAATTCCTTATATAATTAGGAGACTTGAGACAGCACTTTTCAATGAAAAATTGGATCAATTTTCATCTGCTGACTATTGTAAGGGTTTTCATAGCCCTAAAGAAGGCGTTTTTCATACTGTATTTTGATTTGTACTATATTTGCTAAATATATAGGTCTATTTATATACATATATATGCATCATGATTATTATCAGTATCATATATAAACATATATATATATATATGCATCAAGATTATTGATATTATCATTAATATCAATATCATACTTTGTAAATTTCAAGACAAACATAAAATGAATACATTGGTATTAAACTTTTATGGGTCATTCTTCACTGAATAATGTACTGTTAATTGAAGACACAGGTCTTAAACTTTTAATTGAATACATAGGTTTTAAACTTTTAAGGGTCATTCTTCATTAAAGTAATGTAATTAATTAATCATCAGACAATGCATGAGCCTAACAATGATAGGTCACTGTTTTATTTTATCATGATTATCACCTTGAGGCTTTGTTCAGGAATTTTCAAGTCTGAAATTTGACTATTTTGAAAGTTGTAAGGATTTTAAGAATCTCAGTTAATTTTCATTTTTATAAGCCAGTTCAGGCAACTAATTAATTATTACCTATTAGTGCTAAGGTCTAGTAATTCATGTAAGGCCTTACATGTAATCTTGGGCAAACAAAAGACTTCACTGATATTTTTTAAACTATTTCAGCCATTCCAAAGTTATGGTGATTTTTGCGTAGAAAACAGACATCAGGTGATTGTGTTTGCTATCAAATTCACAGTACCAAACATAAAAAAAAATCAATTATTAAAATTTTTTTAACTTTTGCCACAGACAACCAATCAAAGTACTTTTAAAAACCACTTTAAAGTTGGTTTGCGGTTGTGTGGTGTGTGTGTGTGTAGTGTGTGTGTGTTTGTTGTTGTTATTGCCTTTGTTTTCAGGGTTTCTGTTTGTTCATTTCTTTGTTTTCTTTTCAATGAGTACAAATTGTACATATTCATGATATTCAATTGAAACTTTTTTTTTTTTTAACATATATCTCTTTAATGTCTACAAACCATGGCATGACTATTCACCAGCATCACAATTATAACAAGTTTTGTCCGGTATGCCTGCCCAAAGCCTTGGCAACTGAAATTATTTGGGTATTCTAATAACTAATTGATCTTTTTATTTCTCAGTTTCTGCTGTTAAAAAAAAATGTGGCAAAGGCTGGTCTGCTTCACAAGTTAAAACCCAGCTGAACAGTACATAATGCTGCTGTGCATATTCAAACTTAATAAATAAACAACAAGAACCGGACAAGCAAACATCGGAACACCTTTTTTATCTTATTGCAATTGTTCAGGAAGTGTTGCGGTGACACTGTCAAGTGTCAACAGCCCAATGACTGAGAGTCGAGTAGCCTGTGCATTATACACCCCCTTCAGTTTTGAATCGTTACGTAAAGTACGATGATGCTTTCCCGTTTCAAAAGAAAACCTACCAGAGTAATCTGTTCACGTAAATTACGTCATATTGACAGCATTCACGATCTCATGGGCACATTAATGAATGAAACACTTGAATGAACATCCTCTCACCCACCTGCTGAAATCAAAACACTCGAAGGTCACGTGATGTGTTCGGGCGCATCGGAGGAAATCACCATGGTAGTCTCCCCTGAAATTGTGCACTCCTGAGTCCTTATGTCGACTAGTTTCGACTATTTGTGTAGGCCTATACTTTTATCTTTCTTCCTCTTCTTTTGTTCCATGTGTATATGATCAGGCGATGAATGTTGCCGTTCCTGCAATTCTTATCGGCTACCGTGAAGTTTGATGGTCGGCCAGGTCGCTTGTCGCTCCACTGGATTCTGTTCAGGCGCAGGGCCTTCGTAGTTCGTAGTTCTTCGTGTACGGTGTAGGCCTATCACTAGACTAGTTACTAGTAATAATAAATAGTAGTATCAGGAAAGCCGTTCCAGGGACCTCAACGGGCGAGCGCCCATCTCATCTGTGATCTGATGCAGATGACCGTGTTGGCATTATGTCTTTCGATATTTGTTATTTTTAGTCTCGTAGAAAAGAAGGGGGGGAAAAGGGAATACAGAGATTGAGAGAATAAAAATGAGAGGAAACATACACACACACACAGAGAAGAACAGAAAAAATTATAAAATAAGTAAACGAAAGACAATTGGTCAAGGCCCTCCTTTCCTTTCCTCAGCTATGAATGTTTTTTGTGGGTTTTTTTATCAGCTGGCATGCTCACGCTTGTTTTTCTTGGTCTGCTAAATTGATTTAGAAAACAGAATAGATCCACAGCCTTCGAAAAAAGTCAGCTTTCTAGTTACTTCATATATCCTTGGTGATGTAAACTTTCATTTTGCCTTAGTTTTTGAGACTTAAGTTGCCACTTTAAAATTTGGTTCTGGTTCTGTAAGATAATCCACAACGGGCCCCATGGCCTATCCCGTGGATGGTGGTATGCGTGCGCAGGGCTAGTCGGACGAGGGTGGAGGTTCTCCAAACAGGTACTGTGACAGTAGCTCCTTGAAGCGTTCAGTGGATGCAGCGTTGACTATGTGGGCGGGGAGAGAGTTCCATCCCAGGACGGTCCGCTGTGCGTAGGCAAACTTATCAATGTTGCCACGGGGTTGGTGTCGCTGCAGGTTGCGTTGGTTGTTGGATCTGGTTCTGGAGGAAGTCTCAGTGAAAAATTTGTCTTTCAGGATGGCAATTTCTCCGGTGATGATGCGGTAGGCCATGACCAGTCTCGAGTACATACGGCATTCAGACAGCGGGTCCCACTTCAACTCAGCTTGAGTGACAGTTACAGTGTAAACCAGCTTATAGCTGTACCTACCCACTATGGTGGTCATACTCTTGATTGGCTTATTACTGTCAGACTGACATTATTGGGACCTTGATTGGCTTATTACTGTCAGACTGACATTATTGGCCTCTTGGTTACCGACAAACTCATCTCCAACCACTTTGTAAGATCATTCTTCCTATGTATTAAATGATAATGATTTTTTTTTTCTTTCTTTCTCCTGGTTTGTCAAATTTGATAAACCAGGAATTAAGAGCAGGTGATGCTGACCTTGTCTCATCCCTTACCACTGCACAGTCTGACTTCAGATCTTTTAAACCATTACCTCTTGGCTCAGCTTTCTGTTTGATATCCATGTTCCTATAGTAACACATAGCATCAGATACCAAGCCCCGGCACCATGGATTTCACTTGAAATTGAACAAACAAAAGCGACATCCAGATGAGCAATGTTGGTGCAAAAATCACTTGACTATCCATAGATACTGAGCACAGAAGCTTGTTAAATAGAATGATTTTTTAGGCTAAAAAGCAATCCATGGATGACAAAATCAGTAACTGAGATTCTTCCAAGGAACTTTCCAAACTAGATAACCAGCTGAAGGGTGTAACAACTAATATTGTCCATCCAAACGAAAGTATACTCGAACACCTTCTTGACAAATTCAGTGAGTTCTTCTGAGTAGAACAAGCAAAACAAACAAGAAGAAATTTCAGTTCCAAATTTGATCCTTCAGTGTCTGTCCCTATTACCAGTATCCAGATCATTTCAACCAAACAACCTAGATCAAGTAACAAAAGCTGCAATGCCTAAAAGATAAAATCCTTCATTCAGGACCTCATCCCTGCCTTTCTTCTTTTTGAGTACATTGAAGAAATTTCTCCAACTGTTACCGAAATTACAATTATTTTTTTGAATGCAGGTGTTGTGTCACAGAGCTTTAACCCTTTGACTGCCACACCTTATTCACCAACTGCAAAAACTTAACCCTTTGACTCCCTCACCCTATCCACCAGCTTCCTGCTAGCATGGTTGACAATGCAGGATGGTGATGGACAGGGTGCAGGAATCAAAGGGTTAAACATTCACTAGTGAACCCCTGCTCAAAAAGTTAAATCTGGATCCCAGTAATCTATAAAACTATGGACCTGTTTCCAATGTCCCATTTTTGTCCAAAGTTTTTAAGCGTACCATCTTCTCCCAACCAGTAATCTCCTTGAAATGACTTTTACAGTCAGCCTATCATAACACAGGAACTTTGTATGAAAAGTTATTAATGACATCTAGTAGGCTTCCAATAGTGGAAAAGTGTCCATTCTATGTTGTGCTGCACAACTAAAAGACTCTCATCCATCCCCTGAGAACATCTTTTACCTCAATAATGCTCGTGCTGCTCTCATAGAGGCCTATGAAGCAGATCGACCAGATCACAAATGCTATCAGCAACAAAAAGTCTGCTGTTGCCTGGAAGACCGTGAACAAAATAAGTGGTAGAAAAAGCTGTAGTGTAAAAGAGCTAAGCTAAAAGCATCTAGCCAAGAAGAGCGAGTAAAACTGTGGCAACAGCACTTCCAAGACCTACTCGGGAAACCTCCAGACATCTCTGAAGAAGAAAGAACGCCAGTCTTCATGGAGGAGCTGAAGATCAAGAAAGGGCTATTTACGTTGGAGGAACTACTGATAGCAGTGAAAAGCATTTAGTGTAGAAAAGCATGGGGCTCGATGAGACACCAGTGGAAGTATGGAAAATAGAGGAATTTCACCAGATACTGCTGGAATGCTGCAACAACGTTTATAACCAAGACCCAATAAACAAATGGACTAAAGGATGCCTGCTTCCTTTCCCCAAGAAAGGTGACCTCGGAATCACAAAGAACTACCACAGAATCACATTAACCTAATACTCATAAATAGGATAAGGTCAGAGATAGATCCAGTTCTGAGGAAAAACCAAAACGGGTTTCGCCAAAACAGATCGACATCAGGACAAATACTCACCATCAGATGTACATTGGAAGGCATAAAAACCAAAAACTTCCCAGCTATTCTCCTATTTATCGACTTTTCCAAAGCTTTTGATTCGATCCACCAAGGAAAGATGAAGGAGGTTCTAACTGCAAATGGGCTACCCAAGGAAACAGTAGACGCCATCATGATGCTGTATCAGAATACTGGCTGTATGGTTTGCTCCCCTGACAGAGACACAGACTTCTTCAGCATCACTGCTGGAGTCCTTCAAGGAGATACACTTGCCCCCTACATTTTCATCATCTGTCTTGATTGTGTGCCGAGGAAAGCAGTGGATAAGAACAAAAAACTGGCTTTATCCTCGGCTTTACCCTCACAGAACAGAAGAGCAGACGCTACCCTGCGGTAAAGATAACAGATGCGGATTACACTGATGACCTGGCTGCTCTCGCAGACCTAAAGGATGCAACATCTCTCCTTCACAATGTCCGAAAGAACAGCAATGGAGATCGGGCTCCACCTCAATGCGAACAAAACAGAGTTCATCTGTCTGAACCAAGACGCATCAGAAGGTATGAGAAGTCTCAATGGAGATACGATCAAACAAGTTCAAGACTTTGAATACCTTGGCAGCTATATTGACTCCACAGAACAAGACGTCAACACCAGACCTGGAAATGCCTGGGGCACACTAAATCAACTGGACAAAATCTGGAAATCCAGTCTACCAGACAACCTGAAAAGGAACTTCTTCCGACAGCAGTAGAGTCCGTTCTTACATATGGCTCAATCTCTTGGACCCTAACAACAACATTGGAGAAGAAGATTGATGGAGCATACACATGAATGCTACGTGCAGCCCTGAACAAATCCTGGAGAGAACATCCAACTAACAAAGAGTTATAATTATGGTAAGATCCCACCAATCAGTAAATCAATATGTCAACAAAGACTGCGCTTCGTGGGACACTGCTGGCATAGCAAAGAAGAACTGGTGGGGGATGTTCTATTATGGAGACCCAGCCATGGCAAACAAAGACTAGGACGTCCAAAGAAGACCTTCATCGACCAACTGATTGATGATACGGGCTGTCAATTTGATGAACTACCTACTGCAATGTCTGACAGAGAAGGATGGAAGAAACGTGTCATGGATAACCGAGCAAGCTCGACATGATGATGATGATGTCCATTCTATCACATTTACACTTTTCAGCACATTTGACATAACTGACTGTGACACAATCTCATGATTGTCATCCAAGTTACGCTACATTTTTTTTAACCCTTTGAACCTGGCTGGCCGATGCCCGGTTGATCTGGCCTGGTATGGTGCTGGCATGCAGTATGCGACCTACCGGCACCTACTCTCCTCTGCCACATCCTGTTTATATTAGCGAATTCCAGACACCCTATACTTTCTTCTGGCAAATATTTAAGCATTAGAAGGATTTATTCTGATACACCGATTTTTGCTAGAATTTCTCTAAAAATACTCAGGGTTGAGGGTATCAGAGGTCTAGAAATACTTAGGGCTGAAAGGGTTAATGTGTTCTTGAGTGGTTCAAGTCCTATCTTTCTTGTTGAACGAAATCTGCTGTCATTAATGATGTTAGGTCAGTTTTGTTTTTGCAGAAATATACTTCCACTGGGCTCTGTTCTTTGCCCTGTACTCTTCACTATGTATTTATAACCACTTATCTCAGTTTAAAAAAAGCTCAAAGACCATTGTTATATCAGACTATACTATAACCTTCAGCAAGGAATCTTGGTATGTTTCTTGATGAATCCCAGTCCATCAAAGCTCATATTAAGTTAGCAAAATCCTTTTGTCTCCACCTACGTAGAACAAGTAAAATCCATGTGTTTCTACTGATGCCACAAACAAGCTGGGTGTGTCTTTCATTCTATGTAGACTAAACCACTGTAAGTTTTAGCCAGATTAGCTCAGTTATTAGAGTGTCATGCTTATAACACAAAGATTGTGGATTTAGCCCTTTGATGGAAGTGCAGTGGATAGCATGCTGGACTTCTCATCCAGTGGTTGTGGGTTAGTATCCCATGGTTCTATCAAAAAAAACAAATGCCTCAACAAGGAAAGATGTGATATCTCAAGATGTGACATCTCAAGTTCAGTCCCAAATTACAACATTAAAAACTGACTTGTTCATTGCCCATTTTAGTGTTTCTGTCATTCTGGTGGTGTCCACTTAGTATTTCTAGGTCCCCTACCCCACTCTCCATTTCAGGACCTTACCAGTGCATAAGGCGCATGGAGCACATCTGGAATTATCTGAATGTGATGAGTCCTCAAACAAAATCCAAATTTCAAACTCTCTCAGCTGAACTGTTTAATGGCAAGCCATCCAAAGCCCAACCAATCCAAAACAGTGCAGCTTGACTTGTTCTCCAGGAGAGCAAATGGTATAGTGCCAAAACATACTTTCATGAAATTACACTGGCTTCCAATCAAAGCAAGAATTGAATATAAAATTGCCACACCCTGCTTGCAATAATTAAATTCAAATACCATGCCAACATATATATGAGAACTTCTCCTGCCCTACAAACTTCCTTAGCTCTCAGGTCTCAATGAGCTTCTCTCTTAATCATACCTTGGTTTTCTATAATTACTGAGGAAAAACATCTTTTTCTGTTTTGGCCCAACAACACAGAACTCCCTCCCAATGTTTTTAAGACCAAGCGTTCTCTGTATGCTTTGAAAAACACCTCAAACTTACCTCTTTCAGAAATATCTACAAAATTGCATAGATTGATGCTTGTGACTAATCTAAGTCCAGTCATATCGTGGCTTGTCTCTGTGTTTCATGTGTGCAGGTGTGTGTGTGTGTGTGTGTGTGTGTGTGTGTGTGTGTGTGTGTGGTGTGTGTTTTCATGTTTGTGCTTATATCAGAAAAATGTATGTACTTCTATACATTTATCCTTATGTACCCTTAAGTGGCATCATTAGTATCTGTTTTTGCTGCATTATTGTATAGACCCAGTAACCTCCCTTCCCCCATGTGTGTGTATACATATATATATATGTGTGTGTGTGTGTGTGTGTGTGTGTGTGGTGTGTGTCTATCTGTATGTTTCAGCATATTTGTGTGTGTGTTTGTCTTCATGTGTTGATGTGTTTGAAAGATTGTATCTATCAGGTGATTTATACATTTTTCTTCCTTACATATTTTTGTGGATTAGTGCCACATGCCAGTGTATTTCACCCCCAGAAACAGAGAGCGACAGAAAAGAGGAAATTTCTAATACAGAATTTTTAAAAGGTAGGGATGTATTGATATGTGTATGTCCGACTCTGTTTTTACTACCTTTATGTACTGACATGGCAACCCACTCCCCACTCCATTCCTCCCCCCTTTTTGTTTTGTCTTTGTTTATGGCATACACATGGGATTATTATTATCGTTATGGTAAATTGAGCAGAAATGTTTTAAATAAAGTTGGAATGCCAGTGGAAAGATTGTTGGCCAGAGATAGAAATGTGTGAGTGGTTTGTATGAATGTAAAGAGGCTAAAAAAAAAATCCTACTCCCACCCCAAAAAACGAAAAGAAAACAAAAGTGCCCGATAAAAATTCTACGGGACCATTTTAATCCACCACCAAAGTGCAAAACACACTGACCATCTGCATAAAATCAAGTTTTGTCTCCTAGCCATAACGAACATTAAATTTTGAGCTTTGATTTTCATTAATATCATTGTTTAAAGCCAAGCCAATGGCGCAGAGTCATATCAGGACTGTAAACATCTTAATACCTCTTTGAACCTTTAAAAAATCTGGAAAAGAAAATTACATATGCATATCAGTGCGCACATCATCTAAGGATATGGCCCTGGCCTTGACCACTCTGCCCAAATTTTCGCCAGAGGATTTAACAAAACAAATCTGAATACAAACATATCTAGATACACTTAAAGTATTTGAAAACTGGCCTAGATTATCTGAAATTGCTTCTGCACATCAAGTTTCCCTAGAGCCATTAATGCAGTTAATGTGCATGACCAAATATCAATCCAAAGAGAAAATGAATGGAAGGCTTTATGGAAAACATACAGGTAAATGGTTCAGCAAGAAAGTGATAGAAAGAGGCAACAGAAAGCAAAGAAGCAAGGGAGAAACAAAGAGAACGACAACAAAAGAGGACATTTCTAGCACAGAAGGTGGGGATACTATTAATACTGAAAGTCTCTGGCATCCCCACCTGAGAAACATTTGAACTGATATGTAATATTTACCAGAAATAGGAGAGGCTGCAGCCTGATATTAGAGTCAGTCTGTGCATGCCTGTGTGTATATGAACACACGTACATGTTTATGCATACTACTTATATAAGCAAGTGCTCATTTGTATGTACGTGAGTCTAAGTGTGTGTGTGTGTGTGTGTGTGTGTGTGTGTGTGTGTGTGTGTGTGTGTTATACATGCATGACTCGGTGTTTGTGTGTATGCATACAAATGAGCATGTGTTTTTAAGCAAAGGCTATAATGCAATGTGTGTGTGTGTGTGTGTGTATGTATGTGTGTGTGTGTGTGTGTTGTGTGTGTGTGTGTGTGTGCGATAGAGAGAGAGAGAGAGAGAGAGAGTTGTATTCATTATGATGATTATGTTTACAACAATGATTATGTGTGATTCATGTTCATGTCAAATGAAATGTCATGATTTGTTGACATTATGATTGTTATTATTTTTTATTATTATCATCATCATCATTATTATCATTATTGTTGTTGTTGTTGTTGTTGTCATTATTGTTATTATTATTATTCAGTTGTCTATTAAGTTGTCTATTTATTGCCGTATTCATTGTGCATAATGACTGCATGGTTATTGAATTTGCTATTGATAGTTGATAAAATTTGCCAGACATAATCTTGACGTAATAGTAATTTTGAATCCAGGAAACGTAACACACACTCACATACGAGAGAGCGTGCACCTTTACATTTGTACAGATTACAGTTAAAAGACGGCAAGGTCATTAGCGTGTCCCAGAATTCCATATGTATCCGGCCTTTCCTTGCAATCATCGTTGCAATCTCACGTGTTGAGTAATTCACGGGTAAGTATTTTATCGGATTTTAAAAAACTCACAACACCTGTTGCGGAGAGACGTGTCACACAGTATAAATGTATGTTCTTGCACCACCTAGTGTCATTGCTGGTTGAACTTAAACTATTATACAGATGGTACTGTCTTTTTTATTTCATTACCAGCATCATCACGTTCTAGGACGTACTCGATAGTGGTGAAAACTAAGCGAGACATCCTTCTTTAGTTGGAATTAATGCGAGATTGGTGAGTGCTAAATGAATTGTTACTCAGCAGATTACATGCTACTAACAGAAATGGAATGGAATATTACAGTAAATGAATACACATGACGCGAGTTTTCTGCTTTGAAAACGGAATGAACTGTCAACTGGGTCAAGTGTTAGGGTTTCGGGTTGGGGCTTCTTTTATCGTTCACGGTCGATATGGTCGGCTAACATCTTAGGTGAATATGGCTATTTTTTCAGTTCTTGCCGGCTTCTGTATGTTGAGATGAAGACGACAATATTTTATGGTTTAAACCACTATAATCTATACATCCGTAAAGCTTATGCTTTGTCCTAGGCTTATAGTTGGAATGTTTCGATAGGCGTATGCCGCAACACTTTGATGTCGTAGCATAGTAGGCCTATATATTCATAACATTAACAGTTTGATGTTTTAGCACAGATTGGCATTGATAGCTTAACAATACGTAGATTGGGTTCAGCTAATGTCAGGAAAGGTAACGCCCCGTAGGTTACATGATACAAGGAATTGAGATAATCTTTATTTCAAGTGATAGATAAGCATTTCAAAGTTATTTACAAGTACTTCTTTTCATCCCCTGTACTGGTGGGAAGTGAGGTGGGTCAACTTATGTCAAAGAAAAGTAAAACAAAAAAAACCACAGTATTTTCCAAAGGTCATTGTTTTGGCCTGCTTAGACATCTTCACCTAGTAGTGGATAACGAGCGAATTTTCAGGTCACCCAGGTCAGTATGCAGAGCTGCCGGTGACTAAACCCCATGCTTGCAGAATACAAATAGAAAAGCACTGTAAGGTTTACTTCCCCATTACAGCTGTTGCCATGGCTCACATGTGTCTTCTGATGATGATGGTCCTCAACACATTTCTGACCATTTGATGCTAATGAGTCTGCTGCCCCTAAACCAAATAATTTTGCTTAGAATCAAGCTTGTGTCACATAAAATCCTCTGCAAGGTACATGCTTATTTCCAAAGCGATTTGCTGAGAACTTTGTGAAATTGTGTAAAAACGATTGCGTGACACATTGTGCAATTATTATTTACTGAAAAAGAAAAATTTGATGTGACCTCACCTATAGATCATTTAGATGTATAGGTTCCTACTAGCACCAGGAACGCTTTGATTGTTGTTAAACGTAGAGTTCACAGTGAACAGTCATCACTACCAAAGTACCATCACCATTTGACATCACTACTACACTAGTCACTTTCAAAAAAATGTTTTTGTTGAATTGTTACCCAAGTCACTGTCAGCGTTGTCACTCAAATCTTCATTAGGAACACTGATGCAAGTGATGGTAATTACCCCCCAAAACAACAACAAACCAGTCGCTGTGGTGTAGTGGTTAGTGCAGCGGACTGCTGACTGGAAGGTTGTGGTCAGTCCCTTCAAAAAGTCATTGTGGGATTTTTCGGCTCTAACCGACTTCTATCCAGAGTTGGGTGTGCTACGAGCTCATCAGGAAGACTGGGACCACACAGTCGAGTCTCATCCACTTCACTTGTGCGTCATTGAGGGCATTGCTCAAATCTTTTGACCAGCACTGGTGTCTATCTTTCAGGCGTGGTTAACACCAGGATATAGCATGAGTAAGCGTAGAGTTCTGCCCTGTCATGCTGTCTCAATCCAAGATGGAATTCCATAGCATCATGGTTATCATCCTCATTGGTATCATCCTCATCGCGTTGTAAAAACTGTTCCAGCTTCTGTGGCCATTAAGGTGGTGTAGAAAATGGAACAAAAACAAAACAAAACAAAAATAAAAAAACAGCCAACAACAAACCAACCAATCAACCAGAACTGTTACATGGGTTACCGTTGATTTGCAGCAAACCACTGAACACAGGATTGATAAAGTAGCTACATTGAGCAAGCCACATGTCTTTGTTTATGAGCTTGTTGGTTTACCTTTGTAGCAACAGCAATCCCAGGCTGAGGAATCAAGCCAAGTGTGAGATCTGTGCATACCTGGTTCAAACCTTCAGCTACATTATCATTCAACATTACCAAAAGCAGCATGAATTTATTACAGAAAAGTGGGACAAGTTCCTTTCCATTCGAATGTATTGATTCTCTTGCTACCATGAATTTCAACAGGTAGGAATATAGCCTTTTCCTTATAATGTTAGTTGTTCATGTGGTTTAAATGAACAATCTGAAACAATTTTATGACCCAGGTCTCTGTTCTTAAGCTGTTTAATTGAATAAATCACATTCTGGCAAAGCATTGATCCGACTGTAAACTGAGGAATATAGAAAGGTGGTCATGCCATTATGGTCAAACTTCAGATGACTGGTGGGATATGGTTAAGGCTAAGACTAGAGTATGAGGTCTGACTGACCATGAGAAGGTACGAGTTAAAACTTGGATGAGTAGCATGTTGGAAGTAGACAGTGGAGATTTTTCAGATTCTTCGCAAGCTTCCAGATTTGCTTGTGCCTAACTGCCACCCACCACCTATCCCCCAGCCCTTTATGTGTATATATGCCAGCAGAACTTCAAATATGTATCGGTATGTTAAATACAACAAATCATGTTGGTGTTCAATAGCACATAAAAACAGAAAATATCCATGCCTGCTAAAGATGAAGAATGTAGACTAAGCAGCAACATGAGGCCTGTATTGTGTGGGCCAGATAACTTGTATCTGAGAAATGTTGTTTGGAATGGATGAAAATATCAGTAAAGATAAATTACAGGACTGCTACATTTAACAAGCCACCTGTCTGTTGATGAACTTATTGGTTTACCACACCTTTGTAGGCCCTACATACTGTAGCAATTCCTGGCTGAGGAATCGAGACAAGTGCGAGGTCTGTGCATACCTGGTTCAAACCTTCAGTTGCTTGGCTAAAGGCAATATGAATTTATTAGGGGGAAATGGGACAAGCGTTATTTTATTTTATTTTTATCTGTGATTGTTTTGTTTTTTTATGTACCGGTATGGATGATTTATCAGATAACAATCACTTTTCGTTTCTAAAAGGAATGGTTACTTTATATGACGTGTAATCCTTTTGTTTTGGTCTGTCTGAATTGAAATCAAGACAAAGTGTTAGCAAGAGTGTAGGTTATAGACCAAAGCTAATATTCTAGAAGGAGAAACAATCCATTATTTTTCAGAACCATTGTCAGAAACAGTTAAAAGTAAATTAGTGTCTAAAACTCTGTGGTGTATTAGTGCATTTTACATATGAAATGTCTGAAAGGCTCTTTTTATCTGGTCATAGACGGGGCAGTTCAATTTGAAGTTGTTTTTTGTTTAGGTTAGATCAGGCAGATAAACATGCTTCTGTACTTTCTTTATTCAATTAGTTTTTAATAGTTATAGTTTGTACTGGAAGTTAACCTTTGTAAATTCAAAAGTGGCCTGTTAGCTGCTCATCTGAATTGTTCCCTCACTCTGGTGGTGTCATTCTCCTCCTCATTATTTCACAACCTTGCCAGTGTATAGACTTTTATGCAGGCTCAAAAAGTCTGCAACGTAATTATTGGCAGATTTGAGTGGCGCACATTCGGAATTGGCTTGGTACAATTAATCCCTCTTGTGCAAACTCCAAACTGCTGTCATTTAGGGATTGAGTCTGTTGTTGTTTTCTTTTTTTCACTTTGTGCAAACTCCAAACTGCTGTCATTTAGGGATTGACTTGTTTTCTTTTTTCCACTTTGTGCAAACTCCAAACTGCTGTCATTTAGGGATTGACTTGTTTTCTTTTTTCACTTTCAGATTAAGCCACCATGCAGTTGTTTGTACATTCACAGCAGACTCACACCCTTGATGTCCAGGGTACAGAAACTGTTGAAGATGTTAAGGTAAGTTTTTTGTGTTTGTGTATTCTTCCATTTTCAGACATGAAAACAAGTGTGAATTCAGATTGTCAGTCGTGACACAGGAATCATTATAATTCAGAAGTAGTTTGTTGTCTTCTGTTGTTGTCGTTGCTGCTGCCATGCCATCATGCTCAGAGTGAGTCGCTCTCTTTTATTTAATTAAGAATAGAACAAGAAAAATAGTATATAGTAGCTGAAAGTTAGGTCACAGTGTATGTGTTTTAGCCAGTTTCTGGCTCTAATGTGTTAGGTATATTATTATCACTTTTTCTGTGTTGACTGTACATTTCCTTTTCTGTTCTAAATATTTACCATACTTTTCATTTCGAAGAAGTGTTCATAACTTTTTGGGGATGGATGGATGGAGAAACAAGTAGGCCTATATTGTTAGTATTTTTAAAGATTTCATGCTTGGTTTTAGAAGGCTGATTGATGCTCACATTACACTCCATAAAGTGATGGTCACCCGCATTAGTGATTAACTGGACAGACTGTTTAGTGACTTGTCATTCTTTAGAAAGGCTAGATGTCGGGTACAAAAGTTTGATTGCCTGTACCAAGGTTAAAATGTAAGTGAATACATTTTTGATTGTCCATCATCCAGGCTCTAGTTGAGCAGAAGGAGGGAACTGCAGCAGAAGAGCTTGCTGTCTTTGTTGCTGGCAAACCTCTGGAGAATGGAGCTCTCCTGGCTGCCATTGAGAACCTGTCCACACTGGAAGTGGAAGTGCGCATGCTGGGAGGTCAGTTCTTCACTTTTGTTCTCTCCTTTGTTGACTATTATAAGATTCTTGCTTTATGCATGTTCAGGTGGGTATGCAACATGAAGTGTGGAGACCTCTAGATTGATCATTTTTGATTCTGTGCCTCTCATAGAATAGCTTCTGTTGCGGAAAGGGAGATCTGAACAAAAAAAAAAGCAATCTGTTGCTGCATTTGATATCTTCATGAGTAAAAGTTTTGGGTTTTGTTTTTTTGGGAGGGATGTATTAAGAAAAATGGACTGAATAAGCTTTATCTCCTGTCTGTTTAGTGGTTAACAAGGGGAAATAGATTGAATAAGCTTTTTTTTATCTCCTGTTTGTTTAGTGGTTAACAAGGAAAAAAATATCAAACAAAATAGAATAAATGTTCAGGCTCTGCAGATTCTGTCTTTACTGGGCCTTCCATTGCTGCATGGTGTCATTCCCTCTGGTACCATCATGGTTGCATGATGATGAAGATCAAGATAATAGTCTTGAATGGAGTTTGAAAAGAGGACAGAAAGAATATTACTGTAGATGAAGCCGAAAACCATGTATACACTGCAAAAGCACAATGTGTTTTAAATTTTCTAAGTAACTTTTAATTATATTACTGTCTTTAATTGCACAGAGGTTGTGTTATAGAATGGACTAGTATATTTGCTTTTTGCCTGTTGCAGGAAAAGTGCACGGCTCCCTTGCTCGTGCTGGAAAAGTGAGAGGCCAGACACCCAAGGTAAATGAATGTGTGTTGTGTTTATGTGCATATGTTTTCAGTGTTGTGTGTAGTTTGTCAGCATTTTTTCATATTGAAGAACCTGTATGTACAGTTTTTCCAGGGACAGAGCTAGCTCTACAGTGATTATTTTGTGTTCACTTGGAATGAGCTTGAAAGAGCCAAGAATATGAAAAATTTGCATCTTTTGTGTGATAACACTAGCACTAGCAGTATGTCATGATGATGATCCACTTCCATTGTGAAATCTGCGTGTTATATGTAATTTACCCTGTGCTTCTTCACACAGATTCTTAAATTCAGAGAGTGGATTATCCTTGTGGATGCGACTTTTTCTTGTCAGTTTTCCTTTTTTTTTCTTTTCTCTCATACTGTTGGAATTATCCAAACTAATTTATTCTCAAACACCTTCTCTTATCTTAAATAGGATGAGTAGCTATTTAACAGAGCCTGATACCGGGTCACTTTTGTTGGGCCTATGTGTAAATGGCATCAGGACATTTGCATTGATCAGCGAAGTGAGGATTATGGCGTTAATTGTCAGTGGTGGAGATAAATGAAGACAGTGTGACAGATCAGTGGAGGTGGGATTGGCTATCTTGGCAGGTGGGGGAAGAACAGGTTGAAGAATGGATTATATAAGTCAGGTGCTGGGCATGGGAGATGCTTGCTGTGTCAGACAGACTTATTATATTCATTAAGATTTACTCCTGTTGATTGGTTTGTTGTCACTTTACATGAAAATAATCATTATGTTCACTGCCACAAATGTGTGTCACATGGCCCTAGATTGCACAGATTTTGACCTAGCTTTCCAGAGTATATATTTCATCTTCTTGTAGTTTTTGTTTGTTTGTTTTTATATAGTCACTTTTCATGAAAATAATCATTACTTTGACTGCCACAAATGTGTGTTTTTAGGCTGTCAGGTAGCCCTGCAATGCACAGATTTTGACTAGCTTTTCAAAATTTTCTGGGGAGCACACCCCTAGACCATGCTAGATTTTCAGACATTTTCATCCTAATACCCTAGCCTTATTATTGCAGTGGTAAATTACTGGGAAGATCTAGTCTCACAGTTGTGAAAACTGTTCACTATAGGTTACAGTGTGTTTTCGTTCATATATTAATCATTTTCATAATGTTGAGTATGAGCATAACATATGTGAATGAATTTGATGTGTCTTTTTCAGGTGGAGCCCAAGGAGGTTGAGCATAGTATGCTTGAATGAAGTTGATAATTTGATTCATAATTTGATGTGTCTGTCTGTTAGGTGGAGCCCCAGGAGAAGAAGAAAAAGAAGACTGGCCGCGCCAAGCGACGCATCCAGTACAACCGTCGCTTTGTCAATGTTGTGGCAACTTTCGGTCGCAGGAAGGGCCCCAACGCCCGCTCCTAGACTGTCAGATCTGTTGATTGAATGGCCACATAGTCACAGACTAACATTTCTTTTCAGGAAACCTGTGTGAAAATAAGTCGAAGTTTGTGAATAAATGTGACAGTCTCATATTTGTGTGTGTGTGTATATGTGTGTGTGAGAGAGAGAGAGAGAGAGAGAAAGACAGACCTTAGAGATACCAAGTCTCTTTCAGTGGAAATAGTGTCCCCATCTTCAGGAAATCCTGTGCTAGAAGTTTCCTCTTTTCTGTCACTGTTTTTGCCTTTCTCCTCTGCTTTCTGTCGTCTCTTGATTTTCTGCCTTGGTTGTCCATTCAACTGTATGTGTTTTACAAACCCTTAAATGCTTTCTCTTAGAATTGATAATTATGTAGCCTACATGTGGTTATTGTGCTGACTGCATTTTTGGTTCCAAGGAAATGTGATGTGCTGAAGCAATTTTAACCATTCAGGCCAGTTTTTATGTTTTGTGTCCTTAGTTATGTTCACATTTGTATTTTTTTTAAGCTATCTGGTGGTAAATCAGATGGAGTTGTCAACACCAGGGGCATGTCCTTGGATTATTTGCACGAATGCATTGATATGAGTACTTGACAAAATACATCAGGATTCTGAATCATGTGGGAGTTCATCCTTCATGTCAGAGCTTGCATTGGACATGCAGCACTAACCTGTCTGATTCACTTTAAGCACTTGTCTTCTTGTGGTTAGTGGCTACGATTTGTGATTGTATGTTTCATGTGCTTTCTGCACTTACCAGTAAGCTAGATGGTTTAATATTAATTTCTTTGACACTGTTGACTGGCTGGTGGATGTAGATCTAGGCCTACTATTCCAACTAGTACGGACATGCTGGTATGAGGGAAGAGAACTGTTTTGATAAACTAGCAGGGCAATGCAGAACAACAGGTAGGCTACCATAGTTATGTATTGGCAGATGAACTCTAAGATAGGCTACAGTTTTGTTCAAGTAGTGGGGAAAGTCAATACAGAAAGTAATTTAAGTCTTGGAAGATGCAAGGTCTAAGGTAGGCCCGCACCCTGTCCACCAGCATCCTGCATTATCAACCATGTTAGCAAAGCACATGAAACGCCCCAAAATAACTGCGATAAGATATTTCAATACACAGAGTCACATGTAATCGATGCAGTTATGACTTTAAAATTCCATTAACAGAACATCAGCAACAAGAATGGCTGAGTCAGCGCGCGCGCACACACACACAGAGACTTGTATATAATGTAACAAAGGTCACTGCATGAAAAACAAAATGGTAAAAGATGTAGCCTAATATTAATCATCGACTTTGGAACTGCTTTTAATTCTGTGAGGGCAGTTGGATCTATATTCATAAAATTTTAAACCACAGCCCTTGAACTTGCCCACGCCAAGACTATATTTTAATTACACATACTATACCGTGGCTCACAAATGCAATAAGCGGCAGCGGTTTGCCAATTCTGCCTCGTAACAATAAAGTCCGAAGGGACAGTAACTCTGAGAGTGTCTACGTCTTGCGCATGCGCAGGTGCTCTTCCTCTTTTCTCGGCAGCCATCTTCCAGCTCGCCTCGTACGCTCTGAGCAGCTAAGTATTTTTCGATTTCGCTACGCGATCGATCAATTGTCGTTGTTGTTTTTGTGTCTTGCCTGTGTTTTCGTTTAAGGGAGAAACTTATGTGAAGCGATTGGGTGGCAAAGCGAGGGTTAAGAAGATTTCGTCCGCCGAATTCTCAAACCCACAAAGGGGTGGTTCCACCGGTGCACAAACCGCTCTCTCTTCAACTTCGTCTCTCCCTTTTACGTCTTCTCTCTTTCACACTATCGACAAGTCATCGCAACCCAGCTACGGTTCGGTTGCGGTGACCACGAGCCCTCAACTCAGCTCCGGCTCAGTTGAATTTTCGTCATTTTACGGCCCTCACACTGCCCGGCACGGTGATCGACTCAACTCCGGTTCTGTCGATTCTGTGCTCGCCCCCTTCGTACAGCTTAACTCCGGTTCTGCTGGTACTGTTTCAGCCTCCATGGCTGATGGGCGCATTGGGCATGGGTCTCCTTCGGGAGGCAAGATGGACCGTAATGTGAGCGGAACCGGCTCACCCCCTGGTTCGCCAGGCGGGACACCCCCTGGTTCGCCAGGTGGGCCAAGGGAGACAACCCCACCCTTACGGGCGTCAGATCGTCGATCCGCCCCGGTTGTCTCCCTTCCTCCCCCACAGCCTGCTGCTGCACCCGCCACAACCTCTCTGTCCCATTCCGGACAGAGCACTTGGGCGCCTTGGCAACTACCAAGCGACCCATGGCGGGCTGCCACATCTCTGTCCCATTCCGGACAGAGCACTTGGGCGCCTTGGCACATGCCTAGCCGCCCCCAGCAGGCTGGCCCTTTGGGCACTGGGGACCGGGCCAGGCCCTACCCTTCATGGGGTCAGGGTCCTGATGCCCCTTGGGCTCAGCCCATGCCACATCCCATGGCACCGCACATGGTACCGTGGCACCCATCCTTGGGATTTCCCCCGGCCTCGGCCACGGGATGCACGTGGTGGCCCGGCTTTATGCCCGGCGCCCCACCAGCGCAGGACTCACCCTGCCCAGCCCCCCCGGCACCACCCGTGTTGGACACAACACCGGGGCTGCCTCCTGGGGGCTCTGACCCGGGTCCCACAACCGTGGCACCCCGGTCAGACTCTCCGCAGACTCTCGCCCCCTCCATAGGCGGGCCAGAGGACTCGGACTCGGCCTCAGAGGATGAGGCCCCTGCCCACATGGCATTCTGCTTCCAGGATGCCATGGACCGGCTGGCACAACTCACACCGGAGGCGGTGTCCACTGTGCCAGAGCCCAAGGCTCCCAAGCTTGGCTCGGCCGAGCGCCTTTTCAGCGCTCACCCTACCTCAGCCCCACGGGCCTCCTTGCTAAAACAGTCCGACATGGTGGCTGACTGCCTCAGGCAAGCCCAGGACACCGCCAGGGGGAAAGAGGCACAAGATTTCGTTCCAGGATCTGTGCCTGACTTCCCGGGAGCCTTGCCCTTCAGGAAATTCCTGAAGCCGGCACCGCTCCCCTTCCAGCGGAAGCCCTTCATGGCCCATGGGCCTATCCCTGACGCTCCCCTCTCGCTCACACAGGAGAACCTCCTCCTTGTGAACGATCGCTCTCGGGCCCAGCCGCAGCATATCTCCATCACGGAGAAATGCTTGACGGAATGGGAGGAGAACGCGAGACGGGGGCTGGCGGCAACCTCCGCCCTGGACTCATTCTTGGGCGGCCTAGGGGAAGCCCTGAAGGACCCCAACCAGCAGTCCTTCACGCTCTGCCAGGCGCCTGACCAGGCAACCATCGTGGCCTTTATCCAGGCCATGGCGCAGGGGCTCAGATCCGTGGCCGAATCGCAAGCACGCACTATCTGAACGCCGTCATGGCGAGGCGGGATGCCATTCTCGCGGCATCCTCGGTTGCCACCTCACCGTCGGCAAGGGCCTCCTTGCGCGCGGTGCCCGTCCAGCCGGGCTCCCTCTTCGGGAACCATGTTCAGGCCGTCCTGAAGCACCAGGCGGACATAAAAAGGGACCTCGCCCTCCATTCGAGGCCCTCTCGCCCTGCCGTGAAGCGCCCGGCTCCAGCGGCCTACCCGCCAAACAGGCCCACCCACACCAAGTTTCGGGCCGATCCCAGGCCCCAAGGGCACAGGAGACCGCAACAGCATTCGGGCAGGCCGGTGGCCCGGCCTAAGGCCCGCAGGCCGGTGGCCCGGCCTAAGGCCCGCAGGCCGGCTCCCTCTCAGCCGGCCAACCCCCAATGACTCACCCCCGGCCTGAGGCCATCACCCCCCACGGGCGATCCTGTGGGCAGTCTCTCCAGACACATCGACGCGTGGGAGAGGCTGCCCGCCAGCCCGTGGGCCCTGCGGGTGATCAGGTCGGGGTTCCGCCTTCCTTGGGGCCCAAGGAAGGCTCCTCTCACGCTCTCTCCCCCTGCTTTCGCACTTCCTCAAGATCGCTCGGCCTCGCAGGCCCTGGATCAGGAGGTTCTTTCGATGTTAGCCAAGGGGGCTACGGAGGAAGTTTCCTTCGCTGCGTCCCCGGGATTCTATGGACGCATCTTTGTGGTCCCCAAAACTTCGTGGGGGCTGGAGGCCCGTCCTGGACCTCTCCTCCCTAAACCGGTTCCTCCGCGTCCTCCATTTCCGTATGGAGACCCCTATGTCCATCCGCGAGGCCTTGCACCCGGGCGACTGGGGGATATCCATCGACCTCAAGGATGCATACTTCCATCTCCTCATTCACCCCAGGGACAGGAAGTACCTCAGATTCGTCTGGAGGAACCGGATCTTCCAATTCAGGGCACTGCCCTTCGGTCTGGCACCCGCCCCTTGGCTCTTCACGAAGGTGGCGAGGGAACTCTGCATGCATGTTCGGGAGAAGGGCATCCGCCTCAAGGCCTATCTAGACGATTGGCTTCTACTCGCCTCCTCCAAAGAACAGTGTGCGCAACAAGCATCCCAGGTCCTGCAACTCTGTCACAACCTGGGCTTTGTCTGCAACGAGGAGAAGTCGGACCTAACTCCCTCCAAACAATTCCAGTTCCTGGGCATGTCCTTCGACACCTCCAAGTGGAGGGTCACCCCGTCTCCCCAGCGCTTACTGCGCCTTCAGGGCCTCTTAGCCCAACTGCTCCCCCAACTCCAAGCGCCAGCAAGGAAGCTGGCCTCCCTACTGGGCCTTATGGAGTCGCTGGCACCCCTAGTGCCACTGGGTCGTCTTCTCAAGCGGCAATTCCAACGCGGCTTCAGGAAGCGTTGGTCACAGTCGCTTCAGCCATGGGACCTCCCGGTCCACCTGGGCCCTTGGTTCATATCAGCAGTAACCAAATGGCGCTCCCAGTCACGCCTGGCCCAGGGAGTCCCCATCACACTGCCCCCTCCTCAGGAGCACTTGTTCACGGACGCGTCCACCTCCGGGTGGGGAGCCCATGTCGGCACGCTGACAGCCGCAGGTCGGTGGTCGACCGACCTCATGCCCTGCCACATAAACATGTTGGAACTGGAGGCAGTTTGCCTGGCACTCGGGGAGTTTCTCCCCTTTCTGAAGGGAAAACATGTCCGCATCAACACGGACAACACCACAGTAGCTTGTTACATCAACAAGCAAGGGGGCGCCCGCTCCCACTCCTTGTCTCGGAGAGCGGAACAGCTCCTCATCTGGTGCGAGGAACACTCGATTCAGCTCTCAGCAAAGCATGTCCCGGGGAAGATCAACATACTTGCGGACTCTCTCAGCAGATCCCACATGATTCTTCCCTCGGAATGGACACTGGTCCATGCAGTCCTGGAGCCAGTATGGGCAGCATGGTTCAAACCACACGTGGACCTCTTTGCCACCAGGTTCAATCACCGCCTCCCTTTGTACGTCTCTCCAGTTCCGGACCCAGCGGCCTGGGCTGTAGATGCCCTATCCATTCCATGGTCGAACCTCATCGGCTATGCCTTTCCCCCGTTCCCCATTATGGGGAAAGTGCTGAGGAAAGCCAGGGAGGACGCAGCGACATTAATCCTTGTCGCACCCAAATGGCCAGCACAGGCATGGTACCCAGAACTTCTGCACCTGTCCCATGTGCCGCCGCTAAAACTCGCGGTATCGAGCCGCTCCATCCTCCAACCCAGGTCAGGCATTCCGCACGGCAATCCAGACGTTCTAAACCTTCACGCCTGGATGCTGTGCGGGACTCGATGTCTTCATTAGGCCTGTCCCCGGCCGTAATCGGCCTTGTGCAGCAAGCTCACAGGCCGGGCACACAGGGGGTGTACAATGCCCACTGGAATGGCTGGGTCTCTTGGTGCACCTCAAATGAGGTGTCACCCCATTCACCCTCTCGCTTGCAGTTGGCCAACTACCTCGGCTTTCTGTCCACAGAGAAAAAGCTTTCCGCATCCTCAGTGAAGGTCCACAGGGCGGCCATCTGCACCACCATCCGTCAGTTGGGTGGTCCGTCCTTTGAGCACGATCCTCTATTGCAAAATCTCGTCAGAGGGGCTTCTCTCCAGGAAGCCAGGAACCCCCGCCGAACCCCGGCGTGGGATCTCTTTCTCGTCCTCTCATCCCTTAGACTCCCCCCTTACGAACCCATCAGGGAGTGTTCCCTGAAGTTCCTCTCTTTCAAGACGGCCTTTCTCGTCTCTCTCGCATCGGGGAGGCGCTGCAGCGAAGTGCACGCCCTTAGTGGTCTCCCCGGAGATGTTGCTCTCGAACCTGATGGCTCGATGTCTCTCCGCCTACTCCCGGAATTCTTGGCCAAGAACCAGTCTCCAGGTTCTCCTTCGCCGGCCATCCACATCCATCCCCTCACGTCTATCCTCGCTCCGGACGACGAGGATCGCACTCTCTGCCCGGTTCGCGCACTGCGAGCGTACAGAAAGCGGACGAAATCTTCTCGCCAGCAGCGGCGCCACCTTTTTCTCTCTTACAACGAAAACTATAGAAAGGACATTAGACGCACGTCCATCTCTCGATGGCTGAGGGAAGTCATCAAGGCTGCGTATGCCAGGTCGAGCGCCGAGCTAGCTGTCTTCTCCCCAAGGCCCCATGAGATCAGAGCATGGGCTTCTTCGCTGGCAGTCATCCACAATGCCAGCATCCAAAACGTCCTAGACGCCGCGTACTGGCGTTCCCCGGGCACTTTCATCCAGTTCTACCTGCGCGACGTCTCCCGTCTGCGCGAAGATGGGTCCAGGGGTATCGCTTCCGCTGTGGTGGCCCAACACCCCATCTCAGCCACACGCCCTGACTCCTGCCATTCCTCCAGGCGTTAACCAGGTAAGCCCTCCATCCGGGTAGTGCTATTCTGCATTTGTGAGCCACGGTATAGTATGTGTAATTAAAAGGAAATTTTCCTTCTAAAATTACGTTTAATCTAACATACTTACCGTGGCTCACGCAGAGTCCCTCCCGACCTCCCCGCCTTCCTGGTTCCTTCTAGCCACAGTCAGGGTCAAGGTCAAGGTCTCCTCGAAAAGAGGAAGAGCACCTGCGCATGCGCAAGACGTAGACACTCTCAGAGTTACTGTCCCTTCGGACTTTATTGTTACGAGGCAGAATTGGCAAACCGCTGCCGCTTATTGCATTTGTGAGCCACGGTAAGTATGTTAGATTAAACGTAATTTTAGAAGGAAAATTTCCTATTAACTGCCTTTACTTCAACCAATGATGGGCCTACATGTTACCATTTAAAAAAAATGACTAAATTGTGGGCCTACCTGTGGAATAAAAAAAACCAGTCCATCATGGTATTTTGGGTGATAGTAGGCCTACCTATAATTTCTTTTGCTCATGAAGCCGAGACTCTATTTTGAGAAGACTAAAAACTAATCTGTGTATCAGTTTATTCATTTGCTTCGAGTCATGAAAGGGTGATCCATACATAAGATAAAGAGCCTATATGTATTTGCAGATAAAGAGAAATCCTTTTCTCCTACCGACAGTCACAACAGGTTGATGCACTATCAAATGAAAACAGTGTCTATGGACATAACAGCCAATTTTTAAGTCGGTTAGGTCAGGCTTCCAATCAGAAGCTCTGGATTCGCTCCTGCCTGAGCACTGCCTATAATATAATGGATAAAAGATGACGATTTTTCTAATTTTTCAGGTCAGCAAACGTGTTGTTCTACATTAAGTGCCTAATCCCCTTCAAGTAGCCTATATAGGCCTACACACACCAAACATCAAATACATGTATAGATCTTGTTAATCAGGTCTGTATTCAATGGTTTATTGAAACATAAAAACACCCAGCATGCACGGCCTCCAAGAATGGAGTATACAGATCATAAATAACGCCTGCACAGTATCGGACAAATGGTGTGCATTCTTCATACACGGGAAAGAGAAAGGGAAAAAAATCCAACAGTAGTCAAAACCAATCCTGATCTGCAAGACCCTGTTGATGTTTTGGGTCTATCTCAGTCCATCACATGGATGTGGTATTTTCCACCATGTCGGTGCAAATATTTCTCCCCAAATACGTTCAGTCAACCAGTCATATTATAAAACAACTCAACACCTGGACTGAAATGAGTTTTGGTAGGATGACACAAACTGAAGATGAAAATACATTTAAAAATCGAAGATGAAAAAGATTTTTCAGAAGTTTTGATTTCAAATTTAAATGTGATGTGCAGATGTTGGTGGTGTTCAAAGAAAGGTTGGTAGAAATATTGTAACAACATTAATAACCATTTATGCATTTACATTATCTCTACATGAAACAGAAAATGATCAGTAGGCAAATAAACAATGATAAAGCATAGGCCTACATTCAAGTCCACAAGGTGAAACAACTTTTTTGTCTGCGTTTATGTAACTGCTTCAGTTCTTGGCTCCTCAAAAATTTAACTTGATTCGGAAATCAAAGAAACTGTTTAAGCTGAGGTGAACATCTTGTGGACCTTCAGAAGAAAGAGGTGCAGGATGTCAAAGAGAAGCTGACAGATCTCCACGGCGGTGATGAGGGAGAAGCCCAGCCACAGACCCACCTGCCCTCCCACGTCTCCAAGCACTTGTTGCCACTGAGGTATATGAATACAAGCACAACCAAACGCTAATGAAACCAACTCAAACAAAAATATAACCATACATATCACTAAAATTAGTTAAACCAGAAATGCACTCTCTTGCTGTCGACCATATAGGGCCTACAATAATAAAAATAAAAGAATAATGTTGGTATTCATACTAATAATAATAACTATGATGAAAATAATGATAATAATAATTACTTGTAGGCCTACAGTGCATCACCTCACAAGCACTTCACAAAAGCATGCGAGAAAAAGGCAGGCAGACACAGTCAACCCCCTACCACTATGATGAAAACATGAGCCATGTTGAAGAACCAATAAAAACTAATTATGATAGGAAGAAAATATCCATATGTTAAAATCAGTGAAACAACCAAAACAAATGAATAAATAAATCATCATCAGGTGCCCTGCCGCATGGCGTTGGCAATCATGGACTTCCATTTGTCCCTCTCTCTCGTTGCCCCTAGCATCTCCCCCACCCTCCTTGTCCACAGCCACTCTGCAAGTCCGTCCAGCATTTTCTCCCTGGGTCTACCTGATGCTCTCTTTCCCTCCAGCTTTCCCGTTGTGACCAGGTGCTCCAAATCCCCCTTCCTCATAAAATGGCCTATAAATGTTGCCTGTCTTTTCCTAATCTTCCTTATGAGTGATCTACTTGTGTCTGCCTCCATCAAGACTGTCTCATTTGTTTTCTTTGCTGTCCATGGAACTCTCAACATTCTTCTTAGAAACCACATCTCGGCTGCCTCAATCTTGTTCTGACTTTGTTTGTTGACTGTCCACGCCTCACATCCGTACAACAGTATTGGTTCTATATAACATTCAAGAACTCTCTTCCTGATGTTAATTGATAGGCATTTGTTGGTAAGAATGCTTGTCATCTTCTTGAATGCTGTTTTGGCTTGGCCGATTCTGCCGGCTATTTCTGATGTGCATAAATAAATAAAGTAGGGAAATAATGAATAGGCCTACATTTTTCTCACAACACAAACACACGCACACACCATAAACACACACACAAACGTTCACTCAAGTACACACAATTATGCTCACACACACCAGCCTACCAACCCACCTGCCCACAACACACGCACGCGCATACACACAAATTACCGCCGAAAAAAGTTGAGAAATCAGAAGAGACATAAAGGAACTGATTGAAAATGAATATCTGATATGGACATATTCGTAAGTAGGCCTACAACTTAAAAAAAAAGGGAAATAAAGCAAGCGCAACTGGAAGCACACTGTTGCTCATGCTCTCACCCACATGCTAACAAACAGAACTGCGAAGCCTTTAACTGACGAGGTGAGATACCAGACTGATATTGCTGTTCTCCCTTCATCTTTTGCTGTTTCAGTTTTGCACACAGTTCAGTTTCAGTTTGTTTTTTCAAGACAGCGTTTTCGCGCTTGAAATAAAATCTTTAAGCAAGAACCCTGCTGAAGCCATGAGATGGGGAAAAATGCAAAATGATCATGGCATAAGTCTGCAATGTCTATACATCATCCCGCTCGTCCTTGTTTCTGCTTAATTGTGTCCCATTGGAAACTGATGAGTATAGGAACTGTTTGAATATCATGTGGGCCTGAAATTCCAAACAGCTCAGTACGGTACAGTGCAATGAAATACAAATCAATTCAGTACCATAAGCTGACAATACTGTATTATACAATGTGATGCAATACAAATTAATCCAATCGAGAAAGCTTCCATTACTGGGTTCGCATCACACATATCCCACTCTTTCAACTAAATAAAGTGCGAAGAGGTATAAATACAAAATTGCGTTATGTTAAATATACCTCTGACAATAACTTCAGGTAACTGAGATAAAAAAGTTTATGCTTACGTCATAAGCCGGGTCAGTGATGATTGTCTCCACATTAAGCTGAGAGAAGAAGATTTCCGCACGGATGATATTGCGCCTGTGATTTAGAAAAAAAGTCCTTTGAATTTAATGTTAAAGCGTTTACAAAAAATGCAGTGAGTGATCTGTGATGGCTCAAATTCGAATTCCATCGATGACAGAAGAATATCTCATCGACAATGGAATGTTTAAACTTCTAGATATTATTGTGAGAAAACAGATGAATGTCATGATTCAGGCTGCATTTAATCCAGACATAAAAAATAATTTTCTCAAAAATTGGCTTCACATAGGCCTTATTTGGTGTGTATGCCTAAACAAACTTTGACGTGCAGCTGCTTCTGTTCAGGTGTTTTTTGGTTATTTTTTCAATGAAAAAGGGAGACTGTTGAAATGTTTTCTTCGTTTGTTTCCCCTTTTTAAAGACATTGATCTTGACTGATCTTCCTTCATCAAAGAGCATTTTTAACAACCCCAAACTTAAAATTCGTGAATTCTTATTGGTTTGCCAGTCATCTGATTAAATCTGGTTGAACTGAATATCCATCCATCGGTCACAAAAAAATTAAGTCTGGTTTTCACACATGGACACACACACACACACACACCACACACATACACAAACAAACAAACAACACATCGTCTAAAAGCACATATGTGAACAGAGGTTAAAAGTAAAAGAAATAACGAACGAACACACACACACAAACACATTCCATCACATATACACTCAAGTCGTTACAGTTTTGTAACTGATTTTAAGCACCTTATCTCATTACAAGGTTTTGTATAAAAATGAATTCCCAGCCTCTAGCTCATAGCAACTGTTCTACTCCTAACACAAAAACACGGGCGAGCACACACACAACCACACACACACACACACACACACATCACACACACACACACACATTACAACCTTCCATCCTTACACATACCCTCAATATGAACAGAGAATGAAAACTTACGTAAGAAACTGCGAGTGACATTAACGTCAGGGCCATAGAAATTAGCATCAAATAGGGCCTTGGTGGCAGACACAAGCTGTGGTGTGGCAGGACCGCTGGGCCAGATGGCAGTAGACACTTGATAAAGGAACACATCTTCCCTGCAAACATTATACACATAATGAGGGGGGAAAGAGAGACACACACACACACAGAAAGAGAGAGAGAGAGAAAACAGACAGAGGCACAAAGAGAGCGACAGAGAGAGAGACAAAGAGAGTTTGGAGTTTGTTTAAGAGGGATTTATTGTACTCACTCCATCCAAATCTGCCAGCAATTATGTGACAAACTCTCTGAGCCCTTGCAAAACCCTATGTACAGGCCTGGTCTTGAATGTGGAGGGGCTGGGAGGGAGAGGGACACACCAAAACAATGGAAACATTAAGACAGGCAGCAAAAAGGCCACTTTTCAATGTTGCGGGCTGGGACTGATCTCGAGATACCGGTACTAGATTTTGAAAGAGAGAGAGACACAGAGAGAGACAGAGACAGAGAAAAAAGAGGGGGGGGGGGGGAGCAGAACTTAGTTTTAACTGAATAAAAACTCTGAAATATACTTTCACCATTTTATTATTCAACCTCTTTTCTTTACCGATACCGATGTATTAAACGTCTCCTATAGTTGTCACTGTATGAAACGTAAATAATGATCCATTTCTATATAGGCTAAAGTGCAACAAGCGTGCTTTTGCCATGGAGTGCTCACGCTATTCAAATGACTATCATTACTGTTTTTGTTGTTTGTTGTTGTAGTCGTTATTATTATCATTAGTATTTTTCATATTATTGTTATCATTGTTATTGCTATCATTATTATCATCAATATTACTTTTTGACATCATCATCATTATTATCATTATTATTTATTGTTGTTGTTGTTATCATTATCATCATCATCACTGTTTTTAGTTTTTTAGGATCATCCACTTCGGAGGTTTTCTTTGTACTCACTTTTTTCTGTCCATTCTTCTACGTCACTTTAATGACCTCAGAAGCTGGCACATTTTTCACAATACGACGATGATGACGACAGTGAGGACGCTAACGATGATGCTATGGAGTTCCATCTAGGATTGATTGAGATTGTGTGACAGGGCTGTACTTCATGCTCACTATCATAATATATCCTGGCATCAACCAGGCCGGAGAGATACAGATACCTGTGGTGTTGGACAGAACATTTGAGTAGCATCCTCAATAACACACCATGAAGCAAAGAGACTCAACTAAATTGTCCCAGTCTCCCAATGAGCTCATAGCAAGCTCAACTCTGGGTAGGAGCCGAAAAATCCCATAACGATTTTCGCAGGGACTGATCGGGATTCGAACCTACAACCTTCCAGTCGGTAGTCCATTGCGCTAATCTCTACATTACGGCGACTGGTATCATTGTTATTGTTAGTGTTACTATCGTTAGTACTATTTTTAGTATTGTATTATTATCATCATTATGTTGTAGCTGAAGTTGCACTGGAGATATCAGATTTTGGGTCTACAGCAATCCGCCATGGCAGTCTATCTTGTATGAAAAACTTATGAAAGTGGAGTTAACCCTTTGACTTCTGCACCATGTCCACCAGCATCCTGCATTGTCAACCATGCTAGCAAAGCAAAACCTAAACCCTTTGACTCCCTCATCCTATCCACCAGCTTCCTTCAGGAAGGTGGTGGAAAGGGTGAGGGAGTCAAGGGGTTAAATTTTTGCAGTTGGTGGATAGGGTGCGGGAGTCAAAAGGGTTAAAGTAGGCCTACTACTGATGAGAAAATAACGTTAGCTAGTTTGATCGAAGACTTATTTGTCTCTCATATGAAAGGAAAGACAGTTGAAGATGACGAATGTCGAGGGGAATGTCCACCCAGTCTGGCTCCGAAAGTGAGGAATTACTGGCATGTAAGTAGGAAACTTAGTAGACAATGTCCTGCATATGCTGGATCAGATAAACACTGTGACCTTAACCGATGTGACCCAACTGTAGTGAAGTGTCTGTTCAGATGGACTGTCCACTGGCAGCTTGACATCACTCATCATTATCATCATCATGTGCCCTGCCGCATGGCGGTAGCGATCATGGCCCTCCATACGAATCTATCTCATTCGCTGAAAGTACATCTCGCACCCTCTCTGTCTTCAGCCACTCTGCAAGTCTCTTCAGTGTTTTCTCCCTGTGTCTTCCTGGTGTTCTCTTTCCCTCCAGCTTTCCTGTTGTGACTAGGTGCTCTAATTTCTCTTGCCTCATAGAATGTCCTATAAATTTAGTTTGTCTTTTCCTAATCTTCTTCATTAATGTTCTTCTTGTGTCTGCCTCCTTCAAGACAGTCTCATTAGTTTTCTTTGCTGTCCATGGAACTCTCAACATTCTTCTTAGAAACCACATTTCAGTTGCCTCAATCTTGTTCTGACTTTGCGTGTTGACTGTCCACGCCTCACATCCGTACAACAGTATCGGTTCCATATCATAACACTCGAGACCTAGCTGACATAAATTTCCTGATATTGGTAAACTAGGGGTTCAGTTTTGTGCACACTCAAATATAAAAGAAAAACGACCGCAAAGCGACCCAGTTACACCTTCATACAATCACATGCACATAAAAATTGTGTATCCATCAATCATGTACGGTAGACAAAATTTAGACGCACGTAGCAAGTGGAAATGATCAGAAAGAACCAGTAGAGGTTATAACTGTCAAAGAGACATTCATTTTCAAATATTCGTTAACGAAAAAAAAAATCCAACAAAAACAAGAAGAAGAACAAAAAAAATCATGGCCCTGATGAGGGTAAAAGGCGCATGAGAAATGCAGGTCGTATCTGCGTTCGTGTTTTTCCGTTTCAATGTCCAATTGTGCGACGTTTTTCCCCAGACTGCATTTGGGCACAAATATGATCATGGCTTGTTGGCCTACTTACGTGCATTGACGTTTGCAAACCTTGAGACAGTTTTCCATGAAATCCACACTGCCTGTGTCAATGTTAGCGGCCGTGACCCATAGCACACATAACTCTGAAAAGACATACCACAGTACCGGTACAGAGAAACAGACGTCGTGTTATCTTTCCCACTCTTCCTTTCTCTCCCTGTGAGAAGATCAAACAATCAATCAGCCAATCTCCATTTTGCGTGCAAAACGCTGGCTGGCTTTTTTGACGGATACAAGACAGATACATATGCACACACACACACACACACACACACACACACACACACACACACACACACACACATACACACACACATACACACACACACACACACATATATATATATATATATATGTGTGTGTGTGTGTGTGTGTGTGTGTGTGTTCATATTTATATCTGTATAATACACAAATATATATATACATACATATAGGCCTATACATATATGTATATATATCTATATATATATATAATATATATATATATATATATATATGTGTGTGTGTGTGTGTGTGTGTGTACATAAATGTTTTTATACACATTTATATATATATACATATTTCATTATGTGCCCCCTCTTTGTCTAAGAAGTAAGACTTTCTGACAGGTATAACAGATAACACAGATAAGTATACATCATTATGTGCCCTCTCTTTGCCATAGACTTTCTGACAGGTATAACAGATAACACAGATAAGTATACATCATTATGTGCCCCCTCTTTGTCTAAGACTTTCTGACAGGTATAATAGATAACACGGATAAATATACATCATTATGTGCCCCCTCTTTGTCTAAGACTTTCTGACAGGTATAACAGATAACACGGATAAATATACATCATTATGTGCCCCCTCTTTGTCTAAGACTTTCTGACAGGTATAACAGATAACACGGATAAATATACATCATTATGTGCCCCCTCTTTGTCTAAGACTTTCTGACAGGTATAACAGATAACACGGATAAATATACATCATTATGTGCCCCCTCTTTGTCTAAGACTTTCTGACAGGTATAACAGATAACACGGATAAATATACATCATTATGTGCCCCCTCTTTGTCTGAGATTTTCTGGTAGGTATAATAGATAACACAGATAAGTATACATCATTATGTGGCCCCTCTTTGCCATAGACTTTCTGACAGGTATAACAGATAACACAGATAAATATACATCATTATGTGCCCCCTCTTTGTCTAAGACTTTCTGATAGGTATAACAGATAGACAAGTATACATCGTTATGTGCCCCCTTTTTCTGTAAAACTTTGTGATAGGTAGGCCTATAACAGATAGCACAGATAAGTATACATCATTATGTGCCCCCTCTTTGTCTAAGCCTATAACAGATAGCACAGATAAGTATACATCATTATGTGCCCCCTCTTTGTCTAAGACTTTTCGATAGGTATAACAGATAGTCAAGTATACATCGTTATGTGCCCCCTTTTTCTGTAAAACTTTCTGATAGGTAGGCCTATAACAGATAACACAGATAAGTATACATTATTATGTGCCCCCTCTTTCCGCAATACTTTTTGACAGATACACTACAGATATACATCATTACGTGCTCCCTCTCTCTCTTTTTAAGACCTTTTGACAGCTAAAATACAGATAAGTATATATCATTATGTTTCCCTCTCCCCCCTCCCCTCGCTCTCTCTAAGACTTTCTGATAGATATTATATAGATAAGTATACATGATTATGTGCCCCCCCTCTCTCTCTAAGACTTTCTGATAGATGTTTTATAGATAAGTATACATGATTATGTAACCCCCCTCCTCTCTCTAAGACTTTCTGATAGATATTATATAGATAAGTATACATGATTATGTGCCCCCCCCCCTCTCTCTCTAAGACTTTCTGATAGATGTTATATAGATACGTATACATGATTATGTGCCCCCCTCCTCTCTCTAAGACTTTCTGATAGATGTTATACAGATAAGTATACATGTTATGTGCCCCCCCTCTCTCTCTAAGACTTTCTGATAAATGTTATATAGATAAGTATACATGATTATGTGCCCCCCCTCTCTCTCTAAGACTTTCTGATAAATGTTATATAGATAAGTATACATGATTATGTGCCCCCCCTCTCTCTCTAAGACTTTCTGATAGATGTTATACAGATAAGTATACATGTTATGTGCCCCCTCTCTCTCTCTCTAAGACTTTCTGATAAATGTTATATAGATAAGTATACATGATTATGTGCCCCCCCTCTCTCTCTAAGACTTTCTGATAGATGTTATATAGATAAGTATACATGATTATGTGCCCCCCCTCTCTCTCTCTAAGACTTTCTGATAAATGTTATATAGATAAGTATACATGATTATGTGCCCCCCTCCTCTCTCTAAGACTTTCTGATAGATGTTATATAGATAAGTATACATGATTATGTGCCCCCCTCCTCTCTCTCTAAGACTTTCTGATAAATGTTATATAGATAAGTATACATGATTATGTGCCCCCCCCTTCTCTCTCTAAGACTTTCTGATAAATGTTATATAGATAAGTATACATGATTATGTGCCCCCCCCCCTCTCTCTAAGACTTTCTGATAAATGTTATATAGATAAGTATACATGATTATGTGCCCCCCCTCTCTCTCTAAGACTTTCTGATAAATGTTATATAGATAAGTATACATGATTATGTGCCCCCCCCCCCCTTCTCTCTCTAAGACTTTCTGATAGATGTTATACAGATAAGTATACATGATTATGTGCCCCCCCTCTCTCTAAGACTTTCTGATAGATGTTATATAGATAAGTATACATGATTATGTGCCCTCCCCCCTCTCTCTAAGACTTTCTGATAGATGTTATACAGATAAGTATACATGATTATGTGCCCCCCTCTCTCTCTCTCTCTAAGACTTTCTGATAAATGTTATATAGATAAGTATACATGATTATGTGCCCCCCCTCTCTCTCTCTAAGACTTTCTGATAAATGTTATATAGATAAGTATACATGATTATGTGCCCCCCTCCTCTCTCTAAGACTTTCTGATAGATATTATATAGATAAGTATACATGATTATGTGCCCCCCTCCTCTCTCTCTAAGACTTTCTGATAGATGTTATATAGATAAGTATACATGATTATGTGCCCCCCTCCTCTCTCTAAGAACTTTCTGATAGATATTATATAGATAAGTATACATGATTATGTGCCCCCCTCCTCTCTCTCTAAGACTTTCTGATAGATATTATATAGATAAGTATACATGATTATGTGCCCCCCTCCTCTCTCTAAGACTTTCTGATAGATATTATATAGATAAGTATACAAGGGTGTGGACAAATCCCAAGCTGACCACAAAGACAAAGATGGCTGTATACAACGCCCGTGTCCTCAGCACCTTGCTGTATGGCAGCGAGGCGTGGACCACGCATGCTCATCAGGAGAAAAGGCTCAATACCTTCCACCTGAGAAGCCTACGGCGCATACTTGGCATTTCCTGGCAACACAAGGTGACCAACATCGAAGTCCTAACCTGCGCTGGCCTCCCAACCATGCATACCATGCTGAGACAGCGTCGGCTGCGCTGGTTGGGCCACGTTCGCCGCATGGAAGATGGTCGCATCCCAAAAGACATCCTTTATGGTGAGCTTGCCACAGGGCAGAGAAACATTGGCCGCCCACAGCTGAGATACAAAGACATTTGCAAGCGTGACATGAAGGCGCTTGAGATCAACACTGAGTCCTGGGAGGACCTCGCAGACGACCGCAACAGCTGGAGAACTACTCTCAAGAAACAGCTGCGGATTGGCGAGGACAAACTGTCAGCTGCTGCAGCAGAAAAGCGAGTTCGCAGAAAAGGGATGACAGCCAACAGACCGGCATCAGCATACACATGCGACCGCTGCGACAGAGACTGCCTCTCTCGCATTGGTCTGTACAGTCACAGGCGACGCTGCTTGGACCAAGCAGACAGCCCATCTAGACATTAGAACGGATGTACTTTGTCCATGGTCAGTCATGATCGAAGGAGGCCTACAAAGTATACATGATTATGTGCCCCCCTCCTCTCTCTCTAAGACTTTCTGATAGATGTTATATAGATAAGTATACATGATTATGTGCCCCCCCTCTCTCTAAGACTTTCTGATAGATGTTATATAGATAAGTATACATGATTATGTGCCCCCCTCTCTATCTCTCTAAGACTTTCTGATAGATGTTATATAGATAAGTATACATGATTATGTGCCCCCCCCCCCTCTCTCTCTAAGACTTTCTGATAGATGTTTTATAGATAAGTATAAATGATTATGTAACCCCCCTCTCTCTCTCTAAGACTTTCTGATAGATATTATATAGATAAGTATACATGATTATGTGCCCCCCCCCCCCTCTCTCTCTAAGACTTTCTGATAGATGTTATATAGATAAGTATACATGATTATGTGCCCCCCCCTCTCTCTCTCTCTAAGACTTTCTGATAAATGTTATATAGATAAGTATACATGATTATGTGCCCCCCCTCTCTCTCTAAGACTTTCTGATAGATGTTATACAGATAAGTATACATGATTATGTGCCCCCCCTCTCTCTCTCTAAGACTTTCTGATAAATGTTATATAGATAAGTATACATGATTATGTGCCCCCCCCCTTCTCTCTCTAAGACTTTCTGATAGATGTTATATAGATAAGTATACATTATGTGCCCCCCCTCTCTCTAAGACTTTCTGATAGATGTTATATAGATAAGTATACATGATTATGTGCCCTCCCCCCTCTCTCTAAGACTTTCTGATAGATGTTATACAGATAAGTATACATGATTATGTGCCCCCCCCCCCCTCTCTCTCTAAGACTTTCTGATAAATGTTATATAGATAAGTATACATGATTATGTGCCCCCCCTCTCTCTAAGACTTTCTGATAGATGTTATATAGATAAGTATACATGATTATGTGCCCTCCCCCCTCTCTCTAAGACTTTCTGATAGATGTTATACAGATAAGTATACATGATTATGTGCCCCCCCTCTCTCTCTCTCTCTAAGACTTTCTGATAAATGTTATATAGATAAGTATACATGATTATGTGCCCCCCCTCTCTCTCTCTAAGACTTTCTGATAAATGTTATATAGATAAGTATACATGATTATGTGCCCCCCTCCTCTCTCTAAGACTTTCTGATAGATATTATATAGATAAGTATACATGATTATGTGCCCCCCCTCCTCTCTCTCTAAGACTTTCTGATAGATGTTATATAGATAAGTATACATGATTATGTGCCCCCCTCCTCTCTCTAAGACTTTCTGATAGATATTATATAGATAAGTATACATGATTATGTGCCCCCCTCCTCTCTCTCTAAGACTTTCTGATAGATATTATATAGATAAGTATACATGATTATGTGCCCCCCTCCTCTCTCTAAGACTTTCTGATAGATATTATATAGATAAGTATACAAGGGTGTGGACAAATCCCAAGCTGACCACAAAGACAAAGATGGCTGTATACAACGCCCGTGTCCTCAGCACCTTGCTGTATGGCAGCGAGGCGTGGACCACGCATGCTCATCAGGAGAAAAGGCTCAATACCTTCCACCTGAGAAGCCTACGGCGCATACTTGGCATTTCCTGGCAACACAAGGTGACCAACATCGAAGTCCTAACCTGCGCTGGCCTCCCAACCATGCATACCATGCTGAGACAGCGTCGGCTGCGCTGGTTGGGCCACGTTCGCCGCATGGAAGATGGTCGCATCCCAAAAGACATCCTTTATGGTGAGCTTGCCACAGGGCAGAGAAACATTGGCCGCCCACAGCTGAGATACAAAGACATTTGCAAGCGTGACATGAAGGCGCTTGAGATCAACACTGAGTCCTGGGAGGACCTCGCAGACGACCGCAACAGCTGGAGAACTACTCTCAAGAAACAGCTGCGGATTGGCGAGGACAAACTGTCAGCTGCTGCAGCAGAAAAGCGAGTTCGCAGAAAAGGGATGACAGCCAACAGACCGGCATCAGCATACACATGCGACCGCTGCGACAGAGACTGCCTCTCTCGCATTGGTCTGTACAGTCACAGGCGACGCTGCTTGGACCAAGCAGACAGCCCATCTAGACATTAGAACGGATGTACTTTGTCCATGGTCAGTCATGATCGAAGGAGGCCTACAAAGTATACATGATTATGTGCCCCCCTCCTCTCTCTCTAAGACTTTCTGATAGATGTTATATAGATAAGTATACATGATTATGTGCCCCCCCTCTCTCTAAGACTTTCTGATAGATGTTATATAGATAAGTATACATGATTATGTGCCCCCCTCTCTATCTCTCTAAGACTTTCTGATAGATGTTATATAGATAAGTATACATGATTATGTGCCCCCCCCCCCCCCCCCCTCTCTCTCTAAGACTTTCTGATAGATGTTTTATAGATAAGTATAAATGATTATGTAACCCCCCTCTCTCTCTCTAAGACTTTCTGATAGATATTATATAGATAAGTATACATGATTATGTGCCCCCCCCCCCTCTCTCTCTAAGACTTTCTGATAGATGTTATATAGATAAGTATACATGATTATGTGCTCCCCCCTCTCTCTCTCTCTAAGACTTTCTGATAAATGTTATATAGATAAGTATACATGATTATGTGCCCCCCCCTCTCTCTCAAGACTTTCTGATAAATGTTATATAGATAAGTATACATGATTATGTGCCCCCCTCCTCTCTCTAAGACTTTCTGATAGATGTTATATAGATAAATATACATGATATGTGCCCCCCTCTCTTTCTCTAAGACTTTTGATAGATTTATATAGATAAGTATACATGATTATGTGCCCCCTCCTCTCTCTAAGACTGTCTGATAGATATTATAGATAAGTATACATGATTATGTGCCCCCCTCCTCTCTCTCTAAGACTTTCTGATAATGTTTATAGATAAGTATACATGATTATGTGCCCCCCCTCTCTCTAAGACTTTCTGATAGATGTTTTATAGATAAGTATACATGATTATGTACCCCCTCTCTATCTCTCTAAGACTTTCTGATAGATGTTTTATAGATAAGTATACATGATTATGTGCCCCCCCCCCTCTCTCTCTCTAAGACTTTCTGATAGATGTTATATAGATAAGTATACATGATTATGTGCCCCCCCCTCTCTCTCTCTAAGACTTTCTGATAGATGTTATATAAATAAGTATACATGATTATGTGCCCCCCCTCTCTCTAAGACTTTCTGATAAATGTTATATAGATAAGTATACATGATTATGTGCCCCCCCTTTCTCTCTAAGACTTTCTGATAGATGTTTTATAGATAAGTATACATGATTATGTGCCCCCCCTCTCTCTCTCTAAGACTTTCTGATAGATGTTATATAGATAAGTATTCATGATTATGTGCCCCCCCTCTCTCTCTAAGACTTTCTGATAGATGTTATATAGATAAGTATACATGATTATGTGCCCCCCTCTCTCTAAGACTTTCTAATAGATGTTATACAGATAAGTATACATGATTAGTGCGCCCCCCCTCTCTCTCTAAGACTTTCTGATAAATCTTATATAGATAAGTATACATGATTATGTGCCCCCCCTCCTCTCTCTGATTTTCTGATAGATGTTATATAGATAAGTATACATGATTATGTGCCCCCCTCCTCTCTCTAAGACTTTCTGATAGATGTTATACAGATAAGTATACATGATTATGTGCCCCCCCCTCTCTCTAAGACTTTCTGATAGATGTTATACAGATAAGTATACATGATTATGTGCCCCCCCTCTCTCTAAGACTTTCTGATAAATGTTATATAGATAAAAGTATACATGATTATGTGCCCCCCCTCTCTCTAAGACTTTTTGACAGAAAGAATACGAATAAGATTACAACATTATGTGCACTCTCTTTCTTTAAGATTTTCTGACAGATAATAACAGATATAACGTGTAATACAAATAAATATACATCATTATGTGTCACCTCTTTCTCCAAGACCTTCTGATAGATACAACACAGATAAGCATAAATCAATATGTGCCCCCTCTTTCTTTAAGACTTTCTGACATATTCAATGCAGATAAGTATACATCGTTGTGTGTCACCTCTCTCTCAAAGACTTATAAACATAAACTCGTCATGTGTTCCCTCTTTCTCCGAATATTTTACACACAGACCCCTGTTGGTGTACACAATGATGACTGCCTGTTTGAATCTCTAAAAGGATTATGGGACCTGTATAGATAGATGTCTCCAGGGAATAAGCTTGGACACAGCGATATGTAGAACCCATTACTGCCCATACAGTAGGCTCCCCCTCTCCACCATAGCTATGACAGATAGACTAAAACCACCAATACAGCTTGGAGCTGGTGAAGATGAAATAAAGTGCGAATGCTTAATATTTTTGTGTTTCCATAAGCCACGGGATAATGACTTGGCTTTAACGTACGTATTATTATTACTATTATTATTATCAGTAGTAGTAGTAGTAGTAGTAGTAGTAGTAGTAGTAGTAGTAGTAGTAGTAGTATATAAGATTATCATTATTATGATCAGCATGCGTATACGCATGAAGAGGGTTCGGCATTGCCAGTCTGCACATAATGTTAACCTGGGAAAGTGGGATAAAAATATCCATCTTTTACCCACCAATCGCTCTCATGCAGAGTCATCTCAGACCTTCCGTTTATATGTTTGACATCCTAACCACTTGGCTATCGAATGGACACAATACACATAATAACATGACCCTGACTTTCGAAGCGAGTCATAATGCGCTGAAAATGACAGGATTGAAAAATACTGATTTTGAGCTTCTATCAAAAATCACAAACTTTCATCATTAATCTATGCAGTTCTATCTTTTTTCGGTAGACAAAAACAAAAACAAACGAAACAAACAAACAAACTGTTAAAAGTCCATCAGAGCTGAGGCTGGTTCTGATTGTTTTATTAAATACCCTTATATATAGGCCTACATCAAAACTGACACAATAGTTCTGATCTCGCGTGCACTAAAATTACTTATAATATGGAGCATTTGTGTCGAATTTCATTGTTCTATCTCGATCAACCATTTGATTTCCACACCTTGTCCACCAGCATCCTGCATTGCCAGCCGTGCGAGCAAAGCAAAAACTTAACCCTTTGACATCCTCACCCTATCCACCAGCTTTCTGCAGGGTTAAGTTTTTGCAGTTGTGGTAGGGTACGGGAGGGTATGGGAGTCAGAGGGTTAAAAAGGCATGTTTAGTTTCTGCTTAGGACTTTTATGTAAAATCCAACGAGAATATTAAAAGCTCAGTTTCTCAAATCGGGCAGCACGCGTAGCTTTAATTACTCATACCTCGGGAACTAGGTGACCGATTTTAGTAATTTTGGTATAACTTTAAACAGATTTCAGTATTTTTTACCTCGATATAAAATATCAGAATTACCCATCGAGTCTACGACACTTATTTCGGAAGATAGTTACATATACTCAGTATGCCTCTCTACTTCTTTCTGTCTCTGTCTGTCTTCCTGTCTGTCTGTTTGTCTGCCACATATACATCATTATGCCTCTCTCTCTCTCTCTCTCTCTCTCTCTCTCTCCCCCTCTCCCCCTCCCCCCTGCCTTTTATTATTTTGTCTGTCGTTGATGAAATCACGATGTTGGTTTTTACCTGTTTGTTTGTTTTTGAAGTTGCAGCTGATCGTGGACGCTTTGAAGGTGGTATTGTGTATTGGGTTAAAGTTGTGGCGTTCAACCAGCGTTAGGTTACAGGGGAAATTGGGATCACAACAACCACAGTCCTCGACCACCGCCACTTGGTAACACGTGTTGATACAGGCCTGTAGTAAAACAACACCATTTTAACCCTTTGACTCCCGCACCCTGTCCACCAGCATCCTGTATTGCCAACCATGCTAGCAAAACAAAAACGTAACCCTTTGATTCCCTCACCCTACCCACCAGTTTCCTGCAGGAAGCTGGTTGATAGCATGAGGGAGACAAAGGGTCAAGTTTTTTGCAGTTGGTGGATGGGGTGCAGGAGTCTAAGGGTTAACTGAACTGCGTATAATTTCCGTCACTGAACTGAGTACGGATTGGCTGACTCAGCTCAAGGAGCTGTCAGACTTAAGATTTGATGTCTCGAGTTCAATTCTACCTGCAATAAATGAAAATGAATAAGATGGTGGCAGTTTCACGAACCATCCTAATGTTCCAACTATTCCAGTAATATCATCATCAACATCATGTGCCCTGCCGCATGGCGTTGGCGATCATGGCCCTCCATATGTATCTATCCCTTGTTGCCGCAAGCACACCTTCCACTCTCTCTGTCCTCGGCCACCCTGCAAGTCCGTCCAATATTTTCTCCCTGGGTCTACCTGGTGCTCTCTTTCCCTCCAGTTTTTCTGTTGTGACTAGGTGCTCTAATTCCCCTTTCCTCGTAAAATGGCCTATACTTGTTGCCTGTCTTTTCTTAATCTTCCTTATTAATGATCTTCTTGTGTCTGCCTCCATCAAGACTGTCTCGTTTGTTTTCTTTGCTGTCCATGGAACTGTCAACATTCTTCTTAGAAACCACATCTCAGCCAGTAATATCGGCGTTAGAGTTTCACAGGCCCGATCACCCCATCTTCACACTTCTATTTCAAAACCTTGCAAGTGCATGGGGCTTTGCGCAGGTTCGCGTAGTCTGCCGGATCATCACTCGCATATGGAACTGTCCGAGGTGATGACTAAAGTGAACAAATTTGAGGGGAGTGAATGCAAGTACGATGCCTAAGCCCCAACACAGGGAAAGTTGAGTTGTCTCCCTCGCAATGGTAAACACACACACACAAACTCAAGCAAACGAAAAGGCCTTTTATTCGAAAATATCAAATGTCTGGTCTGAAACAACAAAACTCGTACATAAATCTTTGAGGAACACAACACTGTGAAAAGATTAAAAAGCGTTGGGGGTTGAGAAGCAATACAGATGCCGGCTGATCATCAGTCCTTGAGTACTTTGCAAATATTTGTGTTTTTCTCGGAGTTGGTTCTTTGCCAATAATTTGTATCTTTCTCGGAACTGGTCTTTCAACTCCAAAAGCTGATGACGATCGTTTTGTTCTTGTTCTGCCTGAGCGGCATTTCAAATGCCGCAGTAATCCCATCGCCGTTTCGTACAAGAAACGCTGCGAAAACAGCAGAATGCCAGAGCTAAGACATGTGCTGTTGTCACATCATTCTTTTGGTAAAAACACAGCTCAACCCGTTTGTTTTAATGAAGCTAGCTGTTAAGTTCTGGCCTCTGAGACCAAGTACCTGAAGAAACTGTAGGCCTATGGTGTATTTTGCCTAAAACATAAAACCAGTGATTAAGAACAGAACGAGATCACCATCTTGGTGTGCCCTCACAAACCACTTCTGGCAATTGTAAAGTAACAGGCTTGCTTAAGCTGTGGGTCGATGGTATATTTTGCCTCGAACATAAGACCGGTGATTAAGAACAGAACGAGATCAACATCTTGGTGTGCCCTCACGAACCACTTCTGGCAATTGTAAAATAAGCATACGCTTGCTTAAGCTGTAGGTCAATGGTATATTTTGCTTCGAACATAAGACCAGTGATTAAGAACAGAACGAGATCAACATCTTGGTGTGCCCTCACGAACCACTTCTGGCAATTGTAAAATGGCGTAGGCTTGCTTTTTCAGTCATGTCACCTGAAACACGTTGTCCAAACCATACTTTAGGATATCCTGGAAGGAGACCGTTGCCAACAGACAAGAGCTGGGTGGCGAATATCAAAGACAGGACCAACTTTAACATGCCTGACTTGTTTGCTGTTGTACCCGACAGAGACGAGAGAGAGAGACACAGAGAGAGAGAGACAGAGAGAGAGAGGACAGAGAAAGGAGAGAGAGTGAGGAGGGAAAGCACAAAGAGTGAGGGGACAGAGAGAGAGAGAGAGAGGAGAGAGACGAGAGAGAGGGGAGAGACGAGAGAGAGGACAGAGAGAGGAGAAAGACGAGAGAGAGAGAGAGACGAGAGA
>JAPXFY010000017.1:59366342-59378842 GCA_030674185.1 Monoplex corrugatus
TCTCTTTGTTTCTGTCTTGTTCCTTTGCTTTCTGTCATTTCTTCCTATCATTTTCTGCCTTGCTGGTCCATTCATCTGTATGTGGTCGATAAAGTCTTACGTACTTTTTCTTAGGATTGATAATTGGGTACATGTATTGAGTGTACTTTTGGATCTAGGGAGGTGAGATATGCGGAAGCAATTTTAGGTAATTTATGCCCGTTTTTATGCATATTTTAGTGTCCTTAGGTATGCTTAGATTTTTACTCAGCTTAGTTTTTTAAAACCCATGTGCGATAAATTGGACGGAGTGGTCAATGCCAGGGGCATGTCCTTACATTATGTGCGCAAATGCATTGATATTTGTATTTAATTTTCTTTTCTTTTTTTTCCTGTTGAAGTTTGTATGTTTTGAGGCGGTTACAGCCCTGATATATGGCTCTATGCAGTCGCCTGGGTTTTAAACAACAATAACAACAGTAACAGGTGGAGTGCACGCGGAACTAAATTCACATTCACGCACCTTGCTGACACCTATGTCTGTGAGGAATCCTGATGACAGTAGGACAAAATTACATTCACGCACCTTGCTGACACCTATGTCTGTGAGGAATCCTGTTGACAGTAGGACAAATTCACATTCACGCACCTTGCTGATACCTATGTTTGTGAGGAATCCTGATGACAGTAGGACAAATTTACATTCACGCACCTTGCTGATACCTATGTTTGTGAGGAATCCAGGTGACAGTAGGACAAATTCACATTCACGCACCTTGCTGACACCTATGTCTGTGAGGAATCCTGATGACAGTAGGACAAATTTACATTCACGCACCTTGCTGATGCCTATGTTTGTGAGGAATCCAGGTGACAGTAGGACAAATTTACATTCACGCACCTTGCTGATACCTATGTCTGTGAGGAATCCTGATGACAGTAGGACAAATTTACATTCACGCACCTTGCTGATACCTATGTTTGTGAGGAATCCTGATGACAGTAGGACAAATTTACATTCACGCACCTTGCTGATACCTATGTTTGTGAGGAATCCAGGTGACAGTAGGACAAATTTACATTCACGCACCTTGCTGATACCTATGTCTGTGAGGAATCCTGATGACAGTAGGACAAATTTACATTCACGCACCTTGCTGATACCTATGTTTGTGAGGAATCCAGGTGACAGTAGGACAAATTTACATTCACGCACCTTGCTGATACCTATGTCTGTGAGGAATCCTGATGACAGTAGGACAAATTTACATTCACGCACCTTGCTGATACCTATGTTTGTGAGGAATCCAGGTGACAGTAGGACAAATTTACATTCACGCACCTTGCTGATACCTATGTTTGTGAGGAATCCAGGTGACAGTAGGACAAATTTACATTCACGCACCTTGCTGATACCTATGTTTGTGAGGAATCCTGATGACAGTAGGACAAATTTACATTCACGCACCTTGCTGATACCTATGTTTGTGAGGAATTCTGATGACAGTAGGACAAATTTACATTCACGCACCTTGCTGATACCTATGTTTGTGAGGAATCCAGGTGACAGTAGGACAAATTTACATTCACGCACCTTGCTGATACCTATGTTTGTGAGGAATCCAGGTGACAGTAGGACAAATTTACATTCACGCACCTTGCTGATGCCTATGTTTGTGAGGAATCCAGGTGACAGTAGGATGCCCTCAGTTTCTGGGAAGGGCATAGAGTTCTGAGGGTGGATGACCATCTTTATCCCCACGCTCTCCGTCTGCGGCATGTACTCGTCCTCCTCCACATTTAGGAACAGCTTCAGGCCTGTTGACAACAGAAGCATCCCCCCACCCCCCAACAATTCTCTCAATCCAATTGTTTGTAATTTGTTTCACCCAGACAATTACATAAGCGTTTCATCCCTATCTACCAGCAATTATCTGGCAGCTTCTTTAAGCTTGCACAAGACCCTGTACTCTGGCAAGGTCTTGAAATGGCGATAGGAGAAACGCGGTGCACATACTGGCTATTTTCGTGTTTCTACAAGCCACCGAACATTGATATGGCTTACGACATCTTTAACGTGCGTATTTGATGTTCTGCATGCGTACACACATGACAGAAGTTCAGACACCAGCAGGTCTGCGAATACATTGACCTGGCAGACTGGAAAAATCTCCACCCTTTACTCACCAGGCGTTACCAAGACAAGAGTCCATGTAAGATCTTACAACTGAAGTGTAATGTCTTAACCATTGCCTACACACAGAGCACTTAATTATCGTCCAATATGTCTTCTTGGCATGAAGGGCAGCAACGAAAGTCCTCCACACCTGTCTGACCTTGGCCATCTTTTCAGCATTGCTTCAGTCCGCTTATTTTTTCCATCTTCATCTTTACTTTCATTGTCCGTCAATAGACCTCTTTTTAATGTTTTCCTCCATTGTCTTAGTGTCCACTGGAGATTAGTTTTTATGATGGAATCTCGTCGAAAGGCATGTCCCATTCTTTCCCCTCTTTCTGTCCAATGAGTGTAGCCATGTTTTTCAGGCTTCAACAAACGGAAAGACTTCTCAGTCTGATATCCTTTTGTTGAATAAAAATGCGGCCGCGCGGAGAATCTTTCTCCGATTTCTAGCATGGAAAGCTGATTTATAGTTTGTCTAAATCATTCTGTTCTACATCACTCTGAACCGTACAAGACTTTTGTAAGGACATGAGCTCTGGCGCTGTTGCCTTTTGGTATAGATGCTGTGATACAGAGAGCAGGTAAAGATAACATGTTCCGTAACCCCAATATCATGACAGTTTGACACAGAGGAGGTAAAGATACATAATATGCCCCATAACCCCGAGATAATTACAGGGTGAGACAGAGCACTTAAGATACACAATATGTCCCATAACCCCGATATCATAACAGGGTGACACAGAGCAGGTAAAGATTCACAATATGTCCCATAACCCCGAAATCATAGCAGGGTGACACAGAGCAGGTAAAGATTCACAATATGTCCCATAACCCCGATATCATAACAGGGTGACACAGAGCACTTAAGATTCACAATATGTCCCATAACCCCGAGATCATAACAGGGTGACACAGAGCAGGTAAAGATTCACAATATGTCCCATAACCCCGAGATCATAGCAGGGTGACACAGAGCAGGTAAAGATTCACAATATGTCCCATAACCCCGAGATCATAACAGGGTGACACAGAGCACTTAAGATTCACAATATATCCCATAACCCCTATATCATAACAGGGTGACACAGAGCAGGTGAAGATACATAACATGTCCCATAACCCTGAGATCATGACATGGTGACATACAGCAGATAAAGATACGTAATATGTCCCGTAACCCCGAGATCATGACAGGGTGACACAGTGGGGATAAAGATACATATGTCCCATAACCCTGAGACTATGACAGAATGACACAGAGCAGGTAAAGATACATAATGTGTCCCATAACCCTGAGACCATGACAGAATGACACAGAGCAGGTAAAGATACATAATGTGTCCCATAACCCCGAGATCATGACAGAATGACACAGAGCAGGTAAAGATACAAAATGTGTCCCATAACCCTGAGACCATGACAGGGTGACACAGAGCAGGTAAAGATACATAATATGTCCCGTAACCCTGAGACCATGACAGGGTGACACAGAGCAGGTAAAGATACATAATTGTCCCATAACCCTGAGATCATGACAGGGTGACACAGAGCAGGTAAAGATACATAATATGTCCCTAACCCGAGATCATGACAGGGTGACGCAGACAGGTAAAGATACATAATAGTCCCATAACCCCGAGATCACGACAGGGTGACATACAGCAGGTAAAGATACATATATTATGTCCATAACCCCGAGATCATGACAGAGTGACACAGAGCAGGTAAAGATACATAATATGTCCCATAACCCCGAGATCATGACAGAAGTGACAACAGAGCAGGTAAAGATACATAATATGTCCCATAACCCTGAGATCATAACAGGGTGACAACAGCAGGTAAAGATAATTATGTCCCTATAACCCCGAGATCACAACAGGGTGACAACAGAGTGTAAAGATACATATATGTCCTTAACCCGAGATCACGAAGGGTGACTACAGCAGTAAAGATGCGTAATATGTCCATAACCGAGATCATGAAGAGGGGACACAGAAGTAAAGATACATATATGTCCCGTAATCCTGAGATCATGAACGGGGGACACACAGAAGTAAAGATAAAATTGTCCTATAACCTGAGATCATAACGGGGACACAGAGCTGTAAAGATAAATATGTCCCTTAACCCCCGAGATCAAACGGGGACAAAGCATGTAAAGATACATAATGTGTCCATAATCCGAGATCATGAAGGGGGGACCACAGCAGTAAAGATACACAATGTGTCCATAATCCCGAATCACGAAGGGGGGACACACAGCAGTAAAGATACATAACGTGTCCCATAATCCGAGATCATGAAGGGGGGACACACAGCAAGTAAAGATACATAATGTGTCCCATAATCCCGATATCATGAAGGGGGGACACACAGCAAGTAAAGATACATAATGTGTCCCATAATCCCGAGATCATGAAGGGGGGACACACAGCAGGTAAAGATACATAATGTGTCCCATAATCCCGAGATCATGAAGGGGGGACACACAGCAAGTAAAGATACATAATGTGTCCCATAATCCCGAGATCATGAAGGGGGGACACACAGCAGGTAAAGATACATAACGTGTCCATAATCCCGAGTCATGAAGGGGGGGAGGGGGGGGGGGCACACAACAGGTAAAGATACATACATCCCCTAACCCCTGAGGTCCTAACGGGGAGAGGTGGTACAAACCTCAAATTTTCTCGGGAACAGCAGTAACACGGCTGTGCACATCTCCTCTCCCTCACTGTTTTATCTTTCCCATTACGGAAAAGAGCTAGATACCATTCACAGCAACTTAACTGGACACCGCATGCAAAAACGTGTTCTCTTGCTAGAACTGAACATGTAAGTCAGATTGGAAGACGGGACTTTTACACGTACATCTCTAGCATCCAACCCTCTTGTTAAAAACAAAACATTTCTTTAAAAAAAGCACCCCCACCCCCCACCCACCCAAACATGCGTACACATACACTGAGTGTCATTCTTAATTGCTTGCTGGTTTTCAGATTATTTCGATCAAACCTCAAAACAAGTGCGACCGCCCGCATTCAAACAGGAACCAGAAAAACGCAAAAATAAAATCAGAACGCGTATTTAATACAGTCAGTCAGTCTGTTTGTATTGAATACGCGTTCTCATTCTATTTTCGTGGGTTTTTTTTCTGGTAGCACCTGTCTTGTCTGCTTGTATTAAATACGCCTTCCGATTCAATTTTCGTTTTTTTTTGTGTTTTTTTTTCTGGTTTCAAACCTCAAAGTTGGAGAGGGGAAGGCTCGAGTCTAAAACACAAATGAATGCTTCAATTGTAAAATAACACCTAAAACGTTCACCGCGTGCGTAATTTGAATGGGAGAACCAGCGTACGGCTTGACTATTTGACACATCCTCCATTTCTTACCTCGCTTGGGTCCTGGAATATCGACGGGGCTTGCCTTGTTGTCCTTGTTGAAGGTGTAGCAGTTACCGTACTTGTGGTTGAAAAACATGCTGAAGTTTCTGTCAATAGTAGTCGAAGTTACGAACTTAGAACAAAAAGTTATGAACTTAAAACAAAGAAACAGCCAAGCAAATGCACATTAATATTCAAGATATTAGTGTGCGCATGTATGAATGTATAGTAAATATGTATTCGTGTTTATGTTCTTTCTCATAACATCAAAAAAAAAAACAAAAAAAGAAAAGAAAAGAAACAAATGTTATAAAACAAACATTCAATACAATGAAGAACAAACACAGAAATCATCCTGCTAACGAAATAGGCTATCATGGGCCCACTGTCAACAGCGGTTTTACTTTCGATGTTTAAGTGTTTAATCATCATAGGTCTGCTTTCGTGTTTTAACCCTTTGACTCCTGCACCCTGTCCACCAGCATTCTTTGTTCTCAAGCATACTAGCAAAGTAAAACTTAACCCTTTAGCTCCCTCACCCTATCCACCAGCTTCCCGCAGGAAGCTGGTGGACAGGATGAGGCAGTCAAAGGGTTACGTTTTTGCAATTGGTGGACAGGGTGTGGGAGTCAAAGGGTTAATGAAATGCGCCTGATTTGTTTCCGTATTTTGATTTTATTGTCGTGTGTTTCTAGTTTCTATCTGCTGAAACGCCGGCAGTCACTTTAATTTACAATCTTTAAGATTAACCCTTTGACTCCCACACCCTGTCCACCAGCATCCTACATTGCCAACCATGCTAGCAAAGCAAAAACACAACCCTTTGATTCCCTCATCCTGTCCACCAGCTTCGTGCAGGATGGTGACTGACAGGATGAGGGAGCCAAAGGGTTAAGTTTTTGCAGTCGTTTTTATCAGACGTTTAAAAAGATGACCATCCAGTTAGGGGTATCTACGCATCTGCCCTGCATCCCCACTGAATACTTGAAGTTGTACTCTGTCATTAAATTGTAGTCAGAAACTAAGGAGAGCCAGGCAGGAGAAGGTCCTCAGAGGAGAAACCCCCATCAAGCAAATGTTTCGTCCCTTAACCCTTTGACTCACGCACCCTATCCATCGACTGCAAAAACAACCATTTGACTCCCTCACACCATCACGAAGCTGGCGAGCAGGATGAAGAAAAACAAAGGATTATGTTTTTGCTTTGCTAGCATGGTTGGCAATGCAGGATGTTTGTTTAGAGCCTAAGGAAAAAGTAAAAGTCGTCTTTCAATCTTAAGGACGTAGGGGAATGAAACATCACTATTCACGTGGGTTGATGCAGCAGCCAAGGAGGTTGCCATTCAGAGTATACTTCAGTGGTTTTTCTTAGTCACGGTGTCCTTACTTCAGCTCTCCACGCAGAAGCGTCTTTGGGATGTGGCTGTCTTCCATAGGTAGAGCGAACAAATGCCGCCCACTAACAAACGAACGAAGAAAGAAAGAAAGAAAGAAACTAACTAACCGGTTGACTGACTGAATGACTAACTCACTAACTAAATGGTTGACCGACTGACTGACTAGCCAGCTACCTAACTAGCTAATGAGCTAGCTAACCAACCAACCAACCAACAACCGACTGACCAATCGACCAACCACCGACCGACTAACTGACTAACTAATTAGCTACCTGCCTACCTAGTTAATTAACTAGCTAATTACTAAATTTTAGAACAAAACTATTAAGTCACACTGAATGAACAGAGCATAAACCTTCATTGTAGTCACTGTTAAATACATGTAGGTATGTTATAACTCAATCGATCAGCCAATAAATCATAATAAAACACGACCGTAGGACAACCAACTCATTATAATGAGTGACTTCATTTCAGTACCTGTGAGGCAGCAAGTCATCAATTCAATCAATCAGTCAATCAATCCATAAATCACAAGAAATGAAAAACAACAACAACAACAACAACCGTAAGACAACTAACTCAGTATGACAGCTTTCATCATTGTAGTAGCAGTCAAGCAGCATGTCTTGTATTTGATGACCCATCACTGGCACCACTCCAGGCTTCAGTTGTCCAAGAAAGCCCTTGATTGTGTCCATCTGCTCGAGTTCCCTCAAATACCCTAGGCGTGGCGAGGAGTCGGTGTCGGCACTTGATGACTGCACACACCAGCACGAAAATGTCATCTTTTTTTTTTTGTCTTCGTATTTTGTGACTGTATTTTCTTTGTGTGTGTGTGTGTGTGTGTGTGTGTGTGTGTGTGTGTGTGTGTGTGTGTGTGTGTGTGTGTGTGTGTGTGTGTGTGTGTGTGTGAGTAAGTGTGTGTGTGTGTATGTGTGTGTGTAAGTGTGTGTGTGTGTGTGTGTGTGTGTGTGTGAGTGTGTGTGTGTGTGTGGCGCGCGCGCGCGCGTGTGTGTCTGTATGTGCACAACTTACGTCTTGTAAATGTGTATTATGTTGTTTTTTAAACCCCGTCGAAGGCCCAAAGGTCGAAAACAGTGTCTTCATTTATTGTTCTATCAAGTTGTAAGGTGAGTTTGGGTATATGTTTCTTGTCTTTTTCTCATCTCGTGTGGTCAGTTTTAGTTTCAGTTTCTCAAAATGACGTCTCTGCGCTCGGAATAAATTCCATATGCACTAATGTCACAGGAGCAGTGTCTATGGTGATCATGGCTCAAGCCTTAAGCCTACAAATACACTCAGAAGCTGGCCAGGTCCTGAGTCTGCTCTCTCTCTCTCTCTCTCTCTCTCTCTCTCTCGCTCTCTCTCACTCTCTCTCTCTCTCTATCTCTCACTCTCTCATTTTATTTTCAGTCATCACTGGTCGATATCTAGATTACATTGAACTTCCTGACTGGACTGGAATTTCCTTTGTTGTGGGGGGGGGGGGGGGGGGTTGTCACAACAAAATTTTTATGAATGAGTAGGGACTGCTTTCTCTGGGAATAGCATATCGTCATAGTACGGAGCCACACCCATTCAGCATTACGAAAAGTAAAGCAGCAAAGGAAAAGAGATGGGCACAGCCGTTTTAATCTTGGCTACGTAAAGTTTTCTACTCTCTCACTCCTCACGGCTTCAAGACATAGGACAACCTTTATCTTTTGTTTTATACCACAACCAAAACGATTGGCAGCAGAGGTGGCTAGGCAGTCACATCAGGTCGAAAATCGTTCTTTCACTCAACGTATCAAGCGCTATAAACGTGGCAGACCTACAACCAATATCACGTGCTAGAAACGTGACAGGCCATGAACCAACGTCACGTGCTATTGACGGGGCAGACCAACAACCAATATCACGTGTTATAAAAGTGGCTGACCAACACCCAATATCATGTGCTATAAACGTAGCAGACCAACACCCAAAATCATGTGCTATAAACGTGGCAGACCAACAACCAGTATCACGTGCTATAAACGTGGCAGACCAACAACCAATATCATGTGCTATAAACGTGGCAGACCTACAACCAATATCACGTGTTATAAAAGTGGCTGACCAACACTCAATATCACGTGCTATAAACGTAGCAGACCAACACCCAATATCATGTGCTATAAACGTGGCAGACCAACAACCAGTATCACGTGTTATAAAAGTGGCTGACCAACACCCAATATCACGTGCTATAAACGTAGCAGACCAACACCAATATCATGTGCTATAAACGTGGCAGACCAACAACCAGTATCACGTGTTATAAAAGTGGCTGACCAACACCCAATATCACGTGCTATAAACGTAGCAGACCAACACCCAATATCATGTGCTATAAACGTGGCAGACACAACCAATATCACGTGTTATAAAGTGGCAGACCAACAACCAATATCACGTGTTATAAAAGTGGCAGACCAACAACCAATATCACGTGCTATAAAACGTGGCAGACCAACAACCAGTATCACGTGTTATAAAAGGGGCAGACCAACAACCAATATCACGTACTATAAGCGCGGCAGATCAACAGTCAATATCACGTGCTATAAACGTGACAGACCAACAACCAATATCACATGTTATAAAGTGGCAGACCAGCAATCAGTATCACGTGCTATAAACTTGATAGAACAAAAACCAATATCACGTGTTATGAGAGTGGCAGACCAACAATCAATATCACGTGCTACAAACGTGGCAGATCAACAACCAATATCACGCGCTACAAAGGCGACAGACAGATCAACAGCCAATATCACGTGCTATAAACGTGGCAGACCAACAACCAATATCATGTGCTCTAAAAGTGGCGGTACAACAACCAATATCACGTGCTATAAACGTGGCAGACCAACAACCAGTATAACGTGCTATAAACGTGGCAGATCAACAACAATATCATGTGCTATAAACGTGGCAGACCAACAACCAGTATCACGTGCTATAAACGTGGCAGATCAACAACAATATCATGTGCTATAAACGTGGCAGACCAACACCCAGTATCACGTGCTATAAACGTGGCAGATCAACAACAATATCATGTGCTATAAACGTGGCAGACCAACAACCAGTATCACGTGCTATAAACGTGACAGACCAACAACCAGTATCATGCGCTATAAACGTGGCAGACCAACAACCAGTATCACGTGCTATAAACGTGGCAGACCAACAATATCATGTGCTATAAACTTGGCAGACCAACAACCAGTATCACGTGCTATAAACGTGGCAGACCAACAATATCATGTGCTATAAACGTGGCAGACCAACAACCAATATCACGTGCTATAAACGTGACACACCAACAATCAATATCACGTGCTATAAACGTGGCAGACCAATAACCAATATTATGTGCTATAAAAGTGGCGGTACAACAACCAATATCACGTGCTATAAACGTGGCAGACCAACAACCAGTATCACGTGCTATAAACGTGACAGACCAACAATCAATATCACGTGCTATAAACGTGGCAGACCAACAGCCAATATCACGTGCTATAAATGTGGAGGACCAACAACCAATATCACGTGCTATAAACGTGGCAGACCAACAACCAATATCATGTGCTATAAACGTGGCAGACCAACAACCAATATCATGTGCATATAAACGTGGCAGACCTACAACCAATATCATGTGCTATAAACGTGGCAGACCAACAACCAATATCATGTGCTATAAACGTAGCAGACCAACAACCAATATCATGTGCTATAAACGTGGCAGACCAACAACCAATATCATGTGCTATAAACGTGGCAGACCAACAACCAATATCATGTGCTATAAACGTGGCAGACCTACAACCAATATCATGTGCTATAAACGTGGCAGACCTACAACCAATATCATGTGCTATAAACGTGGCAGACCAACAAACCAATATCATGTGCTATAAACGTGGCAGACCAACAACCAATATCATGTGCTATAAACGTGGCAGACCAACAACCAGTATCACGTGCTATAAACGTGGCAGACCAACAACCAATATCATGTGCTATAAACGTGGCAGACCAACAACCAATATCATGTGCTATAAACGTGGCAGACCAACAACCAATATCATGTGCTATAAACGTGGCAGACCAACAACCAATATCATGTGCTATAAACGTGGCAGACCAACAACCAAAAACGAGATAGCGGAAATATATAGTGCCGAAATAACGTGTTGTCTTTGTCGTCAGAAGGTGAAATAAATAGTTCAACAATGCAATCATTCTACTGCTAATTACAAGATTCAAGTGTGCATATACTCTATTTTAGATGTAATTCGAACCTAGTCTCCTGTGAGTTTTTGTTGTAAGGATTAATCGGTACTCTGTGTTATTTGTTGCCATGGATGTCACGCAATGGCTGACATCCTTGCTGCTGCTTGCTGCTTGATCCTTCCCCGATCTCTATCTCCATCTCCGTCCCCACACCTCCAAAAACAAAAAATAAAAAAGATTCACCGCCGTTGTGGAAAAATAATCGAAAAAGAGAACTACTTTCCCTATTTCTTACTTAAGATTATTCGCTATATTCTTTCCACTACCGCTTTCTCCTCGATGTGACAATCAATTTGTCTCTTTTTAGTTGTCTTGATGAGAGACGCTTTTAACAATGCTTATTCTTCTTTTGTGTTGGCCATCAACATTGGGTGTCCGCCAAGCACGTACACGTATTGAAGTCAAATGAAAGAGGACTATAATTTATTGTGTACGTGTGCTGTGTCATCTACTGCACTCTTCAGAGGCGTTGACCCCAAGACACCCGGACCAGCTCCTCAACACACAATCAACCCCAAATTCATTCAGTCAAATTCCCAGTATGAAGAAACCCATGACAGTCACTGATGTCAAGCCGCCGTTGGGCCACCTGCTGGAAGGAACCCTGCTGCGACACTTCGATGGAGTTCAGAAGTGCTTGTTCTGATTTACCTTATTGAGGACACTGCCTATAAAGCCCCCAAATAATGACAGTAACTGCTCAGTCGCGGAACCACACTAAGTGAGCCTCCACCACGCGTGCACGTCCCTCCAACGACAGGCCCCATAAATCATTGAGTGACACCAGATACCCTGACCTAAACTCACCTCAGGCACGGAAGCGGTAAAAGAAACCAAAAGTGAGGTCACCACCAGATTTGGGCATACAGGGCCACAGAATCAGGGATGAATTTCACGATGCTATGATCATAGATGGATTATGGGGACGAAGATCATGATGCTTTGGAGTTTCATCAATGATAGGTTTTGTGCAGACTCGGGGAATCTATCTGACGATAGCTGGCAGATTTGGGTGGAACGCATATGGAGTTGTCCGAGCGCGATAAATCCCTCTTGAAATAACTCCAATAATTCCACGAATGAGCTGAAATCTACGTTTATTTTCAGAATATATCCAGGCGTCAACCGAGCCCGAGAGATATAGGCACTTGCAGTGCTGGTTAGAAAATTTGTTCCACTCTTCCCAACGGAATCATAACATGCTCAACTTTGAGTTGGAGCC
>JAPXFY010000017.1:59383842-59421342 GCA_030674185.1 Monoplex corrugatus
GACAATGGACATCTAGTTCCCAGGGCGTAGCGTCAATGCAACAGAAGGACGACTTGGGGGGGGGGGGGGAGGGGGGGAATCCCATCAGTCCACATCATTGTCGGATTTTTTTTATAAAAAAGAACGCTGAAGGACCACCCATAATGAAAGAAGAACTTAGAGCAGCATTGAAAAAGATGAAACTGGGAAAACCCCGGGACCAAACACTATTACTACAGAAATGATTGAAGCCCTAGAAAAATTTGGTACTGAAAAAATAACAGTCCTCCTAAATGAAATACACGACATCGGAAAAATCCCCAAAGATTTGTCAAAATCAATTTTCGTTGCACTTTCAAAGAAAGCAGGGGCTATAGAATGCGAACTCCATCGTACAATTAGCTTGATGAATCATGCAAAAAAAAATCCCATTAAGAATAATCATGATGAGGACAAGGAACAGAATCAAAAGAGAACTAGCAGAAGAACAGTGTGAATTTGTCGAAGAGAAAGGAACTGTTAATGCCATATACATCCTAAGAACTATCATAGAAAGATCAGTCGGGTTGAATAAGGATTTACATTCATGCTTTGTTGATTATACCAAGGCTTTCGATCGGGTAAGACATGAAGAATTGATGAACCAGCTAGAAAAGCTCAGTATTGATGGAAAAGATCCAAGAACAATCAGAAATATGTATTGGGAACAAGTAGCAGCAATGAGAACAGAATACGATATAAGCTCCTTCCAAAATATACCAAAAGAGGGTCAGGCTGGGTTATGTTCTGTCAGCAGATTTGTTTTCGCTTTACAGTGAAACCGTCATGAGAAACCTAGAAGAATGCCTGGGACAAAGGTTGGAGGAAAAATGACAAACAACATTCGTTACACAGACAACACGCGCTAATTGCAGAAAATGAAAGGGACCTACAAAATCTTGTGAATATCGTAGAAATAGAAAGCAAAAACAAAGGGGCTGGAGCTAAATAGCAAGAAGACTGAGGTTATGGTAATCAGTAAAAAACAAGAAATTCCCTCATGCAAAATAACAGCAAATGGCACAACTTTGAGACAGGTTGATAAGTTTAAATATCTGGGAAAGGTCATCTCACCAGACGGCAGATGTTCATCAGAAATAGCCAGCATAATCGGCCAAGCCAAAATAGCATTCAAGAAGATGAAAAGCGTTCTTACCAACAAATGTCTATCAGTTAACATCAGGAAGAGAGTTCCTGAGTGTTATATAGAACCGATACTGTTCTACGGTTGTGAGGCGTGAACAGTCAACATGCAAAGTCAGAACAAAATTGAGGTAACTGAAATGTTGTTTCTAAGAAGAATATTGAGAGTTCCATGGACAGCAAAGAAAACAAACGAGACAGCCTTGAAGGACGCAGACACAAGAAGATCATTAATAAAGATTAGGAAAAGACAAGCAACATTTATGCGACATCTTATGAGGAAAGATGAATTAGAGCACCTAGTCACAACACGAAAGCTGGAGGGAAAGGGAGAAAATATTGGACGGACTTACAGGGTGGCTGAGGACAGAGAGGTTGGGAAATGTAATTGCAGCGACAAGGAATAGATGGAGGGCCATGATGGCCAACGCCATGCGACATGGCACATGATGATGATGAGTCTGCAAAGCTTTCGTTGACAGAGAATGAGAGGCAATGGCACAGATATGCATGAAATGTATTTTGAGAGTTTAGACCATGCTGTAAACTTGAAAACATGGAGTATAAACACGAAACAAAGTTTTCTGAAAGCATCCTTGCTGAGGACGACACTCGCAACAGGCTGTTGTTATGAGCAAAAACAAAACAAAAGAAAAATGAAATACCAATCACCAGTTGACGTGTGACACGCTTGACCTAGCGTATGTGTCAGGATTAGGTTCAGTCAACCATGCCATCTTCATCACAGTAAACGTCGCTGCGTTTTTTTCCGCAGTGTAAGTTTCATTCCACGTTAACGTCTGTTATTTGCTAAATCGTTAAAAGTTCCATAAAAAAGTGTATGCCTTACCCAGACGATAAAGAGACATGGTGATATTGTAGTAAAGAGGGATGGATATCTATGTATCGTGGTAATGAAGGTTTTAATAATTTACCAATTTTTACGCCCGACACAGGAGACGTAGAGATAGGGTGGAATGGAAAAGGAGACAATCATGATTCCGTGGAAATGAAGATTTTAATAATTAATTCGTGTTTGGAAACAGAACCTCCACGGAACCGCGGTCAATGTTCCTTAGTTGTAATTTAGAAAACTAAAAACTTTAGTGACGAATATTGATTGCGTTACTCACTTGAACTGACAGGGTGGTTGATTTGGAACACACACACGCATTTACTGAGACATACGTACACAATGAGAGAGAGAGAGAGCGAGAGAGAGCGAGAGAGGAGAGAGAGAGAGAGAGAGAGAGAGAGAGAGAGAGAGCGAAGGCACTTGCCAAAAAAGACATAATATACAAGTTCAGGTTTTCTGTTTTTCTCTTGTGAAAAACTGGCCCTTTATACATTCAATTTACATGTCTGGTCCATTGAAGAAATGTATGTGCAGGACTTTACACTACACATTACCTACTGTTCTACCTTAAAATTGTATACACTGATATAAAATAAATGTGTGAACGGATGTTCACTACATCTGAGCTTGATGCTCAACTCATGAAACCTTGCCAATACATAAACTTGCCAAAATATAGCAGGATTTCTCTGGTATTCAGACTAATCTATAGATGTTGGATATAATCGCACTGGAGATCATACACGTGAACGCATAATGTGTCATGGAGGAGTAATGATTTAAAAAAAATTAGTTCAGCCAGTTTACGGGAGATTACTGTTTAGCTTCAAAGGGGGAGAACTTGATGTTCCCCTTGCAAGTCGGAATTTCTCTGCAGTTATTAAAATTATCGTGAGTTAAGAATAATTTCGTTAGAGAAACCTGAATCTGTCATAATCGCAATAGTCATATGATAAGAATGATTTCCTCAGTGGATGCCTACCATTTCAGTGATGATCAGACAGATCGAAGACATCAGTCTTGTCCATAAGCGTCACGGACTGCAGGACACAAGTTGCACTGCCGATTCAAAGAGAGTTAATTACCAGACAATTGTGCGTGCGGCCTATAGTTTACCCTGCAGGGAATGGATACCTGTGATAAAGAGGAGATAGCCTATAACAATGGCCCAGACAGAAGAAGAGGTCTAACACGAAAAGACAGTCAGCATTGATAGAGAAGATACAAAGCAGAGCTAATAAATTAATTCATGGTTTTCAAAATTATTCATATAGAGATAGATTAGAATTACTCAATTTACCCAGTTTAAAAGCATGAAGAATGAGGGGAGATCAGATCCAAAATTTCAAGAGTTTTAACAATATAGATGACGTAGATAGAACACAATTTTTTAAACTGACAAACTATGACAAAACAAGAAATAGTACTGATAAAATATTTATAGAATATTGCAAGACTAACATTAGAAAGTTTTATTTTACAAATAGAATTGCACATGTATGGAATAAATTACCAATCAAAATTAAAAGAGCACAAAACACAAACTCGTTTAAAAACCAGCTTGACCATTGGAAACATTACATTGAACTTAATACGAATATGATGAATGAATCATCAAAAGAACTGGGCGTACGACAAACCTGGGCTACGTGTGTTGGAAAATAAAAATAAAAATGATGGGACTTGAAATAGCCAAACGGCTAATGTGTTATGTCCCTATTGCTAAACTAAAAAACACCCACTCTCCCTGAAGACTGCTTGGTTTATGGAAAAGAAAAGGTAATGAGAACGCTTTCATGAGAATGCTCTCTCTGCTCTCTCTCTCTCTCTCTCTCTCTCTCTCTCTCTCTCTCTCTCTCTCTCTCTCTCTCTCTCTCTCCCTCCCCTACCGAACTAATTTGATAGCATCTGTCCATTTATTATTTACTTACCTGTTTACCTTGTTTAACAATTTGTGACAGAGTATTGGGAAGCTTTCATGTTCTGTCCCATCCCCCTCACTCTTTGACTCTGTCCCTGTCTCTTTGTCTCAAACACACACACACATACACACACACACACACACACACACACACACACACACACACACACACGCACGCACGCACGCACACGCGCGCACGCACGCACTCACGCAGGCATACACACACATTTAGCTGTCTTAACATCATTCAGAATGAACGAGTGTTAAACTGGAGAACGAATACACATCCATTACTATTATACTCTTTCTATCGACGTCTCTTCTTCAGACAGAGACTGTGTGCTAAAAAAATTACGTCTCTCAACATACCAATAGCGCATGATTCTGTACGTGTGGGGCAAGCAATAACGTAACGTCAGTCTTTGGGGATAGCTAGCTGCAAGTGAAACAGTTGGGGCGAGAAATTAACCAATAACCATCAATTCAGTGACGTAACAAGTTAAGTTTGTGACTGACATACCCAGATGACACATCAAACCCTCTCCACCACCACCCCAACCCCCACCCTTGGTAACCTTGCATATCAGTCATGCTTACTATGCTAATTTACACAGATTTACTGTCAAGCACGGCCGACTGACTGTGTGTCATATTATGTGCTTATGAGAAATAGTCATATGCTGATCAAAAGTGTGAGGACTCCTTCCAGTGTAGTGCCTGTGAAAGAACATATGGCTCAAGGATCGGTCCTCTGTCCCACATAAAGACCCACGGGAGAATCAATCATCATCATCACCCCCTCTCATCTGCCATATCGGAAATAAAACCAAACCAAACAAAACCAAACAAACCCCCCCCCCCCCTCAACCAAACCAAACCAAAATACAACAACAACAATCAAATAAACAAACAAGCAAACAAAAATAACAGCAAAAAACAAACAAACAAACAATGAAAACCAAATCACAATTTAATATAATATAATATATATACAATATTTTATATAGCGCAAAATCTTGATAAAATCAAATCTAAGCGCTAAAACAGACACACACGCACGCACGCACACACACGCACGCACGCACGCACGCACGCACGCACGCACGCACACACACACACACACACACACGCACGCGCCGCACACGCACACGCACACGCACACGCACACGCACACGCACACGCACACGCACACGCACACGCACACGGCTATAAATGGGGAGAAAGAATAAAAGCAATGGAAAATTATAGAGAGCATATTATATACAATTATATATTACAATGTGATTCCCCTCCGAGTGGAGACAGGCTGCAGAGGGGATTGAGTGAGGTCAGGATTTTATGCAGAGGGGAAAAGGTGAGTTTTGAGAGCGGACTTGAAGGAGACAAAAGTAGGTTGCTGACGGACTGAGAGAGGAAGTTTGTTCCAGGAAAGTGGACCAGAAACAGAGAAGACTCGTGGACCATAGGTATTGAGCTTAGTGCGTGGAAAGCGAAAAGTCAGAGGATTGGAGGCAGAGCGGAGGGTACGTGAGGGAACATAGATCTCAAGTAGGCTTGACGGGTAATGGGGGCTGCGTTATTGAGGCTTTTGTAGCACATAGTGTCTAGTTTTTACTGTATGCGCTTTGATACAGGGAGCCAGTGAAGTTGTGTCAGGAGAGGAGATGTGTGGTCAGCTTTTTTCTTTTTTAGTACAAGGCATGCAGCATTCTGCAATAACATGTCCTTGTCAACCAAGATCCAATCTCCATGAAATTTTGCACTCTTGTCTAAGCATTGTGTGCAATTCGAAGGGCCTAGTGCAGAAACTGAACGGGTAACCAGTTTTTGAAAATGGGTATTTTCAAAGTTCTGTCTATTGAAAAGACCTATAAGCTACTGGAAAAAGTAAAAATCAAATGAATTTACGGGTAGTAGCACTTGCAGGAAAAGTTACATTATCAGTTTAAATCAAAATCTCCAAATCGATCCTCGAAATACTTCATATTCGGCTGCTAGCAGCAAACACTATGAGCTGACAAGCAACTCATTTCGTGGTTGAAAGTCACATTTGTTTACGTGCCATTAATGACAGTCAAGAGTGAATTAAGGTTATTGTTATTGTTGTTTAAAGCCCAGCCAACTGCAAATAGCGATATCAGAGCTATAACCGCTTCAAATAATCAAAAGAAATAAAAATTTAAAAAAAGAAAAAAAACACAAAAAAAAACAGAAAGAATATTAAGTACACACATCAATGCATTCACGCACATAATCTAAGGACATGCCCCCGGCATTGACCACTCCGTCCAATTTACCGCACAGGAGATTTTAGAAACACACCTGAATACAAATTTAAGCATACATAAAGACACTGAAACAAATATAAAAATGAGCATAAATTACGTACAATTGTTTCTGCATATCTCACCTCCCTAGGGCCAAAATGCACTTAACAATGTACCCAATTATCAATTCTAAGAAAAAGTATGTAAGACTTTATCGAACACATACAGGTGAATGGACCAGTAAGGCAGAAAATGAAACGAAGAAATGACAGAAAGCAAATTAACAAGGCAGAAACAAAGAGAGTGACAGAAAAGAGGAAATTTCTTGCACAGAATTTCCAGAAGGTGAGAATACTACTATACTGAAAGAGCCCCCGGCATCCCCACAGGGGAGGGGGGGAGGGGGATAGTGAATTAGGGTTAAGTTTGAACAAATAATTAATTGATAACAGAACTTCACATGTTGAAAATAGACTCTGGATTTACTCTAGTATTTTGTCAGTTTTTTTTTCTATACAGAAACTGGCTCTATTCTGACTTCTACAAAATGTTGAGCCAGACTAAGAATCAAGTCACAGTAGGTCGACGTCATCAACAAAGCATGACAGATGGCTGCTCAGGTTCGAGTCCCTACCATCCTGTGGATCTTCAGAAGAAACAGGTGTGGAAGATGTTAAGAAGCTGACAGATCTCCACTGCAGCAATCACAAAGAACCGCAGCCACAAACCCAACTGCCTTCCCACGTCCCCAAGCACTTGCTGCCACTGAGTAGTAGAAAGTGTGAGTGAGTGAGTGAGTGAGTGATGTGGTGTGTGTGTGTGTGTGTGTGTGTGTGTGTGTGTGTGTGTGTGTGTGTGTTTTGTGTGTGTGTGTGTGTGTGTGTGTGTGTGTGTGTGTGTGTGTGGTATAATAAATTCAAAATTCCATATAAATTTGGCTGTCAAAATTACCCTTTTTGCAAACACTTAGCAGGCTGCTCAGCCTGTAGAAAAGTGACAGTAATAGCTATGGGCGCATTTACTAATGAATCGGTCGCTGTAGTCAGCCTCTTTACGATTGTCACAATCCATTAGAAACAGTATTTTAAAGTCTGCAGTAAGAATAAAGCCACTTTTATGAACCAGAAAAAACACGAAAGAAGAATACGAACGCGTATTTAATACAACAAGACAAGACAGGCGCAAATTTTCGGCCAATTGGCTTTGTCAAGCGTAAGATTACAAACAAACAAACAAACACCAGATACAAAAATTTCTGAAGTTTCAGTCTATTTCTCAAATTTTTTGTATCTGGTGTTTGTTTGTTTGTAATCTTACGCTTGACAAAGGCCAGTTAGCCGAAAATTTGCCCTGTCTTGTCTTGTTGTATTAAATACGTGTTCGTATTCTTTCTTCTTTCGTGTTTTTTTCTGGTTCCTGTTTGCCTGAACGCGGGCAGTCACACTTGTTTTGGATTCCACTTTTATGAATTAAGATTGTTTCTGTTAAGAAAAACACTTTAAATTATATGAAACAAGACTGTTTCGTTTTCTGTTTCTTTTAAATACCAAAATATAATACACAAAGTGTAAAGATACAAATAGATCTGTAATGCATACCTAAACAGAAGAGCTGTCTGCTCAACACGAAAAGGGATTGCATATATCTGTATTTTTTTTTGAGTGTTCTGAGCTTACAGTTTTTGTGCTTTGTATCTGCTTCTATGCTAGCTGAATGGGTAGCGCAAACTATGTTAGATCTGAGAAGTTTCACAACATGGGAGATAATTCCTACGTGACTCTCAAGAGTCACGTCCTTTGGTTGATATTACAAAAATTCTCCCTGCTTTCCTCTTATTTCTTTTATATCTGTATTTGTTAGTTCTTCTGTTTGTGTGTAATTTTTTTTGTCTGATATTTTTCTTGTCGTGTTTTAATCGGCTAACATTTAACTCTTAGTCCTACCATAAACTGGAATAAAAACTAATCGTGTTTTTAAAACATGTGATACTAGATCTAGACTCTACATAACTCACCGACAGATATGGAAACAAACAACTCTGTGTTGGTGGTACTGCTAGATTTGTCTTTCGCTTCGCCGCTTTGGTGATGAAAATTACGCTAAGAACGTATAGGCTACGTATGAAAACTACCAGAAGATTGGGACAAAATCAGCTGAAAACAAAATAAAACTTGTGAGTAAAGAAAACAACCAGTTACAATGATTAGATCCAGATCTACATGATGTAGTACATCTCTTCAGCAATAACAATGACAACAAGAGGGGACATCACTCTAGATAACCCATGCATTGTCTGCTCAGTGAATCGAAGTATAGCTGCGAGGTCGCCATTTTTTCCAGCTTTTTCCCTTGTCTTCTTGGTATTGTCCATGTTGAGTTTGATGCTGATAACATTGCCTATTGATTGTGGCTGACCCATGATGTATGACAGTGAGTTTTTGGACTGTCAACACCTTGCAAGCTAGTTTCCTCAACAGAACCCAACGTTGAGGTAAGGTCCTCTCGACAAAACCAGAACATTTCGCGGTTTTTCTTTGTCTCCTATTCGGCTATTGACTCTCTCTCTCTCTCTCTCTGTTCATCGGTAAGCAAATTCTTACGAGATTTCACGAAACACAGTATAGCTGAAAAGTGTCTTCGTATTTCATACCCCTTCCGGGCTTCGTAAGGAGCTACAGCCTGAATCAATGAAAATCATTTGAATCTAAATTTCTTATAATCGCCCGCTCACATCCTCTCAACACACATACACAGTCAGACAGACAGACACACACACACGCTTGCACACACGCACAATTGACAAAAGCACGCATGCTCGTACATACACACACACACACACGCACACACACACATGTATGTGATGATCTGGTCATATTACGAGTACGCATTTATAAAATTGACGTATTATTGAAACTACACATACAAAACTTTCCACATTTTTGTTGTCGGGAGCTTAATTTGTATTGTTTACAAATTTAGTATTTCAGGCGTTTAAGGACTTTATTTTGTTCTGATATGTATGTTGCTTGTGGCTTTCTTACTCTAGTAAGCTTACTAGTTTATCGTCAAGTTCGTTTCTGCTTGACAGATATGAACAATTCCAGAAATATTGGCTTATATCCAAATAAGACTGCAATTTTCTTAATGTTAATCTACAGTGTCTATCATTTTCCAGTGTAGTTTCTGCAATAAGCTCACTGCCTGATTGAGGCGGTAAGGTTGATAGCATGTTTATCTCTTCTGTATCAGGCCAGCGTCTCGAAGCAAGCATGGTAGATTATGTTCATTGTTTAAACTTTCAGTTTGTAGTTGTGATTTAAAATGCCGTACTCATTTTAGGTGGTATATCTCCGTTTTGACAATAAAACCCCATCCAAACTTCATCTTGGCAACTAAGTATAGATGATGGCTTCTTGTGATTTGCTTTTCATTTCATGAGGACTCATGATTTCTTTGCCACATTATTTTTTACAGTAGTGCCTGCCAGGAGTTTCATGTACGACTGTTTGGCACAATTATCTGATACTTCCAAGATCATACTTTTACTCTTTTGTCTGGTTTGTTATGGCATTTGGCATAAGTGCTTTGCTGGATCTGTGAACTGGAACTTAATATAAGTATTGTCCACAATTATAAAAAAAAGTACGAGTTAAAGTGGACGAAGTACCACTAGTATCTATACATTCAAAGCAAAAGGATTATTGCTGTCATTATTATTATTACATATTGTTGTTATCATTATCATCATCATTAGTACTAGTAGTAGTGGTAGTAGTAGTAATTACAGCAGCAGAAGCAGTAGTATTATCAGCATCAACATCGTTGTCATTGTCTTTGTCATCGTCATCATCATCATCATAACCATCGTCGCCATCATCATCGTCGTCGTCATCATCATTATCATCATCAGCAGCAGCAGCAGCAGCAGCAGCAGCAGCAGCAGCAGCAGCAGCAACGATTACTTCACAGCAGTGACTGAACTGACAGTTCCGAATATAAATCCATTAAATTCAAGAAATATAGTTCAAGACAGCAAAAATGGTGCGATTGTCATCATCATCATGCTATATGCGTATGTAAAATAAAACTGAGATAAAATATATTGGGATGGAGGGACAGAAGTAGATTATTTTCACTGATTTATCATCTTTGTGATTTTATTCTGTGTTGAAACTGACAGTGATAGTGATGACAGTGATAGTGATGTTAATATTCATTATTATAAAATCAGATAAATTCGGGTAACGTCAAATTTTTATTAAAAATGATCTGGATCAGTGGATATCTCCATCCCTTTTTGACATGTTTTACAGTATGGGAGATCTTTGAAAAGAGTTTTGAGAGAGATGTAATACTGTTTACAATGTCCGTATCACCTTAATATTATAATAATAATGACCACTGATTTTGTTGCATCATGAGCTCTTGAGAAGGGGCGATGCCTCAGACTTATGAAATTGCTATTTCCATAACTGTGTGACAATTTGTATATCTGTGTGCGCATGAATGAAAAATGATGTCAGCAAGAAAAAAAAGGAACATCTTTGAGTTTGACGTTGAGAGAGAGAGAACAGGGAAGAAGAAAAGAGAAGAGAAGAGAAGAGAAGAGAAGAAGAGAGAGAGAGAGAGAGAGAGAGAGAGAGAGAGAGAGAGAGAGAGAGAGAGGGGGGGGGTTATATGCATATACCTTTGTTCAACGTTCATGAAAACTCTCTTGTACCAATGTGTCTGGTACTCACAGTGAGCCTTCTCTAGCCAACTCGAAGAGTTGTTCTGATAGACTGGTTTATTTGCTAGTGGAATTCGTGCCCGTGTTTTTCAGTCATTAAATATCATTTCATGACCATGACATCCCATTTAGCGAAAACAAAACAAAACAAAACAAAACAAAACAAACAAACAAACAAACAAACAAAAAACAGACAAACAAACAAACGAGCGTAGGAGAGTTAGACGCTAAGGGTAACGCATCAAAGACTTCGTCGCTTGCGTTGATACTTACAAATTTATAACATAATTCACTCACCTATGAAATGGCTTGAGAAGGTTAGGGGGAAAATGGGACAATCGGTGTGGAGAAGGTTAGGGGGAAAATGGGACTATCGGTGTGGAGAAGGTTAGGGGGGAAATGGGACTATCGGTGTGGAGAAGGTTAAGGGAAAATGGGACTATCGGTTTGGAGAAGGTTAGGGGAAAATGGGACTATCGGTGTGGAGAAGGTTAAGGGGAAAATGGGACAATCGGTGCAATGAATGATTCAAGTCTTCTGTTTTCAAAGTCTTCCGTGGATAGTATTAATTCCTAGTGATACCGATGAAGCTTTGCTAGTGGTGATGTCAGCAACGTCATAGATGCAATCCATACCTGGCCAGGCATTGGGTTATAGAGGTTCAACCCATATCAGTTCGAACGCTAACGCATGCAGTTATGTTTTTGATTTCAGTGTTACACACGCACGCACACACACACACACACACACACACACACACACACACACACACACACACACACACACACACACACACCACACACCCCACACAACACACACACACTCTGATCCTGAAATAGGTAAGCTTTTTTACTTTCTGTTAACAAATTTTCCCGATTGTGGTAATTTTGTATATTCGTTGTCGTTTTATTTTAGTGGACTTGACAAAACCCATTTATCTGAACAATTAATGAAATATGCCTGTCTTGTTTCGTTTATTGACGTCTTCCTGATATCTTTTGTTGTGTTTCTGGTTGAACGCTCTTTGTTGTACAATAGGCCCAGTGGCTGTGAGAAAACTTAATATTAATGAAATTCATCAAAAAAGCTGTAGTCACACACACACAACACACACACACACACACACACACACACACACACACACACACACACACACACACACACACACACACACACAGAGAGAGAGAGAGAGAGAGAGAGAGGAGAGAGAGAGAGAGAGAGAGAGAGAGAGAGAGAGAGCACAGAGATACACGTTAATGAAACCAGGAGCGCAATTCAGTTTGATGATTATTCAAAACAAACTGTATTAAACATCATGAATTTACAGGCATACAAATGAAAGGCAGTGTCCGTAATTAAACAAATCAAAATCAATAACAAATATATAGATAAAAACAAAAATCGGTGAAAGCGCAAACGTAACTGAGCATATATTTTATATCTCATTTTGATGAATACGGCATTTCTTTCATATCAAAAGCATAACTTGTTATAAAATAGCATTGATTTTGTTTTGTAATTGTATTATACACGCACATCCAACAGATACGCCAAATTCCATAGAAAATTAGAAACACCGCGTGGCCAAAGATAACATGGCAGTGATGATTTGTTGGGTCACCTGTTGATGTTCTGAAAAGAGTTTATCAACTGCTAACCTTTCAAGGCCAGTTTTTCAGGCCAACATAATATCAGTCAGGTACCTGCATTTGCTCTTATTGAAAATGCAGTCCATGGCAGTCATTTATTTACAATGACAAATCTACAGAAGACTGCTTCCCTAAATTTTACAAAGTTTTTGGCCCTGTACTTCTTTTCCAGATTCTGTGGTTTATCTTGGCGGGATGCTCTTCCAAATTTTCTCTTTTACCTTCACAGGATACTTTGTTAGCCATTTAGGTGAGGTCTTGGAGGGCTGCTACCTAATATTTAAGTGGCTCATTCTACATATGTCTACATGTATGTGTAGGCGTCCCTGTCCTTGCTTTTCCAGGTATAGAGATCTGAGAAGTTCTACATAGAACGAACAAAACGTTCGTCACCTGCGCTGAAAATACGAACGACCTTCCTTGTGGAGGACCTAAAGACTGGTACAGCATTCTGAGAAGATTTACCTAGGACCTTGCTTTCAAACCCATCCCCATCCCCAACTTCAGCCCATTTTGTTTTTGCACAACAATGTCTCCGCCAAAGCCTTGTTTAGTGTGTATATGTGTGTGTGTGTGTGTGTGTGTGTGTGTGTGTGTGTGTGTGTGTGTGTGTGTGTGTGTGTGTGTTTGAGGGTGTGTGTGTGTGTGTGTGTGTTTGAGGGTGTGTGTATGTGTGTGTGTGTGTTTGAGGGTGTGTGTGTGCGCGCGTGCGTGCGTGTGTGCATGTGTGTGTGTGTCAGATCAGAGAATTGATCTGTCAAATAAAAATCCTTCTTTGTTTGAAGTGTTTGCTATTTTTTTCTGTTTTTTTCCCCAGTTTTCCTGTTAGTTCGTTCTTGCAAGCGAGACAACCCTGCTTTCCCTTTCTTGGAGATGAGGATCAGTACCTGCCTTTACTCTTTAGAAAATCAGTCGCAGACACTTTGGTCGATCTTGCATCACTCTTCCGAGAAAGAACTAGGCAAAGCCGCCGATCTCACTTTTAGCGTACTCGAGTTGCTAGCTGAAGATTTACATTGAGTGATGTAGCTAATGAAAACATTTGTTTCAATAGACAAAGCATAAACCGATTTAACAAGCAGGTAATATCGATGACATGTAGCACCCTTATGAAAGAAGCATATTCGGTGGAATCTCGAGACCTCGCCATCAAACTAGTGATTTGTTCTGATGAAATTAAAGTCGTTGAAGTAGTTTGTAGCAAAGTTTAGAGTTTTTATTGTGATCTTTATGGGATTGATAGTTCACAAAACCACCACGAGGGTGCGGATAGGACCCGGCGCACCAATGCCTCGCCACTCTCTGGACAATCACCTCCCAAGCTCCCAATGCCACTCGATATCATTTCATTAAGCAAAGGGGGGGCTGTCATTGCGTTGCATGACCCATCCGGACCCAATGATCAGTTATTTTGTTTACAATCAGAATGGTAAGGTGGGGTGATGACAATCCCGGGGACATAACCACACAACGCGTACCAACCAGGCCCAGCCCAGCCTCCAGACTAAGAGAGAACGGAAAACCCCTCTTTCGCCCCGCTCTGGCCTTCATCTCTCTTTCTGGCAGCCCACCCTGCCACCAGCTCGCATAGCTGCCAACTCCTTCCCCCTTACTATAGTATCGACAGTTAGCAGTCGGAAGCTCGTAACGTTGCTTTACTTCAACCACAGGGATTGTTTCAACGGCCGTGAAAGTGTCCAGACATGATGCTTCAGACACAGCCCATCTTGTTGGGCTTTGTCTGATATTACTGACAAAAAGATGCATTTCACAACAGTGTAGTTTCATTGTTGTTGTTGATAGATTTGTGGAATGACAGAAAATAGAATGAAAAACCCATAAGTTTAGTAAAATTTGCAAGACCTTGTTAACGTTTTGGGTTTCCGCATACTCTTGTAGCACATGTCATGATTGTTTTGAATCTTTTTCTATCATATGGCATCTGTCATGTTACTGTTATTGCATATGGAACTTTCGAGCGCGAAGACGACCATTTTGAGAAAACTATCATTGAAGCAGAAATGCCCTGAACACTTGTAAGTGCCACAAACCGTGAAATATTTTTATGTAAATCTGAGTTTAAAGGGCAGAAAGGCACTTATCTAAAATGTGATAAAACGAGTGAATGAATATAAAATTAAGCTAGGCCTACATGGGGACAACGACATATGTAGAGATCGTCTTTATTCAGCAATAAAATCCGTGTGGCAACTCTTGTCTGTGTTTTAAATTAACGTCATGATTTAAGGAAGCATTATTCAGAAGTTTGAAGTTAAGCAACCGGAAGGCTCGCTGAGTACACAAGAATTGTTTGAAGTTATCCAACAGTTGAAGATACCTACATCGAAGTTTAACGGTCATTTGTAACGGAGATAAATATGAGCTGTGGTTAGGGCATAAGAAATGTTTAAAGATAACGAAATTAGAAGTTAATTGGGCTTGAAGTTAATTTTTCACTGGAGGTGAACATTTTGCATGTGCTGTATACCTCTGTGGCAGTAGCGTTTCTTGACCTAGGATGGCGAGCAGAAAATTTTAAGTGCGGCAGTTACATAAGCATAGAGTGTACGCCGTATCACTTTGAACAGTTTTTGTTGAGCATTTTGACTCCAACATTTGATATTTACGTCATGATTTAACGAAGCATTATTCAGAAGTTTGAAGTTAAGCAATCGGAAGGCTCGCTGAGTACACAAGAATTGTTTGAAGTTATCCGACAGTTGAAGATACCTACATCGAAGTATATGGTCATTTGTAACGGAGATAAATATGAGCTGTGGCTAGGGCATAAGAAATGTTTAAAGATAACGAAATTAGAAGTTAATTGGGCTTGAAGTTAATTTTTCACTGGAGATGAACATTTTGCATGTGCTGTATACCTCTGTGGCAGTAGCGTTTCTTGACCTAGGATGGCGAGCTGAAAATTTTAAGTGCGGCAGTTACATAAGCATGGAGTGTACACCGGTATCACTTTGAACAGTTTTTGTTAAGAATTTTGACTCCAACATTTGATATTTGTTTGCTAATGGACATAACTCATCTCTTAAATCATATGAAATGTGAGAATACATTCTATTTTAAACCACAAGCTAATTTATTTTTCCAAAGCCTTGTGACCTTGACCAAAGTCTAGAATGCTGAATATTATGTTGAAGCATAAAATGCAGTGGCAGGTTATAACGATGATTGAGTTGGGAGGAGTAATTGGTTCTGTAAACTATCAGTTGATACATGTGTATACATTGCCTTTTAATCAACAATAATACAGTGCAGTGAATAAAATATAACGAAAGACAAGACAACACAAGACAAGACAAGACAAGACTAGACTTCTTTAATAATCCATTCAGGAAATTGAAATTATCAGCTGGACACTATAAAAACATAAAAGACACATGAATTTGAACAGGAATTGATAAAATTAGATACTAATTATGCATTGCCGGTCTCACCTTTGACCTGACTTTACAGCAAATGTATTGTACAATACGTCGTACATTTTCTTGTACCCCCCTCTGATGTGATAGTTGCCCCAACCGAACAGGATGGGGTTGACCGTGCTGCTTCCATACGCCAACAGTAATGCTCCCACTTCGCCAACAGACAGCTTACTGGCATCCCTGTGTGAAAGTGCCAAGTAAATTGATGGCAAAAATGAAAGCCAAAAGGCCACCGTGATAAACAAGAGAGTCAGAGTGTAGCGTTTGTCATGGCTGATTCTCCTCTCTCTGAAGTTGTTCGAAGCGGCCACGACCGAACAGCCTGACGACGATATCACCGAGTTGTCCATCACCATGGGCCGCTCAGGGGTTGGCGGCTCACTTAGGTGGATCGACCTGTCGTCGGGCTCACTTAACTGGTTCTGTCTGTCGTCAGGTTCACTTGACTGGTTCTGTCTGTCGTCAGACTCATTTGACTGGTTCTGTCTGTCATCAGGCTCACTTAACTGGTTCTCTCTGTCCTCACTATTTATATTCATATCAGTGTTGTCATCAGTCTCTGCTGGCCGGATCCTACTGTTGGTGTTTTCATTCTGGACACTATTGATGCCTTCGTAATTGAGCGTGTCCGGAGCCAGGACGCAGACAGTTTGTGATTTGCTCTTTGAATATTCCGTGTCGGTAGTTTTGTCCTCGCTAGGCCCTGAGCGGCGTTTGCTATTGGACTCACTTTCGGTAGGTGACTCTTTTGCTCTCTTTCGCCAATGAATTTCGCTGCTGCCTCTTGATAAGTCATTAGTGAGCTCACTGTCAGTGACTTCTTCGATTGCAGACAGCTTTTTAGACACCAATTGTCCATCAAAAATACTCCATTTAGTTTTATCCAACTGCGGTTGTATATTTTCCCACCCGAAGGAATTCATTTTCCCTCTGCTGGGTGGGCTCACTGAGGTTCTCATTATTACAACATGTTTACTTTTGTTCTTGGACAGTGTGAGGAAAACGGCCGAATAACAGCAGATAATGATCATGATCGAAATGCCAGACTCCAACAGTCCTAAGCTCCAGGTGGTCCACGAGCTGGTGGATTTAACGTTACAGAAGAACATGCCTTGAATGTAGTGATACTCCCCAAAGCCCAGCACTGGACCCAACACCCACAAAGAAGCAGTGGCCCATATCGCTGAAACACAAAACAGGCATCTTGTCGATTCAAACTGGAAGATTAACTAGTTATGGTCATTTCACTTTTTCATGACAGAAAGAAAAAAAGAAGCAAATGAGGAATGGACCACACAGAAACACAGGTCTTCAGCGAGAACGAAAAACTAGAATTGTTTTCAGGCCATGACCTCTCCCCCCCCCCCCCAAAAAAAAAGTATCTATATATATAATTATACATACCGGTATATATATCATATGTATATACACACACACATATATATGTATATATGTATATATATATATATATATATATATACATATATACATATATATGTGTGTGTGTTATATAATATATTATATAATATATATATATATATATATATATATATATATATATATGTATAACAAAATAAAATCTACATTTCATGTCAAACATTTCATCGTCATTTTAAATACTTTAAATAGCAAAGACAGCCAGTCATGATTTGTTAATGACGATTTATCATCACTTGACTTGTCAATGATGATTTATCATCATTGACTTTAAAGACCTTTGATAGCAAAGAGACAGCTAATTATGACTTGTCAGTAATCATATTTGATTCCACCACAGCACAAAATATGTTTTCAATACCAAATTATCCGAGCTTGTGTTTTTATCTAGTACACACGAAAAACACATCGTATCTTTTTTTCCGATTTTTTTTTTTAGACAGAACTGAAACGTCAAGCAGGTGATAATAATGTCACAGTATCTTTGTATACTGATCCACGAAACTCCAGTACTCCCAGCTGTGAATGGCTGCCTAAACTCATTGCAAGTTGGGGAAGGTAAAGCAGGCAGGTAGTGAAGATGGGCATCTTCCTCATAATGCTGGCCCAGACTGTGCAACAAACTAGTGGAATGTGGTCAGTTCGTCTAACAACTTGAGAACTCCGTACTCCCCTAAAAAGTCTGTATATGTGTAATGCGCAGTAAGTCCAACTGAGTGGAGAAGAATAGAGCTATACAATAACGAGTTATGATAATGATAATGATAAACATTGAGATATGTACCGTATCACTACCCTACGACCTAGGGGCTGTGGGACAACCTTAAGTTTTAGATCAACTTGAACATGCGAACGTGCGATTGATATCATCATATGGGTTTCTTAACCCTGACATGATACCAAAGGCACATCACCAGGCACACAACTGAAGAAAACGTTTCGCTGAATTATCAAACAGTTGTTCCCCCTGACTCCCTTGTACAGAACTGCCTTTTAAACGTGCATCATGAAATGAATTCGACAATACGTATGTAAGTTTGCAAGTATAAAAGAGGTTATCATTATTTTCATCATTGTCATCGTTGTTGTTGTTGTCGTTGTTGCTATATTTGATCTTATAGTTATCCTGACATCTTACAGAGACAACAATGACAAATTAGGACGAAATAAAAGGGGAGAGAGAGAGAGAGAGAGAGAGAGAGGGAGAGTTCAAATTTCAAACTTCAAAACATCTTGTTACTCAAGACTAGTAGCGTCATGTCCCATTGTACCTGTCTTACACGTAATCCTTGATATTCTACACATATAAGCTTTGAAAAAAAAGCAAAAGAAGCATTAAAGACAAACAAGGAAGGTGAGACGCGTTAACTCTAGCGCTGTAATAAAAAGAAGTGCATCATAACACATACAATGTTAAAGAAGTTATATGAATACATTTTAAGAAATGTTGACTTCTATGCAGTTTACAAAAGAGAGAGGGGGAGAGAAGGGGGTGGAGATCAAACTTCAGAATTTTATTCAAGACGCCTATAACCAATTATTGAAGGGATATTTGAAATGATTTGTACTAAAAATATAACTCGCACACAACACACACACACACACATGCACACACACACACACACACACACACACACACACACACACACACACACACACACACACACACACACACACACAACACACACACACACACACACACACACACACTTCTAAATGCTTTTGCTTGAGTAGTCACGAAACCAAAAATCTTTTAATACAAACGCAACGAGTGGTGGGTGCTCAGTAACAAACAACATTTAAGCATGTTCGGTCTGTACAATATTTTAATTTAAACCGAAAAGCGTCAAATGACTCCACAGCAAAGAACAAAATATACTTCGTCCTCCTTTGCCTGCATGCACATTAGACGTTTTATTTACTTTTCTGTTATGTCTGTATAAAATTTTACGCTGCTGTTCCCTGGGAAACCGCGTCACAGCAGTGGAGCACCACCCATTTTTTATGTAGGTATTTCTGCTTACCAATGAAAATGAATTTTGCATGAGAATGTTGCCAGGGACATCTCCTTTGTTGCCATAGGATTGTTAACGTGCGCCGAGTGCACACGAGACTTCGGTAAATTGTCTCATCCTAAAGACTAGCTTCTAGACCATCGGCCACTCAAGATCTAGTGGAAGCGGGTGGGGGAGAGTGACAAAATTTCTCTTCTGATCTGTGATTCAAACCCGAATTATCACGTCGTAGGCAAACGCTCTAACCTTTAGGCCACGCTTCACCAAACTAAATCAGAGAGAAAAGAGAAAGAGAGAGTGAGGGAGGGGAAAAAACTAGAGAGAGTATATGTGTACCAATAAAATGCATTCCGATAACAGTCCTGTTGTAGATGAGACTATACCACTGCAAACGACAGAATCGAAAGTATCGGTTGATGGCAATGGCACTCAGAGTGACGGAACTGACTGTAAAGGTGATTGTAGTCATGGAGCCTATCTGCAGACACAACGGGCAGTCAAAGGGTAACCTGAAATTGTGAAAGTAGCACCTTCAGATATCAATCATCAACCTGAAACTGTGAAACTCTGTATGTGTGTGTGTGTGTGTGTGTGTGTGTGTGTGTGTGTGTGTGTGTGTGTGTGTGTGTGTGTGTGTGTGTGTGTGTGTGTTGTGTGTGTGTGTATGCGTGCACTTTTTAAAGCATTCCAATTTTTCTCGGATGCGTATGTGACGTTACTTTATCCATACTGTTCAGACGGTATGTTGCTGTACAGTCCGCATATTCAAGTCTTCGTTGGGCATGCATACTGGATGTGTTCGTGTTTCCATAAGGCATCGGGCACTGACATCCTCTCGTGGGGATGTCGGGGGCTCTTTCGGTAGAAATAGCTTCTCCACATTCAGGAAATTCTGTGCTAGAAATTTCCTCTTTTGGGAAATTTCCTCTGCTGAGGAAGTATTTCCAAGGGTTCTCAATGCGGTTCTCTACCAAAGAATACACCACGGACTGGATAGACCTAGAGGTGGGCATTGCAATGGGCTGTGCAATCTCTCCCATACTGTTCGTGTTGGCAATGGAAGTCATCTTGAAAGCTGCAATGAAGAGTTCAGGTCCAGTGAATCTGGGAGATGGATACCAGATGCCTCCTCTGAAAGCTTTCATGGATGACACAACAGTCTTGTCCACGGATGAGGAAGAGACACACCAAATCTTAAAGCAGCTGGATGAGCTGGTGGCCTCTTCAAGAATGAGGTTCAGACCTAAGAAATCCCGAAGTCTCTCACTGCGAAAAGGAAAAGTGGCAGATTCAGTCAAATTCATGGTAGCCAACCAAGCCATCCCCACTGTCACAGAAGAGCCAGTAAAAAGTCTCGGAAGATGGTATGATGACTCCCTGAAAGACACACAAAGGGGATGTGAAACCAAGCAAACAGCAGAAGAAGGCCTGAAGAAAATAGATAACTGCGGACTGCCAGGCAAATACAAAGTCTGGTGTCTACAGTTCATGCTGATACCAAAGCTGCTGTGGCCACTGTTAATCTATGACATTTGCACCAGCACAGTCGAAGCAATGGAAGCCAAAATCAACAAATACACAAGAAAATGGCTCGGTGTCCCACCTGGTCTCACTGATGTTGCATTCTACTGTCGTCAAGCAATGCTGAAGCTACCTCTCAAATCCATAGTGGAGGAATACAAAGTTGGAAAAGCAAGACTGTTCAGCATGCTGGAGGAATCGGAAGACAATATCGTGAGATCAGTTCATCCAAAGCTGAGAACTGGCAGAAAGTGGAAAGTCCAAGAGGCTGTAAACAATGCCAAGAGAAACCTCAGCATCAAAGAAATAATTGGACACACGCAAGCCAACAGACAGGGACTGGGAGCAACAAAAATGCAGTGGTGGTCCAAAGCCAAAGGGAAGGAAAAAAGAGACATGATCATACAGGAGTTGAAGGAAGAAGAAGATGTCAAAAGAGTGCAGAAGGCAGTCCAGCAAGGTCAACAGGGGCAATGGACAACATGGGACAGTGCACTCCAAAGAAGTCTCAGCTGGAACGATATGTGGCACATGGCTTCTCTAAGGATAAGCTTCCTCCTCAGATCTGTATATGACCTGCTCCCCTCGAATGCAAACTTAGTGAAATGGGGGAAAGCAGACGACCCAGCATGTCCGCTCTGTCAGAAGAAACAAACAGTGGAACATGTCCTAAGCTCTTGCAAAGTAGCGCTAGCCCAAGGAAGGTATACATGGAGGCACAACCAAGTTCTGAAAGTGATCACAGATGTGGTTAGCGAAAAAACCATGACCCCAAACGCACCAATTGCTATGACAACGTTCTACAAAGCAGGAGGGAAACAGGTCTGGCCCGAAAGTGCTATGACAACCAGCACATTGCCAAAGGGTCTTCTGGATGGAGCAGTCGACTGGGAGTGTACAGCAGACCTCCCAGAGTGGAGAAATTACCCAGATGTCATCAGCAAGACAGGCATGAGACCAGACATCGCTCTCCACTCTGACTCCTCGAAACAAGTGATTCTGATAGAACTCACTGTGCCATACGAAAGCAGAATGGAAGAAGCACATATCTACAAGACCGAAAAATACGCCGGTCTTGCCAGCACCCTGAAGAAAGCAGGTCTGCGGGTCAAAATCTTCGCCATAGAGGTCGGGGCAAGAGGGTTTGTGGGCACCTCCGCTTATGATCTCATGAAACAACTCGCCATTTCTGGGAAGAAGAGGACTAGAGCCCTTAGAGCGATGGCAGAGGCAGCAGAAAGGAGCTCAAGCTGGATCTGGGCAAGGAGGAACCAAAAAAGTGAACTTCATAAGGATTAAATTCCCTACAGATGATGTGTGCCCCGTTAGCACATTGGTAAAACCGCGTACCGCAGTTCTGAAGCGCAGAATCGCCCAGGTTCGATCCCCGGCGTGGAAAAAAAAAAAAAAAAAAAAAAAGACAACAGCAGAAGGGCATCCAGGAGTCATGACCTGGATGTGGCCCGGCCCCCCGAGAGTGTAAGGAATTCAGGGCCGAAACACTTGTCTAAAGGGGGTTACTTCTCTGAAGACCTTCTGTTGTCTAGCTCTCCCTAGAGTTTCTTTCTACCTCTTTTCTGTCACTCTCTTTGTTTCTGCCTTGTTCCTTTGCTTTCTGTCATTTTTTTCCTATCGTTTTCTGCTGTGTTGTCCATTCACCTGTATGTGTTCAATAAAGTCTTACATACTTTCTCTTAGGATTGATAATTGGATACATATATTAAGTGCATTTTTGGCTCTAGGGAAATGATACATGCAAAAGAAGTCTTATTTTTAAGTTATTTAGGCCCGTTTTTATATGTTCTAGTGTCCTTAGTTATGTTTAAATTTGTATTCAGGTATGCTTTTTAAAAAAAAATCTCCTGTGTGATAAATTGGACTGGGTGGTCAACGCAAGGGGTATCTCCTTAGATTATGTGCGCGAATACATTGATATATGTACTTAATTTTCTGTTCCCTTTCTTTTTTCACGTTGAAGTACTGTGTGTGTATTGAAACGGTTATGGCGCTGATATGGCTCTACGCAGTCGGCTGGGCTTTAAGCAACAATAAGGATAGGTCACTAAAATGACTTACAGTATATTCAACGTGCACATTTGATGTTCTGTGTGCATGTACACACGAAGGGGGTTTAGGTACTAAAAGGTCTGTACGCGTTGACACGGGAGATTGGGAAAATCTGCACCCCTTTATCACTGGGCTGGAGGTGCCCAGACAGGATCAAAGTCAGACCTTCTGACTGATAGTCCGACGCCTTAACCACTTGATCCTCGTGCCCTTGAGTCTAAAACAGCAGTTCAAAGGCGACACTGGGAAATATAACAGCCTAAGCTGCCAACCACGTTTAGCAGTCAAAAGGCAATCTCACACGCTGACTCTGTGAAAATAACAACCTCACAATAGTTACATATCAATCGTTAACCTGAAATTGTGAAAGTAACCGCTTATTATGTCAGCATGCTGAGCAGGCAAAAGACTATCTGAAATTGAGAAAACAGTTGCTTTAAATATCAGTGGAGTTCTTTGTTGTTGTTGTTGGTGATTTTTGTTTGTTTGTTTGTTTGTTTTTTTGCATTTACACGCTTCCTTAATCTACCTACTTCAATCGCTCATGGAATTATGTATGTGACAGTGCATTTGAAGTTATTATTGTTGTTGTCGTTGTAGCTGTTGTTTATGAAAATCAGAAACAGTATCTGTGGAATCAAAAGTGATGAACAGAATTCAATTACACTTTATCTATCGGCTAATTTTGAGGCGATATTTTAATTGCTTATTTTTTTGGTTCGTTTTACGTTTGTAAAGTATACTTTGCTGAAGCTGGATTTATCACATGTGATCATTTCCATGTGTGTTCAACCCTAATCTGCCAGCAATTATCTGCAGGTCTTTCAGTCTGCACGAAGGCTTGCTATCTATCTATATACGTGTATGTAATATATAAACAAACAAATCGACCACCAACCACGATAGATAAATAGACAGACAGCAGACAGACAGACAGATATGTATATGTATAATGAGTCAACCAGCGAAGGCAATGCTGAAAGGGGATGATGTATACATCTGCGAATGTTAGAAAAACACAAACTTCATTACACAGTACATAAACACAAGATGTTAACTCCGGTCACCCCCTCACCATATTTACCAGATTCCTGCAAGAAGCTAGCAGATAGGGTAACGAAGTAAAAGTAATGGGAAAAAAAACGCCCATTTAAGTGGGATAGCTGGCGTATTTGCCATGATTTTCAGTTCAAGACCTCTCCAGAATGAAAAGTTTGGGGCGAAATCGGGGAGTCTGCCTTCATCACCACTGGCAGATTAAGGTGGAGCACATGTGGAACTGTCTGACTGCGATGAACACCTCTTGAACAAATTCAGAATTCAAACGGAACACTCACTTTCCCAGAACGACGCTTATGGTGGTAAGCGGCATGCAGACCGCAGCCTCAAGCATGTCAGTTCCTGACAGACACACCAGGAAACAACTGATGATGGTACGCAGGCGACGGTAACGGATTACGGTCAAGCAGAAGAAAAGGTTGCCCAGCAAAGAGAGCACGCAGATAAGCACCAACACCATGGCTGCCAGTATCTGAGCTGCTGTGGGCAGTTGGTGGACGTCTCTCCGCTCTAATGGAAACTCGCAGCTGTTGGAGACCATGGTGCTGGGTTTCCAAAACCTGTTTAATGCAGAGGTACATGTTTGGAGCGTTTTCTTGTTGAGGCAAAGATAAAGGTTATCCCATAACCCTGAGGGATAGCAGAGTGAGGTGGTAGGGATCTCAACTTTTTATGCTTTTGAAAGTGTGATCTTTATTTGTGTGGTGTATATTTCAGCCAATGTGCATTCTTACTTGACAAAGTCACACAGTTACGCCATCATGCATTTGAAATAATGTTACTCTTCTTTTTTGTGTGTGCAGGTAACGTCAGTGTGTTTATACAGTCATCAGTCTCTTCATTCACGCTACACCATTTGTACAGGTAACGTCATTGCGTTTGTACAATACACTAATTATTGACATAATTCACAGTCACTCATTGCGCTGGTAACGACAATGTTTGTACAGTACACTAATTATTGACATCATTCACAGTACACTCATTCTACAGGTAACTTCTTAGTGTTTGTACACTTACCAATCTTTTCACGCTACACTATTTTGACATAACGTCATATTGTTTGTACAATACACTGGTCACTGACATCATTTACAGTACACTTTGTGTCGGTAACATCACTGTATTTGTACAATACACTGGTCACTGACATCATTCACAGAACAAACAGTGTGCAAGTAACTCATTGTGTCTCCTTAATGACAACCGGCATTGTTCTTTCAACTGTACACCTGAGTGTAATGCTCGGTGTGTGAGAGAGAGAGAGAGAGTGAGTGTGTGTGTCTGTAGTGTGTGTGTGTGTGTGTGTGTGTGTGTGTGTGTGTGTGTGTGTGTGTGTGTGTGTGTGTGTGTGTGTGTGAGATATATAGATAGACAGAAAGAGAGAGAGTGTGTGTGTGTGTGTGTGTGTGTGTGTGCGTGTGTGCTCATACGTATGTGTGTGTGCACGCATGCGTGCGTGCTTGTGTGAATATGCGAGTATGCGTGTACTGGTGCACGAAATTTTGCCAGCACAGTATGCACTTGTATGTAGTTTTGCTTCAGCACCTCTTGTCTGTAAATGTATTAGACTAAAGATTACACCTAACATCTCGGAGCTGAAAGGGATTCTGGGATGCATATAATACTGACAGGTTTCCAATATCTGAATATTCTAACGCGCATTTTTACTGTCAGTATTAAATGGTCAGTATGCAAGACTGTAAAGTGTAAGACTGTAACTCTACAGAACATGATATTTTCTAGTTTCTGTTAAAACCAAGTAACAGCATTTGCACTTAATTTCACATTAATACCAACATTTACATCAGTGTTTTCTTCGACATATGACCAAGCTGCTCTCTCTCTCTCTCTCTCACTCTCTCCCTCCCTGTCTCTCTTTTCCAAAGAATGAAAACATGTTCAATACAATCAGTGTCATCGGCACAGCACGTATTTGTTCAAATTTCTGTTATGCCTAGTTTTCTTAACAGAATGCTAGTTAGGTCAATATTATGAACAATTTTCCATTGTAATTCCCACAGTCTTGATCTCAGCTATGGGAACTGCATGCAAAATACAGTGATAATTGGAGATATTAGTTGTTACCTCCGTCTCAGCCCAGATTTGTAAATGAATTTGCTTTCAGATTAGTTATTACGCGAAAAGGGTAAGACTAAGAGAGCGGAAAGAGAGAGATTAATAGTATGCGTTTGTCAGTTGCCTCCCCTCTCCCCTCCCAATGAATGATTGTAAGATGATTTTTTTACCCTAGCTTTTTGGATTTTGTACTCCGAACTCAAAACCTTTAGATCTATCAAATGACTTGACGTCCAGTCTCAGCATGCGTTTTGTGACCATGACTATGGTCATTGTTTTGGAGCTTGTCATCCAGAGCGGAGACGTTGTCTTCAGAAACTGAAAACTGTAATTGGGGCTTGTCTGTGTCCACCCATTTTTTTAACACTCCTAGCTTTTCAGCTGACTCAGAAACATGATTCATTCGGACTTACGTTCTCCGGTAAGTTGTCGTGCAGGAAGCTTTACAAGGGCTCAAACACAATGATAGCAGCGCCAACAATATAGACTAAATCCAAATCATGGTAACATTGTCCATGCCGTTCTACTATACGCAATGACGTCATCACTAATGTTTTTTACGTCAACACACGCGGTCTGGACTATCACAGCTGTACTTCTTTTGTTTAGTGTTACATATAAACACTAGTTTCACTTTTTTCAGAAACCGTAGGTGCGTATCAGGCATTAAAACCGCAATGTGCTGTGTGTGTGTGTGTGTGTGTGTGTGTGTGTGTGTGTGTGTGTGTGTGTGTGTGTGTGTGTGTGTGTGTGTGTGTGTGTGTGTGTCGCGTGCGTGTGCGTTCGTTCTTTAATTTAACGTCTTTTCACTATAAGTGATATTAGACGGAAATGGAATGCGTGTTTTTTACAAGGGTGCGTGTGCGTGTGTGTGTATGCGTGTGTGTGTGTGTGTGTGTGTGTGTGTGTGTGTGTGAGTGAGTGTCTGTGTGTGTGTGAGTGAGTGTGTTTTCTCTCAGTGGTGCTGAAGAAGACAATGGATAATCGAGCAACGGCGTTAATCTCTCGTCCTCATTTTTTTTTCAAGCTTTAAGACTATGTGGATGGTAATAACCTTACAAAGCAACCGATTCAATATTATTTCAATCATTAGCGTTTCAGCGGTACCCAGGATAGCATCAAATTTTATTCAAACTGGTTCATAAGCAGTAGCAATGTAATTAATTAATTGTAGCCACTTTTACACTCTGAACTACGGTCGTCCAATTACTGGACTAAGTTTATTTCTATTTTTTGCAACCGAGACAGTTTACCATACTTGGTATGACGTTCAAATTCAGTTCGTCAGAATACATCGATAAATAATCCAAAAATCCTCGTACACATGTCTTGTTGTCACTGAGGTCTTGACCTTTGAAGTCTTATTATAAGACTTACAGAAACAAATGTTCTTATTACCCCACAAACTTGTCCCAAACTTGATTCAAACAGCCAACATTTTTTGTCCCATTTTCTGCGCCACCTTGATGGCCACAGAAGCTGGCACACATTTTTACAGTGCAATGATGATGAAGTCGATGAGGATGATAATCATGATGTTATGGAGTTCCATCTAGGATTGAGACTGCGTGACAGGGCTGTACTCTACTCATGGCGTCAACCAGGCCCGAGAGTTACAGACACCTGCGGTGCTGGTCAGAGGATTTGAACAACACCCTCAATGACGCATCCGTGAAGTGGATGAGACTCGCTTGTGTGGTCACAGTCTCCCCAAAGAGCCCAAAGCGGTTAGAGCCGAAAAATCCCACAATAATTTTTGAAGGGACTGATGAGAATTCGAACCCACAACTTTCCAGTCGGTAGTCCGTTGCGTTAACCACTACACCACGGCGAATGGTCTCAAACAGTCATCATATTTTCAAGAACATATTTTCATAGTTTGGATCTCTCAAGTTCTGATCCATACTTAACTGCAATCGCAACTAGGCTTACTGACTGGAAGCAGTCTGAAAATTAAATTTGATAAAGGAATAATAATACTGATTGCAACAACAACAACAACAACAACAACAACAACAACAACAACAACAACAACAACAACAATATTATTATTAGTGATGATGATGATAATGGTAGTAGTAGTAGAAGTAATGGTAGAAGAAGTAGTAGTGGTGGTAGTGGTAGTAGTAGTGACAGAAGTAGTGGTAGTAGTAGCAGTAGTAATACCATTTATATAGCGCGAATAGTCCATGTCACAGAACGCTCGTTGCATCTTTTACACAAACGAAAACAGAAGCAAAGCAAAACAAAATATCCTGCCGGCAGACAGCTGAATAATGTTTGCTAACAGGTTAAATTCAGACATATGCACGCGTGTGCACACGTAGACGCGCCCGCACACAACACACACACACACCACACACACACACACACACACACACACACACACACACACACACACACACACACACACACAACATACACACTCAATGAGCCTACTTATTCACAGCGCGCGCGCCACACACACACACACACACACACGCACGCACGCACGCACGCACGCACGCACGCACGCACACACACACACACACACACACACACACACACCACAGAGACAGAAAGAGAGAGATAGAGACAGACAGAGCCTTCCTACAAAACAGCGTGTGTGTTCATTTGGGCCACATTGCATTTTATTTTGAGTTGTACGCTTTTTACGTGGTTGTTAAAAAAACAGAAAAAGGTAGTGCTCATGATTTAGCCGTTTCATCCCATGATTAATCGTTTTGTCGCTATTTTGATTACATGCAACAGAACCATCGCCAAGAATGAGTACAAGAGTATCAGCGCATTATCTAAAACAGTGTTGTGGAGTTATTTCTCTCTCAGTACACACACACATCTCTTTTCAGCACACACACACACACACACACACACACACACACACACACACACACACACACACACACACACACACACACACACACACACACACATATATATATATAGATAGACACATACATACACACATACATACATACACACATACATACATACATACATACATACACACACACACACACACACACACACACACACATACATACACACACACATACATACACACACACATACATACATATAATCATACATACATACATATACATACATACACACATACAGAGAAAGAGACGTATATTGGTGCAGGGGAAGTAAGCAGGGAAACAACTTGGAGCAGCTTCTGTGTAACTTCCCTTGTCTCGGGAAGTGTGCTTTGCACCTCGAAGAATGCAAATGCAACCGCACCTGTTACGGAAGTTACTTAAACCGGCCTCTTTTTTTTTTCTTTTACTTTTTTTTTCTTTTTTTCTTTTCTTTGGAGCAAACGTTTAATGCAGTTGTTACTCTGGCATCTTTACCTGTTCTTTTAACTACACTGTTTAGAAAAAAATCTGACGCAACTCCAACCGAAAACTTCTAATGCAATTACAACGATGGCATCTTATCATACTCGTACATAATGTACTTTGATTAAACTGATTTTTTTCAATCTGATGCAGCCCCAATAAGATTTTAATGCCTTCCGATTCTTGCATCTTTTCACGTATTTTAATTAAGTCGCTTTTTTCTATCCTGATGCAACCCTAATCTCAAATGTGTGTGTGTGTGTGTGTGTGGGGTGTTGTGTGTGTGTGTGTTGTGTGTTTTGTTGTGCGTTGTGTGTGGTTGTGTGTGTATGTGTGTGTGTGTTGCGCGCGCGTGCGCACGCGACGTGAGAAGGGTATATTTGATTTATTTTTTAAATTAATACAGTGGAAGAATAAAGCAACATATAGACAAAAAAACAAAAAAAAAAAAAAGTGCTGGTTACGTTAAGTTGACCGTAATCTCATTACTACCGGGTAACATGCCTTACAGGCTTGAGTGAGCCCTGCTGTTTGCGTTTCACCGTTTTGTGTTGGTCGACATATTGGTTCAAAGTAATTTTTGGGCGAGATGCGTGCAACGTCTCGGAATTTTAACTGGTCCTATTGTTGTTGTGTATTCCATCTGACCGAAAGGCTGTATTTCTGATGTTGCTCTGCGTCTTCCAACGCACCACTTTCAACGGTTCATTAGATCATCATTCACGTTTGCCACACAAAAACGCCAGTATTTTCAAACCCACACCGTGTTCACACTCACGCGCACACACACACACACACACACACACACACACACACACACACACACACACACACACACACACACACACACACACCACGCACACACACACACACACACACACACACATCAATTACTCCATTAAGTGACATGTGACTATTTATATATGTGTACATTATCTGCGTGATGCTATTCCATCTGACAGAAAGGCTGTATTTCTGATGTTGCTCTGCGTCTTCCAACACACCACTTTCAACGGTTCATTAGATCATCATTCACGTTTGCCACGCATAACGCCAGTATTTTCAAACCCACACCGTGTCATACACAACACACACACACCACACACACACACACACACACACACACACACACACACACACACACACACATACATACACACACACATCAATTGCTCCATTAAAATGTCATGTGACTATTTATATATGTGTACATGGGGGCGTAAAAAGACCAATCTGCGTGATGCTTTTATGAATTCAGTAAGTCTTCCCTTTCGGATGGGCTCTGGTTTTTCTAAAAAGTCCCCCCCCCCCCCCCACACACCACATCTCTCGCTCTCTCTTTTTCACACATATGCATACACACGCACACAGGCACGCGGGCGCAATCACACACAATCATACATACGCGTACGTTCACACATACACAAACACATACACACACACCACACACACACACACATGCACACACACACACACACACACACATACGCATATATGCATACATACGCACAAACGCACACACACACACACACACGCGAATACATGCATTCATACACACACGCACACGCAAACACACACACACACACACACACACACACGTTCACACAATTGCATACATATTTAGCCCTGTGCACACACGCAGAGAACTCCAACATGGACACAGACACAGACAGACACACACACACAGACACACACAGACACACACACACACACACACACACACACACACGCGCGCGCGCGCGCCACACAGGGGAGAAGAGAGGGGGGGAGAGAGAGAACACACACACACCGCGCGCGCGCGCGCACACACACACACGCACGCACACAGATACACACACTAACAAAACACAGAGTAATCCAAAACATGAGGAATTTATTAGACTCGGGCTTAGTTTGAAATAAGCTTCATGCAAACCTTGACGAAGAACACTGGACATGCAGGGGATTGGTTTGTTTTTCCGTAAAGTGGAAAAAAAGAAAAAGCAAAAAAAAAAAAAAAAAAAAAAAAACCAACAACAAAACAACAACAACAAAAGAAAAGAAAAAAGAAAGAAAAATGAAAAAAAACAAAACTACAGCAACATCCAACTAGCCAAGCGAAAAAAACAAAAACAAAACAACAACAACAACAACCACCACGTAAGCTTATAGACTTTGAGCGTGATATCAAATATCACTTAAAGCAGAAGGAGAAATATTGCTTTCCATATGTAAGTAGTATGTCTCAGTGGACCTGCTCCCTGAGTTTCGCCGATGTTATCTCCTGACTAAAACACACCACCTTGAGGGAGGCAAGCCCTTCCAGTCTGTCTAAACACCCTTGGAGTTTGTTTTAGAGCGATTCATCACACTCAGACAATTCCTTATGCGCTCAACCCAAATTTGCGAACGGTTTTCAAGAAGATTTTTTTTTCGAAAAAGCTGTGCACTGACAAGATTTTGAAATGGACAGGGAATCATCATCATCATCAACATGTGCCCTGCCGCTTGGCGTTGGCGATCATGGCCCTCCATACAAATCTCTCTTGTCGCTGCAAGTACATCTCCCACCCTCTCTGTCCTCAGCCACCCTGCAAGTCCGTCCAGTATTTTCTCCCTTGGTCTACCTGGTGTTCTGTTTCCCTCCAGCTTTCTTGTAGTGACCAGGTGCTCTAATTTCTCTTGGCTCATAAAATGTCGCGTAACTGTTGCTTGTTTCTTGTTTTTAAAAAAACTTTTTAAAAACTTTTTCCTAATCTTCTTTATTAATGATCTTCCTGTTTCTCCTCCCTCAAGACTGTCTCGTTTGTTTTCTTTGCTGTCCACGGAACTCTCAACATTCTTCTTACAAACAAACATTCTTCTTAGAAAACCCATTTCATTTGCCTGACTTTGCTTGTTGACTGTCCACATCTCGCAGCCGCACAACACTCGGTTCTATGTAATGCTCAAGAACTCTCTTCCTGATGTTTACTGACAGGCATTTGTCGGTAAGAACGCTTTGGGAATAGGATGTACGAAACATTGACAACACCGGAATGATCGGAGCATTGATATCACTAGAGTGCGGGATATTAACAAAGAGACAACTTGAAATCGCTTTACTGAATTGTAATCAAAATGACCGCCAGCCTTCAGGCAAGTAGGAAGTAGGATTGATATGATATAACAAGTCAAGTCAAGTCAAGTCAAGTCAAGTCAAGTCAAGACAAATGCAAGTTTTCAACCAACTGGCCTTTGTCAAGCGAAAACAAACGAAAACGAATAAATACATACAAGTCAATAGGAAAAAAACAACAACCTCAACTTCGATGACATTGTCTTCTTGTAGCAAAGACGCGTTCTTAGTCATTTTTGTCTTTACTGTTTAAGAATGTAAGCATTAGGTCCCACTGGGCCTGCCTTTCGGCTGGTCCTTGCGATTATTCTACACATTTATAAGCATACAAACATCATATTAAAACAAAATATGTTAATTAAAATTAGACAAATGTAATAAGGATGAATTACAATATGAAAATTACAAACGTATAAACACAGGAAAAGAAGACAGAAAAGCAGGCACTTAAACACAGCGACAACAAAATGTGCTAGGGAGGAGGGGGGAAATGGCCACCTGTATTAATGTCATGCACTTTAGACAGAACAGGCTTGCGATTTGGCCTACAAATAGACATGTATGCCTTTGTATCGGCGAAGTTAAGAAAACGTGAAAACGATGATTCATGGAGACTTTGAGTATTGTGAGTGGTCAAAAGAGTATAGACGGAAAAAGAGGTGCGGGGAAGGAGAGGGGGGAGAGAGAGAGAGAGAGAGAGAGAGAGAGAGAGAGAGAGAGAGAGAGAGAGAGAGAGCCCAATTAATGAAGCGGACCATCCTACATATGCCACATCATGGATGTTTTAAGTCCATGAGGTCACATGCTATGCGGACTTCCTCATCTGTTGACCAGTGTGATGACCTCAGTGTTCAGTGTCCGGTCCAGGCAGTTGTGATCTGACAAGTTCGTTTGTTTCATAACGAGACCTCTTAAACGTCCAGCTGAACCTTTCGCTCTCGCTCTGTCTGGCTGTCTGTCTTTCTGCCTGTCTGGCTCTGTCTGTCTGTCTCTTTGTCTCTGTCTCTCTCTGTGTCTCTGTCTGTCTGTCTGTCTGTCTCAATTTCTGTTAATCTTGAAAAGACAAAAGTTATTGTTTTTAGAAAAGGGTGATATCTTTCAGCAAAGGAAAGATGGTCTCATGGATGCGAGAAACTGGACATTGTAAATTCTTACAAGTACAATAAGGGAAAGATGATCTTACGGATGTGAGGAACTGGACATTGTAAATTCTTACAAGTACAAGAAGGGAAAGATGATCTTACGGATGTGAGGAACTGGATATTGTAAATTCTTACAAGTATCTTGGTATAACTAAGTCAACAAAACTGAGCTGGAATGTCGCCGTTGACGATACGATAATTTGTGCAAAGAAAGGTGTTGTAGAATTGTCAAAGCTTCTTTCAAGATTGGACTGTAACTCTGCTAAAGCTTTCTTTAAACTTTTTAATGCCCAGATTTTACCAATCTTATTGTATAAGTCAGAAATATGGGGATATACCAAGGATGATTCATTGAAAAAAATACACCTGTTCGCTTGCAAGAGATTTCTGAAGGTTTCATTAAGAGCTTCAGATAACTTAGTATATGGGGAGTTGGGAAGACATCCACTGTACTAAAATCTGTATTTAGCTGTATTAGATATCAGTCCATACTGTTAAAATAGCTTAAGAACAAACACTCAACATGTGCATACGACATATTGTTATAAGTTACTAAGTTAGGTCATATAACTTGGGTATCTCATGTACTTGGGTATCTCATGTACGAAATATGCTGTATTATAATGTGTTTTATCATGTTTGGCTGTTTGGTAGTGTTGGAAACGAGAAGGCGTTTTTACAAGAATTAAAACGTAGATTAAGAGATTGTTTCTGTCAGAAATGGTTTCATTATCTTGAAAAATCATTAAATGTGTCATCTGTACAGTGAGTATAAAAGCTCTCTTAAGAATGAGAAAATAATTGAATCAGTCAGTATGATCAATTACAGAACAGCCCTCTCACGATTTCGAATTGGGATTTCAGAAATAAACTGCCATAGATTTAAATATTCGCCAGTTCATAATAAAAGATGTCCATTTTGTTTATCTGAATCAGAAGACGAGATCCACGTCATATGTCCGTCTTCAATATACTGACCTTATTCACCTGAGAACCAAGTTTCTGAATATCAGTTCTATTGTACCGTTTCACATTCAGATAACTAAACTGTTTACTGGTGAAAATGAGGATATCATTTCAACTACAGTAAATTAATTGTTTGCAAGTTAACATAAACGGCGTAAGTTACTGGGTGACCTAACTGGCTACATTTGCTGTGTTGTTTCATAATGCAGATGGAAAGAAAAAAGAATAAATGCATAAGTGAAAATGAACGTGAAGACAAAATGTAGTACGAGTGTGTTGTGTGCCCTAGGTGTTTTTGTGTTTACCCATTATGGATTGAAGTATGATTCCATTCATTAACGATGTTAGCTTCAGTGCGACTTTTGCCCATATGTATCTAATATTTTACTATAATTGTAGTCACCAAATCTGTGTGCGTTTGCAACACCGCTGTGACACCTATTCTAAGGGGCTGTTGGCCTTATATATACAATGAATTTTGTGTTCGTGCTCGTGTTCGTGTTCGTTTTTCTCTCTCTGTCTCTGTCTGTCTGCCTGCCTTTCTGCCTGCCTGTCTGTATTGTCTGTCTGTCTGTCTGTCAGTCTCCCCTTCTCTTTCTCTCTCTCTCTCTCTCACTCATTCACTCGCTGTCCTCTCGTTCTCTTTTTGTCTGTCTGTCTGTCTGTCTCTCTGTCTACCACTTAGTGCTGAGTCAACAGTGCTGAGTCAACAACATCACTGACAATTTTATTGATATTCAGATTTACTTGAGTGTTGAGGAGGGGGGTCCGTTATCAAGAGTTTTGAGTTCACAGTTTGTCATTACGTTTCCACTTTGAAATATAAATTGATGATAAACGTTTCTAGAGCACACACACACACACATACACACACACACCCACACACGGAAACAAAAACAACAACGTATATATATATATATATATATATATATATATATATATGCGCTCGCGCGCACGTACGCACGCACACACCACGCACACAAAATCTCTCTGTCTTAATATATGTAATTATGCCATTATGCATTGTTTTGGATGAATCATACACACACACTACACACGCACGCACGCGCACACACATACAACACCACGCACGCACGCACGCACTTTCTCTCTCTTGTCTGTCTGTCTTAACGGTATCGTTGCAATTATATGCATAATTTCAAATGAATCTCTCTCTCTCTCTCTCTCTCTCTCTCTCTCTCTCGCTCTCTCTGTCTCTTCTCTGTCTGTCCACACACACACACACAACACACACACACACACACACAACCACACCACACACACACACACCACACCACACCACACCACACCACACACACCACACCACAACACTCACTCACACACACACAACACACACAACACAACACACACACACACACACAACACACACACACACACACACACACACACCACACACACACACACACACACACACACCACACACAACACACACACACAACACACACACACACACACACACCACACACACACACACACACACACACAGCAACACACACACCCGCAACCGTCCCCACTCCATCACTTCATTTTATTGTGGCCTAAGTCCAGTGTCTATCTAATTAAAACACAGTTCTGAGTGCTTAGTTCTCTTAATGCCATCCTCGCAGCCGACGCGGCATTCAGTCTGTGACAGGATTCGTTCTATTTGAAGTCTTGCTGCCGGGCACTGAGAGAGACTGCTGATGTGCAACAACACTTTCACTTTAATCTTTCACAGACACAGGTTCCTGCAGCCACATTCTAAACGGTTATCGGAAATCTTCCTCGATCTCTTCCTCGAGGGTTACCCCACCTGTGGGTGGTATCCTCTTATTATCCCGAACTGTAGTGATCGCTTGTCCTCATTGTTATTGTTACTTTTGTTTATAGCCCAGCCCACTGCGTAGAGCCATATCAGGGCTACAACTGTTTCAAAGCACATACAAAACTTCAACGGGGAAAAAAATGGACAGGAAACGCTCGTCTGATCATTCCACGACTTTTCACTCAAGTGATATTAGACGGACTCAGTACAGTGTTGTTTTCTTGTTTTCTGACTTTCTTTCTTTCGTTCTGTTTCATTTCTTCCCCCCCCCCCCCCCACCCTCCTAGTGCTCGCTTTTGGATGACAGCTTGCCTGCGTTTAAACACCAGAGTGAAAATATAATGTTCTGTTGTAGAAACGGTGCCTTTGATATCAAGAAGCAGTGCATTTTTGCCGGTTCAAACCTACTGTTCACCGGTAAAAACCGGCATATGTCGGTCTAACGGAAGCGGTGTGTGTGTGTGTGTGTGTGTGTGTGTGTGTGTGTGTGTGTGTGTGTGTGTGTGTGTGTGTGTGTGTGTGTGTGAGTGTGTGTGTGTGTGTGTGTGTGTGTGGTACATGCGTGCACGCGTTGGATAGTTGGCCTGACTTTTAATTGTGTTATATGCATGTGGATTTTACTCGTTGCTGTGCTGCCAAAGAAAAATTTCCATGTTTGTTAACATATATGGACAATAAAGTTTTTCAATTCAATTCAATTCAATTCAAGATAACGCATGAAGTGGAACTGGTAGAGGCATACATGTTAGTAGATACGAGGTTTGATGCACAAGATATTCCTGTTTCTCTGAGTATGTGTCTCTCTCTCTTTCTCTTTCTCTCTGTCTGATACATATGCACGCGCGTCTACACACATACATATACAAACACATATTTACACATATCTTGATGCGCAGACACATACAAATACACAAGACAAACACAC
>JAPXFY010000017.1:59426342-59461342 GCA_030674185.1 Monoplex corrugatus
CCTGTCACGTAGTCTCAATCCTAGATGGAACTCCATGGCATCATGATTATCATCCTCATCGACACCATCATCATCGCATTGTAGAAACTGTTACAGCTTCTGTGGCCATTAAGGTGGCGTAGAAAAGGGGACGAAAAAAAGAAGAAAAAAAAACAACAACAGGTGAGCACAGCGGTAACCTCCCTGAGTGCAATGTTCCTAAAAAATAAAATAAAAAGGTTGGAATAAAACTTGACTTCATTATAAGAAAAACGGAAAGTTCACTCTAACAATCTCCTTATTTATACAAAATTTCTTACAGAAAATCCAGATTTTTTTTTTTATTTCTCAAGGTCTCTGTGATCTTGAAGAAGTTAAGGTTGGAATAAAACTTGACTCCATTATAAGAAAAAAAGGCAAGTTCATTTTAACAATCTCCCTTTTTATACAAAATGTGTAATAGGAAATCCAGACTTTTTTTAATTTCTCAAAGTCTGTGTGATCTAGAAGAAGTTAAGGCTGACATAAAACTTGACGCGCATCGTGGACAATGGTAGACTAGTAGGTAGGCCTACATCAATGAGAAAAGATGTAAATGTTGTCAGAAGTTTACCCGACAAAGTGCTGTTCACACACTTTCCTCAAAAAGAGCTGATTTTAGACACTTTTCTTTTCTCCATGCGATCTTGGAGATTTTTCTTCTAAACTTGATCTTTAGCTATCCTGAACGCCGACAGCTTTGATCAAAATTGGTTTAAGATCCATCTGTGCAGAGTTGGGAACAACTTATTCACACAGTTCTCTCTCTCTCTCTCTCTCTCTCTCTCTCTCTCTCTCTCCTCCTCCCTCCCTTCCCCCTCCCTCTCCAGTTGTTGTTGAACGAACTGATGTGCCTGTTCATACTATATAATTTACATCCGTATGTATGTATTTGATTATGATTTTATATTTATCCTCTCTCTCTTTCTTTCTCTCTCCCCCCTCTCTCCCCCCCTTTCTCCTCTCTCCTCTCTCTCTCTCCAATTGGTGTTGAACGAACTGATGTGCCTATTCATAATATATTATTTACACCAGTATGCATTTGATTATGCGTTTATATTTATCCTCTCTCTCTCTCTGTCTCTCTCTCCCTCCCTCCCTCCCTCCCCCTCTCTCTCTCCTATTGTTGCTGAACGAACTGATGTGCCTGTTCATACTATATTATTTACACCTGTATGTATGTATTTGATTATGCATTTATATTCATCACTCTCTCTCTCTGTCACTCCTCTCTCTCTGCTCTTCTCTCTAGTCTCCTCTTTCTCTTTCTCTCCCTGCCTTCCCCTCTCTCTCCAATGTTGCTCAACGAACTGATGTGCTGTTTATAATTATTATTTACACCTGTATTATGTATTTGATTATGGCATTTAATTACATCCTCTTCTCTCTCCTCATACCTAAACTCCTCTCTCACTCTCTCTCTCTGTCTCCTCTTCTCTCTTTCACTCCCTCCCTCCCCCTCTCTCTCCAATTGTTGCTCAACGAACTGATGTGCCCTGTTCATACTATAATTATTTACACCTGTATTATTATTGATTATGCATTTATATTCATCTCTCTCTCTCTCCCTCCTCACTCAATGCTCTACCTCTCTCTCTCTGTCTCCTCTTCTCTCTTTTTCCTCACCTTCCCCTCTGCTCCAATTGTTACACAACGAACTGATGTGCCTGTTCATAACATATTATTTACCACTGTATTATGTATTTGATTAGCATTATATAAATCACCTACTCTCTCTCTCATCCTCTCCTCACTCTCTACTCTCCTCTCTCTCTCTGTCTCCTCTTTCTCTCTTTCTCTCCCTCCCTTCCCCCTCTCTCTCCAATTGTTACTCAACGAACTGATGTGCCTGTTCATACTATATTATTTACACCTGTATTTATGTATTTGATTATGCATTTATATTCATCCTCTCTCTCTCTCTCTCACTCTCTCTCTCTCTCTCTCCTCTCTCTCTCTGTCTCCTCTTTCTCTCTTTCTCTCCCTCCCTTCCCCCTCTCTCTCCAATTGTTACTCAACGAACTGATGTGCCTGTTCATACTATATTATTTACACCTGTATTTATGTATTTGATTATGCATTTATATTCATCCTCTCTCTCTCTCTCACTCTCTCTCTCTGTCTCCTCTCTCTCTCTGTCTCCTCTTTCTCTCTTTCTCTCCCTCCCTTCCCCCTCTCTCTCCAATTGTTGCTCAACGAACTGATGTGCCTGTTCATACTATATTATTTACACCTGTATTTATGTATTTGATTATGCATTTATATTCATCCTCTCTCTCTCTCTCACTCTCTCTCTCTCTCTCCTCTCTCTCTCTGTCTCCTCTTTCTCTCTTTCTTTCCCTCCCTTCCCCCTCTCTCTCCAATTGTTACTCAACGAACTGATGTGCCTGTTCATACTATATTATTTACACCTGTATTTATGTATTTGATTATGCATTTATATTCATCCTCTCTCTCTTTCTCTCCCTCCCTTCCCCCTCTCTCTCTCCAATTGTTGCTTAACGAACCGATGTGCCTGTTCATACTATATTATTTACACCTGTATTTATGTATTTGATTATGCATTTATATTTATCCTCTCTCTCTCTCTCTCACTCTCTCTCTCTCCTCTCTCTCTCTGTCTCCTCTTTCTCTCTTTCTCTCCCTCCCTTCCCCCTCTCTCTCTCCAATTGTTGCTTAACGAACCGATGTGCCTGTTCATACTATATTATTTACACCTGTATTTATGTATTTGATTATGCATTTATATTCATCCTCTCTCTCTTTCTCTCCCTCCCTTCCCCTCCTCTCTCTCCAATTGTTGCTTAACGAACCGATGTGCCTGTTCATACTATATTATTTACACCTGTATTTATGTATTTGATTATGCATTTATATTTATCCTCTCTCTCTCTCTCACTCTCTCTCTCCCTCTCTCTCTCTGTCTCCTCTTTCTCTCTTTCTCTCCCTCCCTTCCCCCTCTCTCTCCAATTGTTGCTCAACGAACTGATGTGCCTGTTCATACTATATTATTTACACCTGTATTTATGTATTTGATTATGCATTTATATTTATCCTCTCTCTCTCTCTCACTCTCTCTCTCTCTCTCTCCTCTCTCTCTCTGTCTCCTCTTTCTCTCTCTCCCTCCCTCCCTTCCCCCTCTCTCTCCAATTGTTGCTCAACGAACTGATGTGCCTGTTCATACTATATTATTTACACCTGTATTTATGTATTTGATTATGCATTTATATTCATCCTCTCTCTCTCTCTCACTCTCTCTCTCTCTCTCTCCTCTCTCTCTCTGTCTCCTCTTTCTCTCTTTCTCTCCCTCCCTTCCCCCTCTCTCTCCAATTGTTGCTCAACGAACTGATGTGCCTGTTCATACTATATTATTTACACCTGTATTTATGTATTTGATTATGCATTTATATTCATCCTCTCTCTCTCTCTCACTCTCTCTCTCTCTCTCTCCTCTCTCTCTCTGTCTCCTCTTTCTCTCTTTCTCTCCCTCCCTTCCCCCTCTCTCTCCAATTGTTGCTCAACGAACTGATGTGCCTGTTCATACTATATTATTTACACCTGTATTTATGTATTTGATTATGCATTTATATTCATCCTCTCTCTCTCTCTCACTCTCTCTCTCTCTCTCTCCTCTCTCTCTCTGTCTCCTCTTTCTCTCTTTCTCTCCCTCCCTTCCCCCTCTCTCTCCAATTGTTGCTCAACGAACTGATGTGCCTGTTCATACTATATTATTTACACCTGTATTTATGTATTTGATTATGCATTTATATTCATCCTCTCTCTCTCTCTCACTCTCTCTCTCTCCTCTCTCTCTCTGTCTCCTCTTTCTCTCTTTCTCTCCCTCCCTTCCCCCTCTCTCTCCAATTGTTGCTCAACGAACTGATGTGCCTGTTCATACTATATTATTTACACCTGTATTTATGTATTTGATTATGCATTTATATTCATCCTATCTGCGCTGATTGCAAACTGGCTGGCAGCATGAACAAAGCAAGCTTTTGTTGATGTTCTGTCTACAAGCGTTGACTGAGTGTGTGAATTTTTTCTTCTGCTTTGTTAATTCATTTGGCTTAATAAACACCCAGACTTCCTTTCGCTGGATACCTGAGGGAAGACCTAAGAGAGAGAGAGGAGGCCCAGGAACACTTGGCAACGAACAACAGGAGGAAACCTCGTGGCCCTGAAGCACATTTAGGATGCTACAACAAGAGGTCGGCCCAGAACAGACGGCTAAGAGAGAACCTTCGTTATTGCCTGCCCAGCATGCCACTGACAAAATGGTTAAACACGTAAGTAAATTTCGTACGTAGGCCTTCGTTGTTATCCTACATGCCACTGGCAAAATGGTTAAACAAGTAAGTAAATTTCGTACGTAGACCTTCGTTGTTGCCCTACATGCTACTGGCAAAATGGTTAAACAAGTAAGTAAATTTCGTACGTAGACCTTCGTTGTTGCCCTACATGCTACTGGCAAAATGGTTAAACAAGTAAGTAAATTTCACACGTAGACCTTCGTTGTTATCCTACATGCCACTGGCAAAATGGTTAAACAAGTAAATAAATTTGTTGTTGCCCTACAAGCCACTGGCAAAATGGTTAAACAAATAAGTAAATATGTTGTTGCCATACATGCCACTGGCAAAATGGTTAAACAAGTAAGTAAATTTGTTGTTGCCCTACACGCCACTGGCAAAATGGTTAAACAAGTAAGTAAATTTCGTACGTAGACCTTCGTTGTTGTCTACACGCCACTGGTAAAATGGTTAAACAAGTAAGTAAATTTCGTACGTACACCTTCGTTGTTGTCCTACATGGCACTGGCAAAATGGTTAAACAAGTAAGTATATTTCTCACGTAGTTTCGTCCGTATCGAAGCCGAACGCTCCCGATGAAATTGTGGGAGAACATGCGAACGTACTGCTCGGTACGTTAGATAGATATCTGGCCCAGATCGGATGCGTTATGTGATTTCTTGTTTTCCAGTTGCTTATCTCTCCCAGTCTTCCTCTCAATGTAGTCTGGCAGTCGGCAACAGCAAGAATAAAGTTCTATTTCCTCTGTGCCACCATGTGTCTTTCGCTTAGTCCTTCAAACTTAAAGCGGTCGCTAACCTCTATTGACTTGGGTTTCCTGTAAATAAGCCGTTTTGCAAGCTTGCTTTCAAATTAATTTGGTTTGTTCGAGAGGGCCTTGTAACAAGTGGAGTAACGTCCGTGATTGTGTAGAGCGGTATCTGGGACGATGGGCTTGCTGTGCCGTGAAGGAAACCGGCCCTTGATACTGTTCCTTATTTCTGCCTCTCATTTTGCGACTTACAACTTGTAAAGTGTCGAGAGAGAGAGAGAGAGAGAGAGAGAGAGAGAGAGAGAGAGAGAGAGAGAGAGAGAGAGAGAGAGAGAGAGTTATCTCAGCTTTCTTGTTTCTGACCCTACGAGCGAGTCTGAGAGGGCTGGCACACATCATAGACTTTTTGAACGCGGTGGCTGGCAAAGCGAGCAAGAGGTAGATTGTTTTGCTGTGGTTGAGTCATTGGACGTGATTGGCGCACTTCTGGTTCTTGTGGGTGTGTATGTGTGCGTGTGTGTGTGTGTGTGTGAAACTGAAAAGGGCTGGCTCAATCCGGCATTACTTGATTTTGAGAGTTATCAGATTGTGTTTGGAGTCTGTCGACAGTTTTTTTTTCCAGCGCGTGGAGAGGTGTGGTGACTACAGTTGTTATTATAACAAAAGGCTTAGATACCAAATCGTGAAAAAAAAGTGTGAGAAAGATGGAGATGTTCCTTGTGTTTTCTTGGCTACTTCTTCTGACTGGTAGGTTTCCAATTTTATTTAAGTCATCTATATCTGTCAGTCCTTTTGTGTGTTCGTCCTATTCACAACTTTTTTAGGCGCGTGCGCGCAAACATACGTACATACATACAGTTCATATATACAAACATACCTCATACATACATACATACATACATACATACATACATACTCACACACACTCACACACACACTCACACATACACAAACACACACACATATACACACACATACACAAACACACACGCACACATACACATTATTGTCTATAGGGAATGGTACTTTGTGTAAAATCATTACTAATTGTTGATGGTGTGTATTCACTTAATGGAATCATTCTATGTCTTGCGCGCATTATTTTCGTATTGGGAAGTGTACCTTAATGTAAAATCAGTACTAATTGTTGATATTGTATATTCACCTAATGCATTCATTGTGAATTGTAGCCCTGTTTGGGTTCTTATGTCGGACAAATGAATCACCCGGGATTCACACACACACACACACACACACACACACACACAACACAACACACACACACACACACACACACACACACACATTCTCTAAGTCTGTCTGTCTGTCTCTCTCTCTCTGTCGCTCTCTGTCACACACACAGACGCACACACACACACACACACACACACACACACACACACACACACACACACACACACAGAACACAGACACACACACAGACACACACACAGACACACACACACACACCACACACACACACACACACACACACACACACACACACACACACACAACACACACACACACGCTGTTTGTCTCTGTCGCTCTCTCTCTATTTATCTATCTCTATCTGTCTAATATATCTGTCTGTCTGTCTATCTATATCTATCTATCTATCTATCTATCTATCTATCTATCTGTCTGTCTGTCTATCTATCTATCACACACACACACACGCACCACACACACACACACACACACACACACACACACACACACACACACACACTGTTTGTCTCTGTCGCTCTCTCTCTCTATTTATCTATCTCTATCTGTCTAATATATCTGTCTGTCTGTCTATCTATCTATCTATCTAATGAATGCTTCATTATTATAATTATTATGGTTATCATTTTTCCCTATCCTTCCAGGCTGCGACAAGACACACGGTAGCAGTGGGGGCTTCATCAATGACAATGGGCTGACGTGGGAAGGTGCACGGAAGTCGTGCATGGATACGCTAACATCGTGCGATTTGAGCGTGGAACCACCTGCACAGCAGCCAGACTTCTGGGCATCCATACCCTGAAAGCGGTAGCAGTTACTGGGTCGGTGCCTCGAGAATGGAGATACTGCATGGAATCCGAGTAAGTATAGGTCATTTCGTTCGTTGGGTGTGTGTGTGTGTGTGCGTGTGGTTGGGTGATGCTGCGGGGTTTTCAACTCTTTCACTGTGCCACACAGTGCAATTTACCTGTCAGCTGAAAACCTTGCCGTTTCATTCTCATACTACTGTATGTAGATCGACCAGACTTACACGCTGTGTATGCACCACTGGGAATTTAACCCTTTCGTTCTCATACTCTGTACTACTGCTGGAGTTTAACCCTTTCATTCTCACACTATGTGCACCCACTAACTGGGAACTTAACCCTTTCTTTTTCACACTCAGTATACCCACCAGCGGGAAATTCAATCTTTTCATTCTCACACTCTGTGTATTTATTATAGTGAATTTAATCCTGTCGTTTTCACACTCTGTGTATTCACCACTAGGAATCTAATCCTTTCATTCTCACACTGTGTGTATTCACCACTAGGATCTAATCCTTTCATTCTCACACTGTGTATTCACCACCAGGAATTAAATCCTTTCATTCTCACACTCTGTGTATTCACCACAGGGAATTTAATCTTTTCATCTCACACTCTGTATTCACCACAGGAATTTAATCCTTTCATTATAACACTCTGTGCATTCACCACTAGGAATTTAATCCTTTCATTCTGACACTGTGTATTCACCACAGGGAATTTAATCCTTTCATTCTGACACTGTGTGTATTTATTACAGGGAATTTAATCCTTTCATTCTCACACTCTGTGTATTCACCACAGGGAATTTAATCCTTTCATTCTCACACTCTGTGTATTCACCACAGGGAATTTAATCCTTTCATTCTCACACTCTGTGTATTCACCACAGGGAATTTAATCCTTTCATTCTCACACTCTGTGTATTCACCACAGGGAATTTAATCCTTTCATTCTCACACTCTGTGTATTCACCACAGGGAATTTAATCCTTTCATTCTCACACTCTTTGTGTATTCACCACGGGAATTTAATCCTTTCATTCTCACACTCTGTGTATTCACCACAGGGAATTTAATCCTTTCATTCTCACACTCTGTGTATTCACCACAGGGAATTTAATCCTTTCATTCTCACACTCTGTGTATTCACCACAGGGAATTTAATCCTTTCATTCTCACACTCTATGTGTATTCACACGGGGAATTTAATCCTTTCATTCTCACACTCTGTGTATTCACCACAGGGAATTTAATCCTTTCATTCTCACACTCTGTGTATTCACCACAGGGAATTTAATCCTTTCATTCTCACATCTGTGTATTCACCACAGGGAATCTAATCTTTTCATTCTCACACTCTGTGTATTCACCACAAGGAATTTAATCCTTTCATTCTCACACTCTGTGTATTCACCACGGGGAATTTAATCCTTTCATTATAACACTCTGTGTATTCACCACAAGGAATTCAATCCTTTCATTCTCACACTGTGTATTCACACTGCGAATTTTATCTTTTCATTTTCACACTCTGTGTACATGTATTAACCACTAGGAATTCAATCCTTTCATTCTCACACTCTGTTTATTCACCACTGCGAACTTGATCCTTTCATTATCACATTCTCTGTACCCACTACTAGGAATTTAGTCCTTTTGTTTTCATACTTTGTGTACCCTTCAGCGGGGGAATTTAACGCTTTCATTCTCACAGTATGTACGAATGTATATCCACGGGCTGGGAATTTATTCCTATCAACCCCTCATCTTAGAGTGACGACGTGAAAGAGATAAATTGGCAATGTTCTTGCAGGGAGCTAATGGATGGGATGAGGGAGGGAAAGGGTTAGATTCTCTGGGAAGAAGCGTGGTGGATCGGGTGATGGAGTACAAAGGGTTGAGATTCTATGCAATTGCGCCATTGTTGTGGTTGTGACTTAAGGTTGTGGTAATGCATGTGCGCGCATGTGTGTGTGTGTGTGTGATAGAAGAGAGAGGGAAGGAAAGAGAAACAGTGGCAGAAGAGTGGCAGAATGGTTCAGATTTTTGCCTGATAGTAACAAAACCCGAGGTTCCAGGGTTCACTCCCCGTAGAGGCCTTGACTTTTTTCCTCAGTTTGACCGGAAAATCGAACCGAACGTCTTGTCCTTCGGAAGTGGACAAAAAACGAGTCGGACCCGTGTGCATTCTGGCTGCGCACGCTATAGATCCCACGGCAGTTGAAAATCGTGGAGAGCAGGGCATTGCCCGGCTGCCTTTGTATAAAACCTCGAAGAGATAGATTGATTTCCCAGGTCCCCCCCTTGAAGACCAATTAGCCATCTTGCCTTTCTGAAGTCTTGGTTAAAAAAGTGTGAATATGAAAATGAATTTGAAGCGAGGGAGAGGGGATTGGCGCCTCCCTAGTGGTACTGGTCCCGGGAAAAGTTGAGGTCTCTGCCACCTCAGCCCCTTTTGACCTCAGGGTTATGGAACTATCTAGGTAGGACCTCAGGACTTGGCCAACTCATGGGTTTATATGGAGGCTTAAGGCTTGTGCCGTGATCATTCTGGATCTTCTCCATCACATGGCATCTGTGACGATAGTGCAAATGGAATTCATTCTAATCCGAGCCGGAGACGTCATCTTTAAAAACTGAAATTGAAATTGGTGTTGATGCCACAGCTGATAAGGCCTTTAGAGTTTCCATGTATCGCTTTAGTGGTCTTCCCTGATCACGGTGTCTTCATTTAAATTCTTCATACTGGAGCATCTTAGGATGCGGTTGTCTCCCATGCAAGACCACAAAGATAAATTGAAAACACTTAGAAAGACATTCTCTTCCTGCCTTTCAGTTTTTCCCTTTTTTCTCTTCTTTTTATGTTTTTTTTTTTTTCTCTTTCTCTTTTAGTTTTGAAAATATGTTGCATGCTATCTAACATCAAACAGAACCACACCAAATCACACAAAACAAACATTATCTTCAACTGCGAATAAACACAATGGTGTATCAAATAGCTTGCATTATTTAAGATAACTATACCCTGATCAAAGTATTGATAACATAGAATCTGGAGTTTGTTCAAGAGGGATTCGTCACATCCGGACAACTCCATATGCGCTCCATCCAAACCTGCTAGCAGTCGTCCGAATCTGCCGGCAGTCATACAGAAAATGCCTTGAGCCTGCACAAAATTCTATGTGCTGGCAAGATCTTGTAATGGGAAGGTGGAGAGAAGATGGAGAAAACGACTGAAGCATTAACTGATTAAGATAAGTTTACGCGACCAGCAGTGAACGCGACCATTTTCTATGTTGTGGGCTGGGATCGAACCCAAGACATAAGATCACGAGTCCACGTGTGTACCAAAAGAATCAGTTGGATATTGATATCGAGTCCACGTGTGTACCAAAAAGTCAGTTAGATATTGGTATCGAGTCCACGTGTCTACCAAACAAATCAGTTGGATATTGAGATGAAGTCCACTGCTCTATCAAAAGAATCAAGTGAATATTGATATGAAGTCCACTGTTCTACCAAAAGAATCAGCTGGATATTGATATGAAGTCCACGGTTCTATCAAAGAATCAAGTGGATATTGATGTCAAATCGTATTCTTGTCAAGCTGTTCTGCATGAAGGCACGGGTCTGTTTAGCAACCAGCAACACAGGGAAAATGAGCAAGAACATGATTATTTTTAATTGACGAAACAAGATGATTCAGCCTCATGGCTTTAGTGAAGCCAGCGCGCGTCACTCACGCACACACCCACATCTACACCCATACCACTCCCACACTGGCACACACATGCGCTCCCTCTCATACACGCACACACACATGCAAAAACAGTGTGTGTGTGTGTGTGTGAGTATGTGTGTGTGTGTGTGTGTGAGAGAGAGAGAGAGAAAGGGAGGGAGGGAGGGAGAGAAAGAGAGAGAGAGAGAGAGAGAGAGAGAGAGAGAGAGAGAGAGAGAGAGAGGAGAGAGAGAGAGAATGAAAGAAGATTACCAAGTTTAGGACAAAAAGATGCCACAACCGACGAAAGTCTCTATGTGTGATTGCCTCTGCCCTATCATACACATATTACGAAAAACAACAACAACAACAACAACAACCAAAGTTAGGATAGGAAGTTCTTAGCCAGTTCCCAGTGCACTAATATTCGATTAATTGTTGTTAAGAATTTTGTTGTTAAGCGTCCACTTCTTCATTTACTCACAAATATATTAGGCGGGGACTCCTAACTAAGTGGGTATACACTTGACTGCAGTAATTAGTACCTAAGAACTTCTCCAGAGGTCCTTGTTAGTACTGAGGAGGCCTGTAGTAAGCGTGGAAAAGTCTTGGCAAAAATGTGGCTGAAGTCGTCATTATTGCAGTTGCCCTTTAAAAAGCGTTGAAGAAAAAAGAAAGGAAGGGGGGGGGGGGGGGGGGCAGTGAGAGAGAGAGACAGACAGACAGACAGACAGACACAGAGACACAGAGACACAGAGAGAGACAGAGAGAGAGAGAAGAATAAGGAAAAACGATACAAATAACAAGAAGAAATACATATTTTTGAAGGTAGTGCCATAAGTAGAACAATGCTTTAGTACATCCAACCTTTACCCACTGAGCAAGCCCTCGCTATTGATGGTCAACAATGACAGTGACAGCAACACTTCATTTTCAAGCAGTAGAAGTTATATAAGCCGAAAGTCATTTTCAAACTTTCCAGTGCTAATTTATGTACTTGCATAGACCTGAAAAATACTGATAAAGGAATCATCATCATTATCATCATAATGGGCAGAGCAAAGAAAACGCTGGAGGCTGTGGATATTGTACTGGAATCAGGGTCGAAAATGCCAAAGTCTGATGGAGGCCGAAGGAATTTATCGCACACAGTAATTTCCGTTTGTGCTCCACCCGAATCTGACATTTGCTCAAAGTCATATGTGCGGGCGTGGTTGTGAGTCAGAAGAGATATTTGGAATCGAGAGTAAATACAAAGAAACACTTAGGTAGCTGACACCCCCCATCAGAATGAATGACAGTCATCAAGATGGCCAGCGAGCAAGCCCTTCACCCTTCCCGCCCCCATCTTGGGTCCGCTTTTTTGTTGCTGGCCATAGGTCTGAATTACAAGCTGCATGTTTCGTGGGCAGGCAGTTGTTTTGGCTGTGTGATTGAGAAACGAGAAAGTTGTGCATCGGCGGACGTTTCAGTACTGCTGCGTGCAATGTCATTCTCGTATCACTGCGTGAGGGGCGTGCCTTACCCTTTGACTCCCGCACCCTATTTACCAACTGCAAAAACTTAACCCTTTAACTCTTTCACCCTATCCACCAGCTTCCTGCAGAAAACTGATGGATGGGGTGAGGGAATCAAAGGGTTACGTTTTTGCTTTGCTGGCATGGTTGACAATGCACTAAAACACAGTCGCTGCAGTTTGGGTCACACTTGTTTGACTGCTCTCCTCATTTTTTTCCGAGATGTTTCAAACACCGTCGAAGAACATATAGAACCAGAAAAGTCATGAAAAAAGAATAAGAACGCGTATTTAATACAAGAAGACAAGACAGGCCAACTGGCCTTTGTCAAGCGTAAAATGACAAACAAACAAACACCAGATACAAAAATTAGGAGAGAAAGACTGAAACTGGTTCCATATATTCTTCGACGGTGTTTGAAGCATCTCTGAAGAAGTGAGGAGAGCAGTCAAACAAGTGTGATCCGAACCGCAGCGAATGTGTTTTAGTGCATTGTCAACCATGCTAGCAAAGTAAAAACGTAACCCTTTGATTCCTTTTCTCACACTGGACAGATCAGCAGGGAAGTTTCAGTCTTTCTCTCCTAATTTTTGTATCTGGTGTTTGTTTGTTTGTGATCTTACGCTTGGCAGAGGCCAGTTTGCCGAAAATTTGCGCCTGTCTTGTCTTGTTGTATTAAATACGCGTTCTTATTCTTTTTTTCGTGTTTTTTTTCTGGTTCCTGTTTGCTTGAACGCGGGCAGTCACACTTGTTTTGAAGAACATATGGTTTCGTATTGAAAACGGTAAAAAAAAAAGTCAACGCCGTGGCAAACTGAGAAACTGGGATTTTTGTAAATGTCAGATCTTGATTGTACACACAGTTATTCTTACATGTAGGTCCCTCTCTGTGTCTCTTTCTGTGTCTCTTTCTCTCTCTGCTGTCTGTCTGTCTCTATCTGTCTTCCCTGTTTCTGTCTCTGACTGTCTGCCTGCCCGCCTGCGTGCCTGCCTGCCTGCCTGTCTGTCTGTCTGTCTGTCTATGTCTCTCTCTCTCTGTCTCTCTGTCTCTCTCTGTCTCTGTCTCTCTCTCTGTCTGTCTCTCTCTTTCTCTCTCTCTCTGTGCATGTGTGATCGCGAGTGTCTGCGTCTCTGTGGCAGATTGTCGCTACTTGACAGACCAGCGCTTGCTTACTTTCATAACATATATTGGCGTCTTCCGGGCCCGAGAGACAGGCACCTGCAGTGTTGGTCAGGAAGTTTGAGCAGTACCCTCAAGTGACCCATCCTCAAAGTGTAGGAGACTCGGCTGTGTGTGGTTCCGGTCTCCCCAAAGAGCCCGTACCGCACTGAAGTCAGAGTCGCGGCCGAATAAGCCCACAGTTACTAACTAGTTCATTCCGCTAACTGCTGTGCGATTATGACGTGGTGTGTGTTGTGTGTGTGTGTGTGTGTGTGTGTGTGTGTGGTTTTGAGGAGAGAGGGAGAGAGTGAGAGAGAGGAGAGAGAGAGGGGAGAGAGAGTGTGTGTGTGTATGTATGTATATATATATTATTATTGTGTGTGTGTGTGTGTGTGTGTGGTGTGTGTGTGTGTGTGTGTGTGTGTGTGTGTGTGTGTAGTTTCTTTTAACGTCTATTCAAATAAGTGCATGTAGATAGTTGCGTGGGGGGGGGGGAGGGGAGGGGGGTAGGCTACATAATGATGTTTGCTATTCTTGAATTTTGAGCTGTCAGTTGTCTACAATGTGTTATGGGCAGCCGGAAAGGAGATACCTGAAATAGTATTATTTCGAGAAGACAAAGGCACTTGATTTTGCTGCGTGAGTTGGTCTAATATGGACAGAACAAAGGCACACAGACCAGCGCATGCGCGTATGTTTTCCTGTATCCAACATTTTGAAAATCTGAACTCCTTTCCCTCTTCCGTCAGGACCGGGATTTCGAAACAGTCGGTAAGTCCAACAAAACCACAAATCCAACACTTAGTATTAAAAAACAGACCATAAGAAACGTTACGCTAAGAAATGATTGTAGATCTAGATCTAGATGTTGGGTAAACTGAACCCATCAACTGATTAAAAACCCTCTACTTGTGTACCGACCGAAGCTCAAGTGAAAAGTTGTAGTGAAGTGGAGAGAGAAGCTTACGTTACGTGAACGGTCATAGTGAAGCGGAGAGAAATGACGCGTTTAGCAATGCTGGCAGGCCGAAAACTAACCAGAGAAGAGAACTAATTCTGTGAGTGATGCTATATTAAGTGTAAGACTGCTCGAGGTGTGGCGCCTACAGGCTCTCACTATGGTCAGGGAAGTGATGCAGAAACAAAACCGGAACTGCCAAAGGGTGAATGACTCACGTAAGACACGCGAACGAGAAATAGGGATAACAAAATATAGTTTTGTCTAAACACGGATAATGAGAAGTGGAAGGGGAGAGCAAAACGAAAATAATTTTTTTGTCTAATTAGAAGGAAACACAGATAACGAGAAGCGGAGGAGAGCAAAACAAAAATCAAACGAAAACACATCTCTCTCTCTCTCTCGCTCGCTCTCCTCTCTCCTCTCTCTCTTTCTCTCTCACACACATATACATACATACACACATACACATACATCACACACACGCTCTCTCTCTCTCCTCTCTCTCTCACACATCCACACACATATACATACATACACACATACACATACATCACACACACGCTCTCTCTCTCTCTCCCCTTCTCACACACGCACATACATACACACATACATCACACACACGTCTCTCTCTCTCTCTGTTTCCCTGTCTCTTTCACACATATACACAAACACATACACACACACACACACACACACACACACACACACACACACACACACACACACACACACGCACGCACGCACGCACGCACGCACACTTTTTTTTTGTCTAATGAGAAGGGGAACCCAGATAACGAGAAACGGAAGGAGAGCAAAACAAAAAGAAACGAAAACACATCACACACACGCTGTCTCTCTCTCCCCCTCCCCCTCTCTTTCTTTTACACACACATACACACACATTCACACACACGTTCACACACACACACACACACACACACACACACACACACACACACACACATAACACACACACACACACACACACACACACACACACACACACACACACACACACACACACACACACACACAAACAAATAAACGAACAAAGAAACAAATAAATTGTGCAGTCCACAGTGTTATGAACGCGTACGTGAACTTGAGTGCGTGCGTGTTCACTGTATTTCATTTTAGTCTATTTTCTTTTCACCCTTGCAAAGAAGGATTTTTTATCTTTGAAATTACAGGAACCACAACAATGAACGGTTGCATCAAATTATAAACTGTTAGCAGTGCACAATTAGGCACAACACATTATTAAACTTTATTCCAAAGTCGAGAAAAAAATTCAAGCAAAATGCAGCATCGATCATATCACGTGTAAACACACCCCATTGGCGATCTTAAAAGCTGAAAAAGACAGCATATTATTCTACGTAAATATTGATTTTATTGAATGGCAATGCATTTTTATAACGAATGTCCATGTGATAATTATTGTTTGTGATGTTTGTGTGTTTAGCACCAATGCAATTTCTCTTTTGAGATTATAAAGCTGATTTGATTTTGAGTCGACTTGATTAGTACATTCTTCGTACTTCCGGGGCCAGACAGTGCGCGCACGCGCCACACACACACACACACACACACACACACACACACACACACACACACACACACACACACACACACACACACACACACACATACGCACACACACATACACACATACATACACACACACACACAGATAGAGAGAGAGAGAAAGAGAGAGAGAGAGAGAGGCCAGACAGAAGTTAACGACAAATTATTTTTCTTTGCAAATTCTCGGCTAAGGGTTCGGTCATCAGCCCGAAATACGCAACGAATGACAAGTATGCTTACCTCAAGTGACGACCTCCGTCGAAAGTACATGTATTACAGCACTGGTATACTGCAGATGCGAAATAATAAGTAAATGAATAAATGAATAAGTAAATACATAGCTAAATAAATGATTACAAAACTTCCCTGTCGTCAGAATTGAGGGAGCTGGTTTCAGCGCACCCTCTTTTTTCTGTTGATAAACATATGGTGTCGTTCTGTGACTTTTTATAACCCCTGCAAAGAACTTCTTTCCTTTCAACTGTGCAAATTCCAATTCCATAACATCAAACAAGTTGCATAGATTGACGATGTCAATTGTTATACAAACATTCACAAGAATGATTATAAACATGCAAAAACAGCTACACCAGCATCTCATTCTTAAGATTCCAAAGACGAATAAGCTAAACAGAATGCAGGATCTTATAATTCTATTTGGAAAACATACCTTGGTTTCGGTCACTAATATTGGAAGAAGTTACGCCTCAATACGCGTAGTGAATGTTTTGGTACGTACATAGAGGGTCACGCAGACAGATTTTGCTGTCCCATCATAAAGGCACACACATACATATGTGATTTCTTTCTTCTGCCTGCTGGTCCATTCGCGTACTTTTCCCATAACTCTCCCTTCTTCACCCCTCTTATCATTTTTGGACTATGACACTGGTCTTCCAATTGGAAGGTCAGGGCTCGAACCTGTTTGGGTTTTAATAAAAAGAAATGTCTCCCAAGGTCTGCATTTTCAAGAAAAGTAAATGCAGGTAGGTGGTCGTCATCCCCAAGAGAAGGAAAGCAGGATTGTGTGTCTGGTAGTGGCAAGGACAAAGAAACAAACGGAAAAATAGACGAACAAACATAAAAAGGAATTCTCAAACTGAGTTAACTTTCGGGTCTGCATTAACGCAAACGGAAAAAAGTGACCTTTGAGTCAGACACGGCTGAGATGTGGTTTCTAAGAAGAATATTGAGAGTTCCATGGACAGCAAAGAAATCAAATGAGACAGTCTTGATGGAGGCAGACACAAGTAGATCACTCATAAGGAAGATTAGGAAAAGACAGGCAACATTTATAGGCCATTTTATGAGGAAAGGGGATTTGGAGCACTTGGTCACAACGGGAAAGCTGGAGGGAAAGAGAGCACCGGGTAGACCCAGGGAGAAAATGCTGGACGGACTTGCAGAGTGGCTGGGGACGAGGGGGGTGGGAGAGATGCTAGGGGCAACGAGAGATAGAGACAGATGGAAGTCCATAATCGCCAACGCCATGCGGCAGGGCACCTGATGATGATGACGGCTGAAAAAAGAAAATGAAAAAAAAATGGTAGGACTGGAGAGAAAGGAAGGTCCTTGATGTCTCCAACCAAGTTCTCTGCCAGTCTTACGGTCCTCCATAAGGAAAATCTTATATTAAACCAAAGCAAGTGGCAGTTGGCAAAGGATGAAAAGTTTTCCATGCACGTAAAGCCTACTAGTATATTGGAGTGAACGTGGAAGTTGCAGCCTGCGAACCGAACCAAACCAAACCAAACCAAACCAAACCAAACCAAACTACCAACCAAACCGACCAGACAGACCGAACTGAACCGAACCGAACCGAACCGAACCAAACCAAACCAAACCAAACCAAACCAAACCAACCAAACCAAACCAAACCAAGTCAAACCAAACCAAACCAAACCAATCCAAACCAAATCAAACCAAACCAAATCTAACCAAACCAAATCTAACCAAACCAAACCAATTCAAACCAAACCAAACCAAACCAAACCAAACCAAACCAAACCAAACCAAACCAAGTCAAACCAAACCAAACCAAACCAAACCAAACCAATCCAAACCAAATCAAACCAAACCAAATCTAACCAAACCAAATCTAACCAAACCAAATCTAACCAAACCAAATCTAACCAAACCAAATCAAAGCAACAAAATAAAACAAAACGAAACGAAAATGAAAACACTGAGATAAAAACAAGAACATCTCTGGACTTTAACCAACTGGCACCAGTCCTGGAATTAACACAGTTTCCTCCTCACTACCCTATCCTTTGCCTTCGTATATTGCATTGTTTAACGGGTGAATCATTGCATCTGCTCGTCATAGTTTAACGGGTGAATCACTGCATCTGCTGGTCTCCTATAAATTTAACTAACACTCCCATCAGCAGTCATCACTGTAACCTGGTAAGATTAACTCAAGCAGCTGTGCAAATAAACCTGCAAGTCGCCTCACGATATAGGCTAAGCATAGAAATCGTACCGCTTAGTTTCAGTGAGTCGTACTAAAGGTAAACAGCTGTTAAACGATGAAATCAGGGCACGTGTTTCTGGAATGAAGACTATGATGGTTGACTACTGACACTATTAGAGGATAAGTCGAAAATTACTTAAGGGATAAGCGCATCCTAACGCCTTGGGCGTGGGAATGCCTCCATCAAAAGGGCCGAAAAGAGGCCTGTATGATTCATCTTATCTCCAACTCTTTAGTACTCAGTGTTCCATGGGTCAGTGTTTTTAACAATAGCCTACATAATGGTACATGATTAGAACTTTTCGTATTTGTACTTAAAATCGACTGTACATAGTAGGTGTCCTAAAATGGACGCAGAACATGCACATGACTGATATTTCTAGTTGTCCATAGAAAGTAGATTTCCATTGTTACAGTAGTCAACAGTATCAGTGTCAGCAACGGCCCATATACAGATTTGCATAATCATTGTAAAAGAAAAGAGAGAAGGGGTAGCAGTCATGACGGAGCTACCCTTAAGGGTCTTTTCTTTCTTTGTTTAGTGATTTCCACTTGACCCTGTTCTAAGCTGATAATTCCCCACTTACCTTAGGCATGATGTGCTTGAACGCCTGAACAACGACCTGCTGATGGAAAGATAACATCACCTTGATGGTGGGCTGCTATACCGTTATGCTAACATAGCAGTCTTACCTGATAATTTGAGGGAGGGGGGGGGAGAAGATTCAGACTATTGCCAGCTGTTAGCTTCAAGGGGAGTAAAGTCAAATAACTGCGAGAATAAAAAAGCCAGTTATTGCTGTTAAACTGGATTTGAAATCATCCTTTTTCAAATAACAGAGGCAGTCTTGTTGTGTAATCTTAAATGTGCTGTGTTAAAAGCATTTAGCCGTGGGCAAAATGTGTGAATAAATGTGATTAAATCTATCCCCTTTCCTGTGAATCGAGTTGTGTTCCATAGGCCTCGTTTGGCGTAATGACTTCAACGCCTGTGTCTGTAGCAGACTCCGTCTGAGAGGTGATATGAGCAGACACTGTACAATTTGGCGAGCGGTACCAGACATTACCGGTCGCGTTTGATCGACTCTATCAGTCAGTCTGCACCTGTGCAATACATCTCAGAACTAGAGAAATATTTGGGTTTGTACTACCCGGAGCTCTCTGCAGTGTTGTATGCAACGGGTTTCGACGAGACAGACACTGATTACGTGCCGCAGAGTGAGTTACTTATCTGTCCCCATGTGTGCTACTACACAGGGTCTGGTAATTCAAGTTCAAGTTCATATTGCTTATAGCTCAGCTGACTACTACAGCCATTTCATGGCTTACACCACGTCAAAAATGACAACCAGGTTAATAATGTAAGATAAAAGACAACAGTTGAAAACCGTGTTCACCAATTAGTTGGGTGAATGATTATATCTCCCTGGTTGTGAATATAGGCAAAAAGATAAAAGGCTGCCCTGTAAACCTTGATATCGTAGGAATTGAGGTGATACAGATCTCAGCTTTTGTTAGAGCCAGCATTATGATGGCAGTTCACATCTCTTCTCCCTCGCTGAGTTGATTTTGCCAACTCAGAAAATTCGAATAAATTCTACTCTTGAATGAATAGAATCCCATAGACCACCATTGGTGTCATAGTTTCAACATCTGCGGACGCAGGAGACAAGGTCTGATATACGACGTGCTGGGTGAATGGTGACCTCTTCTTGGTCGTTGGTGGTGTGGAAATACCGTTACCCTAAAACACCTGTCTATATTTGATTCGTACCGAGGAATATTATAATGATTCGAAGGAAGACGTGAATAATTTCTACCAATACTTGGCTTCCTAGGAAGATTTCAGTCAGTTCTAGGGTTCGGACTACTATTGCAATTGGTGTTTTACGAGTATGTTGTGGTGTTCGGGAGCTCGGGGAATCGGAAATGGGGGTGTAGGTGTGGTTGTAAGATGAGCTTGGTAGGGATCCCAAGAGAGTCTAATCATTTTTCTCTCAGGTGTGTGTGAAGTGTGGTAGGATATGTGGTGTGTGTGTGTGTGTGTGTGTGTGTGTGTGTGTGTGTGTGTGTGTGTGTGTGTGTGTGTGTGTGTGTGTGTGTGTGTGTGTGTGTGTGTTATAGTTCATTACACATATTACAGTTTGTAGTTTAGTATAGTTTTATTTCTACAGTAGATGTTCTGTGGTATATTGTACTTTTAGAATTTTTACCGTCATCGTTGCAGTAAAGATTTGCAAGTAGCAGGTAGAGTTGTTTTTGATGAATACTTATTTTGATTTGATATGTATTGGACTGTCCAAATCAGCATCATAGCTGTAGGGGTTGACAGATATTCGCCGTACATATGCCTGCCTCTGTGCTAATTGTCACTTAACGCTTTTCCGAAGCGCTGAGGGCTCTTGTGAGATGAAGTAATGTACAAGTATTAGTTATCATAATTATTATGATTATGATGATGATGATGATTGTTGTTGTCAAAATAATAATAATGGTCCTCCTCCTCCTCCTCCTCCTCATCATCATCACCATCACCACCACCACACCACCACCACCACCACCACCACCACTAACACCATCATCGTCATATTAGTATTTAATTATTATCATTCTTCTTCTTATTATCATTATTGTTATTGTTATTATTATTAGTAGTAGTATTTTTTATTACTATACCTTGTCTGTAATTTTTTTGTCTGATTGAAGTATTGCATTCGTTATACAGATATCTGCTAATGCATCCGTAGATCTGTTTTTCAGTATTCCTCTTATGTAATGATTGATCAGTATTCATTGTTGTTTCATCCTGCATACGATAATTGATTTATTTTGATATTGTTTTTATATCCATATGGATATTAATTCTTTACGAACGTTGCCACATATGTTTTTATACCCGTACCGGGTATTTTGTGAAGACGAGGACTTATTCAAGTTATTGGCCTGCAGCGGGCTGGCTGGCTTTTGTAATAGAGGCGTGGATTAACAGCTGATATCGCAGATTCAAAATCAGCCCGCATCATAAAACTTCTGCCGTTCGCTGCTCATGTTAATGCTTCAATCGTTCTGATAGTGTCAGCGTAACCCTTTGACTCCGTCACCCACAGGAAGCTGGTGGATAGGGTGAGCGAGTCAAAAGGTAAAGTTTTTGCTTTGCTACTATGGTTGACAATGCGGGTTGCCGGTGGACAGGGTGCAGAGTCAAAGGGTTAATGTTCCCTCCCCTCCCTGTTTCCTCCTTCCGTTTGAAGACTTGCCATGGCGTGGGGCTCTATGTGGACTCTGTGAGTCTGCCAAATAACAGTATGACAGATTGGGTGAAACGCATATGCAATTGTCCGAATGCGATGAACCCCTCTTTGATTAAATCCAAACTCCATGTAGACGTCTAGGTCTAGAACGAAAGGAGTAAGGGGTCGACACTCTGGTGCTGTTGTTATTATAAAACTCTGTTCAAAACACAAAACACAGTTGAAGGGTATAGTGTAGCGCAGGCCATTATTGTGCATTTTATGAACAAAAGAAGAAAAGCGTCTGCAGGGGAGATGTGAAAAGATATGTGAAAAAGGTACTGCACTCACTTTAACCCTTTGACTCCTGCACCCTATCCGCCAATTGCAAAGATTTAACCCTTTGACTCCCTCACTTTATCCACCAGCTTCCTGCAGGAAGGACAGGGTACGTGAGTCAAAGGGTACGTTTTGTGTCGGTCTTCTATTTCTTTGCATTTTGTTTTCAGCCAAGTTTCCTCAGCTTCATCGCACCAATTCCTTATTTCTTTGTTTATCTTCATGTATATCTCCTCGTTTCTCTTTGCCTTCCTCCGTTCCTCCATCAAGCCTAGAATTTCTTTTGTCATCCAGTTCTTTTTTGCTTTTCTATCTACTTTTGGGATTTCTTCACAAGCTTCATTTATCGAATTTCTCAACTTTGTCCATTGTTCCTCACTGTCACCAACGTCTTTCAGAGCACTGAATTTGTTTTGAATATGTACGTTAATTTTTTTTTACGTATCACTTCATCTGTCTTTAAGAGTCCAAGATTTGGTTTGATGGTGCTTTTGGTCTGTTTCCTTTTTCTAGTTTCAGCCTAAATCTTCCATTTACAGGATTGTGGTTCACTGTTGCAGTCTGCGCCTGGTAGTGTTTTTGCTGTCAGTAAAGAATTTCTTAATCTTTTATTGATCAGAATGTAGTCAATCTCATATTTGGTATTATTACCTGGACTCATCCAAGTCCTTTTTCTTCTGTTAGGCTGCTCAAACCAGATGTTTCCTACTATGAACTCATTCATCTGTACCCATTCTACAAGTTTCCCTTCCCTTTCATTTTGTCTACCAAGGCCATGAGGTCCAACTACATCCTCCACTCTATCCTGTCCCACTTTACCATTAAAATATCCTATTATTATTGTAACTTCTTGTGATTTACATTGGGGCTTGGCCATCTCTAATACTTCGTAGAAGTTGTCAATTTCGTCCTGAGTACTTGCGGATGTTGGTGCATACGCTTGAATGATGTTGATATCAAATGGCCTGCACCCAATTTAACCAGCATGTATGTGCGTTTATATGTATGTATGTATGTATGTGTGTATGTATGTATGTATGTATGTATGTGTATGTCTGTATGTATGTATCATTTGACATCATCATCCCTGTCTCTGATTCTGTCAAGAACTTTGGGTGTTGCCTTGGAGAACACTCTACGCTGAAGTTTCTGACCCAGACCTGCCAGTCATGCTACAATCAGATTCGACGCATTGGTTACATTCGAAAATATCTTTCAACTGGGGCTGCATCTAAGCGTGTGACATCTCTCATGTTGTTTCGTCCTCATTTCTGTAACGCTCTCCTATTTGGACTACCAGCTTCTTCTCTCCTCTGTCTGCAACGCATACAAAGAAAACGTTTGATCATGTTAGTCCTATATTTCGCTGTCTGTCTACACTGGATGCTTGTTTCAAGCAGAACTGAATATAAACTGGATAGCTTGTGTTACAAAATCTATTCATCTGTCTGCTCTATCCTATCTTTGTGACAAAGTCAATATTCATACGCCAACTCGCACCTTGCGCTCAGCTTCAGATACTCTTTCCTTCAGGTTCCAAGATTTAAACTCTCAACTGTCGGCCAGCATCTACTGCTGTTTCAGGATCATCTGCCTGGAATAGCCTTCCATTATCACGTATCTTTTCTGTTTTAAAATCCAGTTTAAAAACTCACCTCTTTTCCCGACAATGAATTCAACAACTACCTCTTTCTTTCTTTCGGTTTATGTAGGTGTATGTTGCATGTAGTCTGCGTTGATCGCATGCATGTGTCTTGTGCGTGAATGCACTTTTTTTTTTTTGAATTGTCGAAATTTGGCGGCACAAAAATACTATTGTTATTGTTGTTGTTGTTGCGATGTACACATTTATCTGTGTATGCATATATAGTTGTTTGTATATATGTAGGCCTATAATTGTATGTACATACGTAGGTGTACAAAAACGCCATTGTGGAAGGACGGGGTGGTGGTGGTGGTGGGGGTCTTGTGACGTGCATGTGCATGTATTTATGGGTATTTAGATATTTGCGTGCTTGTATGTAGGCGGGTGTGCGCACGTACGTGTGAGTTCACGCAAGCGTAGACTCATGTCTTGTTATTTCCTTCGTGTTTTCTTTTCGCCACTCAGCATGCCGGATACAACACTTTTGCATACGCCCACAGTCTCAGTCAGCGCACAGGGTTCAAGGTCTTTGCCCGCAATGTGCAGCAGACTACAATCACCGCAGTTGGGCGATAACCGGACTCAGTTAAACTACTAGTCGGTAGCTGGGGTAGGGTACAGGGAAATCCTGGTGGTACACATTACCCCACATGGCAACAAGCCAATGACATGAACAAGAGAGTACGGCAACTGTGCGATTTCGCTGGCGATCGCGGCTTAAAGGGGTTGGCTGGCTTGTTCTACTGATAGAGCTGTGAAGACATATAATACTAACAACAACAACAACAACAAATACTACTACTACTACTACTAGTAGTAGTAGTAGTAGTGAGTTATCTATCTCTGTATATCAACTAGACAGACATAGACCGCAGGGTGAGTTATCTGTGTCAGTGAGACAGACACAGACCACACCGTCAGTAATCTAAGTCGGCGAGATGACGTAGACTGCGGACTGAGTTATCTATCTTTATATACCAGCTAGACAAACATAGACCGCAAAGTAAGTTATCTATCTCTGTATTTTAGCTAAGCAGACATAGACCACAGTGTGAGTTATCTATCTCTGCATCAGGGAAGCATAAAGCACACAGTGAGTTATCTATCTCTGTATGTCAACTAGACGACCAGTTATTTCTCCTAGTCAGCGAGATGGGCAGACACCGCAGAGTGAGACTGGACAGTGATTTACTCATCTATGTCAGCGAGGCAAACATTGACTGCGTATCACAGAGTGAGTTTCCTATCTCCATCTCCATGTCTCTGACCAGAACAAAACAATTGTTTGTCAGGAACACACGATACAAAGCCAAGTGAAGTCCGGTTAGAGACAGCAACATGTGCACAGTAAGGTCCCCTACACAATGCAACACCTTGGAATTTTACTTATGCAATTTCCGGGTATTGTGCATACGAGTGCGTTTGTACAGTAACAGTTTGGGCGTTCTGATTCACATTGTTTGTACACTGTTCACCTGCATGATAACACTGTGAATATTTGGGCGAAATGTACTTTGTTCATGAATGATGTGGGGAAATATTATTAAGAGCATCATCAAGCTTGTAACTCGTATGTGCTGGATGTGTCTTCATACCAGTTTAGACGCTCAGCTTTGTGCTTTTTGTATTAATAATGTTGTGAATTATCATAGTAGTATAAAGAATTAATATAAGGTTATGTTTGTTGTCATTTTCCAAAAATTGTGATTTGCATGCAGTGTATTCCTTGTTTTTCATGAAGTCAGATTGTTAAAGCCAAGCCTAAAGCTTGTTGGATGAATTAAGAATTAGAACATTTATAGAGATTTGTTTATTTGTTTGTTTGTTTGTTTCCCTCTTGGAGTTCTTTTCCAATTTCGACCTCTGGCATGACCGGTGTGGTCCGTAAGTCATCTCAGTAGCAAGCTCATCTTTTCCGAAGGACTTTTAGATTTACATTACAGGCACTGGTCATTTATAGAATGACAACAGGGACATCCACATTAACGAAATGCACTGATCATCTGTACAGTAGTTATCTGTACATTCAGATTCACAACGTGTGCACAATCAACACTCTGAACTACGATCAAAATGGGGTCATTGCCCTCGGGACAGCTCCTTATGTGCTCCAGTGTACATACAATAAGTTCGTTTATACAAGAACAATTTGGACATTCATTTCACATATCAACAGTGTACACTCTCATACAGCGAACGTTTTGAAACGTGTCGTTGAAATTTGTTCAAGAAGGTTCATTAGACTTGGAACATGCCATCAGACAAGCTGACCTGAGAGTAGAGAGGCCAGGTCTTCATCACATCACTCCCCTACGACCTCAGGGTCATGGGATTACGTTTACATTTGTCTTTCCTTCTTCGTATCTATTGATAATCTATTTGACTATTCAATCATGTGTATAACCTCTTATCTATTGTCATGTTGCAGGCAAAACCCCCCTGATCGAAAAGTTGGGCTGCTACCAGAAACCGCATGACTTGAAGACCAATGTGCGTGCTATAAACAAAAATGGGCCAGAGAGATGTCTCACACAGTGCGACGGAAACTACGTTGCTCTTCAGGTATGGGACTGGTTGGGTTGAGTTGGTTCCGATTACGCTGGGGTCGTGTGAAGTTGGGTTGATCTGGTCTGGGGTGGATTGGATTGTGTTGGGTTGAATTGGGTTGGGCTTGGATGTATTATATTTGGTTGGCTTGGGTTGGGTTAGGTGGGTTCGGATCTGTTGGTCTGGATTGTGTTGTGTTCGGTTGGGTTGGGCTGGGCTCGATTGAGTTGGATTGGCTGGGCTAGCTTGGTCTGGGTTGGGTTGGTCTGGGTGGGATTGGGTAGGCTGGACTGGGATGGTTTGGGTTTGGTTGGGTGGAGCTGGGCTTTGTTGGATTGGCTGGGCTTTGTTGGTCTGGGTTGGGCTGGGTTGTATTGTGTTCATCTGGGTTGGCTGGGCTGGGTTGGGTTGGTTCGGTAGGTTTGGGCTGGGTTGGACTGGGTTGAATTGAGCTGGGCGAGGTGAGGTTGAGCTAGGTTGATTTGGGTCATGCCATGGTGTTTTGTTGTGATATGTCGTTTTGTGTTGTGGCATTGTGTTGTGCTGTGTTCCGTTATTCAAATACTGTGCGTGCTTTACGCCACAACTGATCTAAGAGATGCCTCACAGAGTGCGGTGGAAACTTTGTTGCTATTGATATGTTTGTTGCTGTCGATGTGTTTGGCCGGATTTGGTTTGGTTGGGTTCAGGATTGGGTTGGAATGAACTGAAATGGAATCAGTTTTAGTCACAAAAGAATTTTTTTCTGGATATGTGGGTTAGTATGGCGCCATCCGTTTTCTTTCTAGATGTGTGTGTGTGTGACAGAGAGAGAGAGGAGAGAGAGAGAGAGAGGAGAGAGGAGAGAGAGAGAGAGAGAGAGAGAGAGAGAGAGAGAGAGAGAGGAGAGAGAGAGAGAGAGAGAGAGAGAGATAAGTGCAACGAGCATTTACTGGCATGGACTGTTTGCGCTATGCAGATGAAATGATGATGATAAATGATCATCATCATCATCATCATCATCATTATCATCATCGTTATTACTATCGTTTCTCTTTTTTTTTCTATTATCATTATCTTCATCAATATTTATTATTATTATTGTTATTATTATGATTGTTATTATTGTTGTTGTTGTGCTGTCGTCATTTTATTATTATTATCATCATTATAATTGTTATTTTAAGTACTGGAGACAAAATATCCTTTGAGAAATCTGTTCACTTTGTTCTGAATTTTGGAAATTTTTCAGGCTTATTTTTTGATGATCATAAAACCTAAGCAGTCTGGCAAGGAGCCAAAAGAAGTTTGGAATTCAAATTTGTGGGAGTCTGAATACACACTGGAACCCTCAGTTTCAATATATTAGGTGTGTGATTTATGAAAGATGTAACGAGATGTGAAGACACAAAGTATGCTGAAAAATTATCAGAAGTGAGAACTTTATTCAGAATTTGAAAAAAAAAGAAAGAAATATAACGGTACTGGGAAGAGTCGTTACGTTTAAATGACAAATTGTATATAAACTGATGATTTTGTCAATGATCTGAAGAATTTTGTTTCTTGTTTGTTTGAAATGGTAAATACAACGGAATCAGCTACCCAAAAAAGCATAAGAAATGGTTTGAACATACCCGATATACAAAGGTACATTGAAGCATCAGAACCTTCGCGGCAGAGAAAATTCAAAAATACAAAATAGATAAGAAAACATAACTAACAAACCATATTCCTTTTTAACAGATTTCGGAAAATATGGTCCCAGGTATGCTTTGTATAAAACTAACGACAGTATGTTGTGGCAGCACATTTTAAGGCATATCATCATTTTTGCGGTCACAAAGAACCAATACCGTCTATTGATTTACTTTCAAAACCAGTTGTATATAAAGAAACAATGAATTCTGGGAGTAATGAAAAGTCATAAAAATGGTAGATGGGTCCAAAAAGGAGCCTATTGTGTTTCTGAGTGATAATGAATTATTTCTGACATATCGTGAAATCAACAGAAAATATGAAATGAATGTAAACTTCCTCACCTTCAACGGATTTAAGTAGTCTCCAAGGCAGCAGAGACCAACAACACCAAGCTGAAACCTTTATGGAAAGACTAGAACATTTCCATGAAACACTAGATCTGCAGGCTCTTACGTGTGCTGGACCCTCACAGCGGAAAGCCATAGAAATGAGACGTTATCGCAAAATACTAAAGATCAGATGTCCTCGTCATATCACCAGTGAAGAAATGCATAGAAATGTTATCGCAAAATACTAAAAGATCAGATGTCCTCGTCATATCACCAGTGAAGAAATGCATAGAAATGTTATCGCAAAATACTAAAAGATCAGATGTCCTCGTCATATCACCAGTGAAGAAATGCATAGAAATGGTTATCGCAAAATACTAAAAGATCAGATGTCCTCGTCTTATCCCAATGAAGAAATGCATAGAAATGAGGTGTTATCGCATAATACTAAAAGATCAGATGTCCTCGTCTTATCACCAATGAAGAAATCCATAGAAATGAGGTGTTATCGCATAATACTAAAATATCAGATGTACTCGTCTTATCACCAATGAAGAAATGCATAGAAAATGTTATCGCATAATACTAAAAGATCAGATGTACTCGTCTTATCACCAATGAAGAAATCCATAGAAATGAGGTGTTATCGCAAAATACTAAAAGATCAGATGTACTTGTCTTATCACCAATGAAGAAATGCGTAGAAATGAGGTGTTATCGCAAAATACTAAAAGATCAGATGTCCTCGTCTTATCACCAATGAAGAAATGCATAGAAATGAGGTGTTATCGCAAAATACTAAAAGATCAGATGTCCTCGTCTTATCACCAATGAAGAAATGCATAGAAATGAGGTGTTATCGCATAATACTAAAAGATCAGATGTCCTCGTCTTATCCCCAATGAAGAAATCCATAGAAATGAGGTGTTATCGCATAATACTAAAATATCAGATGTCCTCGTCTTATCCCCAATGAAGAAATGCATAGAAATGAGGTGTTATCGCATAATACTAAAAGATCAGATGTCCTCGTCTTATCACCAATGAAGAAATCCATAGAAATGAGGTGTTATCGCATAATACTAAAAGATCAGATGTCCTCGTCTTATCCCCAATGAAGAAATGCATAGAAATGAGGTGTTATCGCATAATACTAAAAGATCAGATGTACCTCGTCTTATCCCAATGAAGAAATCCATAGAAATGAGGTGTTATCGCATAATACTAAAAGATCAGATGTCCTCGTCTTATCCCAATGAAGAAATGCATAGAAATGAGGTGTTATCGCATAATACTAAAAGATCAGATGTACTGTCTTATCCCAATGAAGAAATCCATAGAAATGAGGTGTTATCGCAAAATACTAAAATATCAGATGTACTCATCACATCACCAATGAAGAAATACATCGAAATGAGATGTTATCGCAAAATACTAAAGAATAGTTGTTCTCATCGTATCGCCAGTGAAGAAATGCACCAGACCATCAAGCAGCACACTGGGCCATATAAAGATCTGCTGACATCAGTTAAGAAAACAGAGTTGCGATGGTATGGCCACTTAACAAGATCCAATAGTCTTACTGAATCAGTCATCCAGGGAACTGTTGAGGGAGGGAGATGGAGGGGCAGACAGAAAAAAACTGATGACTGACAAAGTTGCAAAACGGACAGAGAAACCATTTGCAGAGACCCAGGCTTTGGCACACAACCAATGTTGCAGACGGAATCAGGTGAACACGTCTTATGTGCGGTGCCTCAGTGACTCTTCACGTAGTTAATGGAGGAGAAGAAAAAGAAGCAGTTTCTTGAGGCATACGCACAGAAAACAAAGCTGAACATATCAAATGAATGTACACATAATATTTCTACAGAACTGAAACAGTTTACTCGGTACCAAAAGGAGTAAGGTTATGCTGTGAAATGTTAACAACAGTGATACATCCTACATTCATTCGTATCTTTTAAAAAATTAAAGAAGCACGTACCATGTGACGAGCCGCTGCGCATCAGACACCTTCTTATTGAATGCTTGGACTTGCACGATGTGAGACATAAGCACTACACGGCGAACTCCTTAAAGAACCTCTTCAGAGACGTCCCTTCAGATGCCATTTTCCAGTTTTTACAAGAGATCAGTAGATTTCATCTCATACGATTTTACGCTGAGAATGTTTTTCTTTAAACGTATTATAGCCTTTCAAGGACAATGGTGACTTTGGTTTTTTAACTATTGTCATTTTACATTTTAAGCCTGAGTATCGTTTTTGACGTGATGTTAGCCCTGATATGGCTGTAGTAGTTGGCTGGGCTATAAGCAGTATGAACGTGCTGTTTTAGGGCAAGACGTGTTACTGTGTGGACGAAAACATGGTGTCGTCGTTCGGGCAGCAACAACCGGAGGAACAGTGTCACATCAACTGTTACAGAGAGGGTGCACGCTGTGGTGGAACTGATTACATCTCTGTCTATAGTAAGTATAGAGTGCTGCTGTCTTGAGTACTACTGCGTCCTTTTCTCCACTCTCTCTCTATTTCTCTCTGTCTCTGTCTCTCTCTGTCTCTGTCTATGTCTCTCTCTGTCTATGTCTCTCTCTGTCTCTCTGTCTGTCTGTCTATCTGTCTCTCTCTCTCTCTCTTGTCTTGTCCTTTTTTCCACTCTTACTTTCTGTCTCTGTTTTTCTCTTTGTCTGTCAGTCTCTGTCTGTCTCTGTCTGTCTCTGTCATGTATGTGTGTGTAAGTGGGCGTGCGCGTCTGTGCGTGTATGTGTGTATGTTGTGTGTGTGTGTGTGTGTGTGTGTGTGTGTGTGTGTGTGTGTGTGTGTGTGTGTTTGTGTGTGTATCCAGAAAGTGTGTAGTGTGTGAGCAAGATTTTCTCAACTTCTTTACAAAATTTTGATTGAGGTTGTGAACCACTGATGAGTCGCAAATGCTTAACTTTGGAAGACAAGGGTCAAAGTCAAAGTCGCATGGACTAAAAAAAAAAAAAGTGCCCGAAGTCAGCACTTTTTGAAGGGCATGAGAACTGAGCATGATTGCACAGCCGATCTTAGATCGTGAGCTTACATAAGTTTGCTTTTGGCCTAAGCAAACTTAGAAAATACGAGCTTTTCACATGTACATTCATAAGAGACACAGACAGAGAGAGAGAGAAATAGAGAGAGAGAAAGAAAGAGAGAGAGAGAGAGAAAGAAGAGAGAATGAGAGAGAGAGGGAGAGAAAGAGAAACAGAATGTGTGTGTGTGTGTGTGTGGGAGAGAGAGAGAGAGAGAGAGAGAAGTAGAAAAGAAGAAACTTCCATCACAGATTTTCCACAAAAAAAAAAAAGAAGTGGGGATACTATTTCTACTAAAGAGCTTCGGGCATCCACACACGGGTAACCGCCAATCTGATCAAAAAGCAGTTATGCCGATTCAGAAAAGACGAGGAAACAACAAACGAAAGCGAACAGGAGCTAAACCAAACAAATGGAACTTGAGAAGATGGGGAACGTTTTGCTTGGCAGAGTACGTATCATACGGACAGGCTTACTTTTTGTCTACGTTCGTTCCCCCCCCCCCCCCCCCCCCCCCCGTGGGGTACCGGAGGCCCTTTTAGTATGAATATATCCCCACCTTCTGGAAATTCTGTGCTAGAATTTTTTTTCTTTTCTGTCACTCTCTTTGTGTCTGCCTTGTTTCTTTGCTTTCTGTCATTTCTTCTTATCATTTTCTGCCTTGTTGGTCCATTCATTTTTATGTGTTCGATAAGTCTTACGTTCTTTCTCAGTAGGAGTGACAATTGGGTGCATGTATTAAAGTGCATTTTTGGCTATAGGGAAATGAGATATGCGAAGGAATTTTAGGTAATGTAGGCCCGTTTTTATGTATGTTTTAGTGTCCATAGTTACGTTTTTTTTTTAAAATTCCTTGTGCGATAAATTGGACGGGCTGGTCAACGCCAGGGGCATCTCCTTAGATTATGTGTACGAATGCATGGATATGTGTACTATATTTTCTTTTCCTTTTTTTCCTGTTGAAATATGGTGTATGTTTTTGAAACTGTTATAGCCTGGTATGGCTTTGTGCAGTCGGCTGCGCTTTAAACAAACAAACAAACAAACAAAATAAATAAGTGACTTTCGGTTTCTTTGCAGTAGATGCTCTGTAGAGGTCGTGTCAGGTTGGCCGGCAGTGTGTGTGTGTGTGTGTGTGTGTGTGTGTGTGTGTGTGTGTGTGTGCGTGCGTGTGTGTGTGTGTGTGTGTGTGCGTGCGTGCGTGCGTGCGTGTGTGTGTTTTGTGTGTATGAATGTGTGCGTGTGTTTGAGTGTGTGTGTGAGTGAGTGTGCGTGTGTGCGTGGATGTGTGTGTCAGTGAGTGTGTTTGTGCGGGCGCGTGTGTGTGTGAGTGTGTGTGTGTGTGTGTGTGTGTGTGTGTTAGTGTGTTTGTGTGTGTGTGTATGTGTGTGTGTGAGTGTCAGAGAGAGAGAGAGAGAGAGAGAGTCGATCGTCTTCATCTCCCTGAACTCTGTTAAATCATTGTGGCGCTGCATAAAAGAACTGTTCACAAGATTTCTACAGCTGAGCTGGTTTAGTGCCAAAGCCTGGGTCTCTGCAAACGATTTTTCTGTCAATCTGCAATGTTGTCAGTCCGTCAGGTTTTTGTTTGTTTGTTTTGTTGTTGTTGTTTTTTTCTCTTCTCCTCCATCTCCCTCCGTCAACAGTTCCCTGAAGGATTGATTTAGCAAGGCCATTGGATATTGTTACATGGCCATACCAACGTAGTTTTGTTTTCTTAACTGATGTCAGCAGATCTTCATACGGGCCAGTGTGCTGCTTATAGTTTGGCGGACGTGTTTGTTGGTAATATGATCAGTGTGTCTGATGTTTAGTATCTTACGATAACATCTCATTTTTATGGTTTAGATTCGTCTTACAATAATAATGGGAGATTTCAGTGCTTAAATGGACAGGAGAGGGTGGAGGATATAGTTGGACTCATGGCCTTGATACACAAAATGAAAGGGGAGAGAAAACATGTGGAATGGGCACAGATGAATGAGTTCATAGTAGGAAACACCTGGTTTGAGCAGCCTAACAGAAGAAAAAGGACTTGGATGAGTCCAGGAGATAATATCAAAAATCAAATTGACTACATCCTGATCAATAAAAGATGAAATTCTTTACTGGCAGCAAAAACACTGCCAGGCGCAGACTGCTATAGTGACCACCATTCTGTAATGAGAAGATTTAGGCTGAAACTAAGGAAAAGAAAAAAGACCAAAAGTATCATGAAACTAATTATCGGACTCTTAAAGACAGATGAAGCGACCCGTAAAAGTTTTAACATACAAGTTTAAAACAAATTCAGTGCTCTGGAAGACGTTGGTGACAGTGAGGAACAATGGACAATATTGAGAAACTCGATAAATGAAGCTTGTGAAGAAATCCCTAAAGTAGATAGAAAAACAAAAAAGAACTGGATGACAAAAGAAATTCTAGGCTTGATGGAAGAACGGAGGAAGGCAAAGGGACAAGAGGAAAGATACAGAAAGATAAACGAAGAAATCATGAATAGGTGCGATGAATGTGCAGAAGAATTGAAGAAATTGCCCACAGGAAAAAGACATGCACATCAGCTGGTGGCTTAAAAGCAAAAGATGTTACGCTTATCATGGAAAAAGACAGAATATTAGAACGATGGGGAGAGTACATTAAAGACCTTTTTGATGATGACAGAAACGAAGAACACATTATAAGAAAGTATGTTGAAGGATCATCTATAATAAAAGATGACGTTAGAGCAGCATTGAAAAAGATGAAACCAGGAAAAGCCCCAGGACCAGACAATATTACTACAGAGATGATTGAAGCCCTGGAGGAATTTGGTATTGAAAAAGTAACAGCCCTCCTAAATGAAATTTATGACACCGGAAAAATCCCCAAAGATATGTCAAAATCCATTTTCATTGCACTTCCAAAGAAGACAGAGGCTATAGAATACGCACTCCATCGTACAATCAGCTTGATGAGTCATGTAACAAAACTCCTATGAAGAATTATCATAATGAGGACAAGGAACAGAATCAAAAGAGAAATAGCAGAAGAACAGTGTGGATTTGTCGAAGGGAAAGGAACTGTTAATGCCATATACATCCTAAGAAGAGATAGAAGACCGACACAAAATGGATCCTCAAGGTATGTACAGAAGAATTGAAGAAATTGCCCACAGGAAAAAGAAATGTACACATTAATGCCATATACATCCTAAGAACTATCATAGAGAGGTCAGTTGAGATGAATAAGGATTTGTATTTATGCTTTGTTGACTATACCAAGGCTTTCGATCGGGTACGACGTGAAGAATTGATCAACCAACTGGAGAGACTCAATGTTGATGGAAAAGATCTACGAATGATCAGGAATATGTACTGGGAACAAATAGCTGCAATGAGAATAGAAAACAATATAAGCTCTTTCCAAAACATCAAAAGAGGAGTCAGACAGGGTTGTGTTTTGTCACCAGATCTGTTGTCACTTTACAGCGAAAACATTATGAGAAACCTAGAAGAAGACCCTGGATTAAAGGTTGGAGGGAAAATTATAAACAACATTCGATACGCAGATGACACCGTGCTAATTGCAGAAAATGAAAGGGACCTACAAAACCTTGTGAATATACTAGAAATAGAAAGCAAAGGTAAGGGGTTGGAAC
>JAPXFY010000017.1:59466342-59493842 GCA_030674185.1 Monoplex corrugatus
GTCTATGCCTATGCCTGCCTGAATTTGTCTGTCTCTCTCTTTCTCTCTGTCTCTCCTCCTCCCCCCCTCTCTCTGTCCCTATCTGTCTCTATCGCTTTCTCTGCCTCTAGCTCTCCCTCTGTCTGTCTCTTTCTCTTCTCTCTCTCTCTCTTCTGTCTATATCTTCTGTCTCTGTCTCTGTCTCTCTCTCTGGGAGGATCGAACGGCGCTCAGTGCTCAATGAAACCACCACTAGTTAAAGACAAAACCCTTTTGCATTGAGAGTGCCAGGATTATGTTCGAGCAGCACAAGACAAGTCGTTCTATTTCTTTTTTTTTACAGAAGTTTTCCCCGTGCACTCACACGTGCGCAGGATCCGATACGCGCTCAGTTCTTTGAAACCACCGCACTTAGTACACGAGCAACAACCCTTGCATCGCTGTTTCATATTATGCATCGCAGCACAAAACAATGTAAACTATCTTTATACACAAAAATGGCACCACCACACACATCGCACGCAGTACGCGCTGTTTACTGCATCACTCAACACAGAAGCTGTACAACGCAACTGCCCGAACACGCCCAACACTCCCACGTACACTCCGACAACACATACATCCGGCGTTGCACCAGCACTCCATACTTGAGCCTCACTCCACACACACACACATACACACACACATGCATCGCGCACGCACACGCACAACCACACGACACACCAACACACACACACACCCACCACCTCCCACACACAAACTCACCACACACACACACACAACACACACACACAAACACACACCCCCACACACACACACACACACACACACACACACACACACACACACACACACACACACACACACACACACACACACACACACACACACTCCCACACACAAACCACTCACACACACACCACACACACACACACATCACACACACACACACACACACACACACACACACACACAACACACACACACACACACACACACACACACACACACACACACACACACACACACACACACACACACACATATACGTATTTCGTTCTGGCAGTTCATAGGTGTCAGTTAAGAATGCTTGCCAACTGGTCTGTTGTTTATAGCAATAGGATCTCTCTCTCTCTCTCTCTCTCTCTCTCTCTCTCTCTCTCTCTCTCTCTCCCTCTCTCTCTCCCCCCTCTCAGTCTCTCTCTCTCTCTTTGTGTGTCTCTGTCCCTTTCTCTGTCTGTCTGTCTGTCTGTCTCTCTTTCTTTCTCCTGCCTCTCTCTTTCTCATTCTCTTTATCTTTCTCTCATTCTCTTTCTCTGTCTGTCTGTCTCTCTGTCTTTGTCCGTCTGTCCCTTCCTCTCTGTCTCTTTCTGTCTCTGTCTTCTCCTCTCTCTCTCTCTCTCTCCACTCCCTCTCTGTGTTTCTCTCTCCCTTTCTCTCTCTCTCTATCTGTTCGTCTCTCTCTTTGTCTCTGTATGTCTGTCTCTCTGCCTCTCTTTCTCTGTCTTTTGTCTTCTCTTCCGTCCCCGGCCCCCCCCCCCCCGCCCCTGTTTTTTCTCTGTCTCTCCGTTTGTTTGTCTTCAGTCTGTCTTCTCTCTCCATTGCCAACCAAATTATGTGATCTGTCATTAATGTTAAGAGGAGATTGCAAGTGTTTATTTTCTTGTATGTGTTTCTTCCTCTTTACACAGAAATTCCTCTGATTTCTGTCTATTCTCTCGGTTTTTCTCTGTCTCTGTCTGTCTCTGTCTCTCTCTCTGCCTCTTTCTCTCTCTGCCTCTCTTAGCAACGGCAGATATATAAGTTGGCGTATATATTAATATCTGTAACGTTGGAAAATAAATAATTCATTTCAAGACTCTCTGTCTCTACCGTCTCTCTGTCTTTCTCACTCTTATTTTTTACTCTTACTGACGTATAATTATATAGTTTCCTCCTTATTCTTGCTACGCTGAAAAACGAACTCGATCCCCAAGATGTCCAGCTTTGTTGCTTGTTTGTGTGCTTGAATGTTTGGCTAGTTAATAGGTTGGTTTGGGATTTTGTTTTTCAGTTGTTTGATTGGTTGACTGGTTGGTTGCTTTGTCACTGTTGTCATTGTTGGTAGTGGTTTGATCCATTTGTTTTTTTAGTTTACTGAGTGAGCATGCTACAGATTAACTTCACTTTCCCGCCTCATTTTTTTTCTGGTAAATTTTAACAAATCGAGAAAACGCGAATACATGAAAATTTTTTTCAAACTTATTTTTAAATCGTTTTTGACAAAACGCAATTAAAGACAATATTTGCTGAACATTATTACGATATCATTGAGAAAATTGAACAAGATTTATGTACAATGGATTGAGCAAAACTCAAATACATACGACATATCTACTGATCTGTTATGTGTTGTTTTTTTTAAACAATATAAAGTCATTTAATTTATACAGTTTCAGATTTTACTTGTTGTTGGTAGTGTTTGTTTGTTTGTTTTAAATTTATTTGTATTCGTTTTCAGCAAAATTTAACGATAAACGTATTAGCAAAGCAAAATCATTTGTATCAGACTTAAAGTTTGAAATACATGCAAAACGTCTACATTTTCAACAAAGGGTCCTGTGCATGAATTTACAGACACTATCAATTACATATCAGACAAACATTCACATCTAACCAGGCAGGTCATACAGAAACCATGCATACATCTCATAGAGAAGCTAAAAGTCACAACAGACTTCATCTGAAAGTCACATCAAACTTCATCTGAAACCAGGGACAGATATTGCAACCATTTTTCTCTAAAAGCGTGTAAAGTCCAGCTCATTTTTGTATTATATTCTTCTATGTGATATTTTTTGGTAAGATGTCTAGTAAAAGAAATGGTGTTTGGTAGATTTTTTTTCGAATTGGCTTTTGTAAATGCGAAAAACATGAAACTTCCTCCAGATGTTACGCTTTCGGATGTTCAGATGTTTATGCCCAGATAACGATGTTTGTCTGTTCCAATTCACGTTTCCTTCCACTTTATGGTTTGATCATATCATTAGTAAAAGTGATGTCCGTAAAATCTAACATCGTTGGCAAAATGACAGCAATAACAGCAACAAAAGTGACAAAGTCGGTATTTCCCTTTTACATTATCGCTTTATGAGCAGACTTTGCGTGACGAAATAAACGAAACAGAACACAACAATACAACTTGGTATAAAAGAGACAGTTACCGGTTCTAAGATACTAGAATCGGTCATCAGTCTCTCAATCCAAATTTGTTAAGGTAAGGTCGCACGGGAAATTCATGTGTTTTTTCTCCGGTGGTTTTAATGCGAAACACCGTTTTTGTCTTCCTCGTCAGACATAACCTTTAATTGGACAGGTGCGTTTGTTTTCTGTTCCGATTTTCAGTACTGTTTCAGTGGCAGTGTCCATACATCACTCATTTTGGCTCCAGAGTTCCTAAAGCGTCACTCAAACCGTAAGCATTCTGTGGTAGTTTCAATGCGAAGTCTGCAGAAGGAGAGGAGAAGAGTGGCAGAATGGTTCAGACATTCGCCCGCTAATAACTAAACTCGAGGTTCCAGGGTTCGTTCCCCGTTGAGGCCTCGACTTTTCTACTCATTTTGACCGGAAAATAGAACTGAACGTTTAGTCTTCCGGAAGGGGACGAAAAACGAGTCGGACTCGTGTGCCTTCCGGCCTGCGCACGCTAAAGATCCCATGGCAGTTGAAAATCGTGAAGAACAGGACATTGCCCGGCTGCCTTTATAAAACCGGTTTGATTTTCCAGGTCAACCCCTTAAAGATCAATTAGCCTTATTGCCTTTCTGAAGTTTTGGTTAAAAAAAAAATTGGCTGGCGCTGCACTGCGGCGACACGCTCTCAAACGGAAGATCAGCCCAAGCTTTCACATGGTAAATCCATTGTGATAAAACAAATGAATGTGAATATGAATATGAATCTGTCAACTCGCTATGAGGCTGCCCACCGGAGGAGACTCAGTCTACACAGAGCCTGTTCCTTTAGTCAGTCAGTCAACCGAAGACGCAGTGTAATAAACGTATTAGTTAGTAATTTGCTTCGTTTCTGACACTGCTCCTGTTACTTTCTGAAAACCAGAATAGACAGACCATTAAAATCAAAAGAAAACAAAGAAACCATACAAACGACATCTACGTTTTCTTACCTTTGACCTTTCATTGGGATTTGCACGGAAAACCCTACGAGATGTAACAACGGCGAGATATTATGAATGGAAAGTGTGTGTGTGTGTATGTATGTGTATGTGTGTGTGGTGTGTGTGTGTGTGTGTGTGTGTGTGTGTGTGTGTGTGTGTGTGTGTGTGTGCGTGTGTGTGTGTATGTGTGTGTGTGTGTGTCATGGGTGTCGTGGTGTTGTTGTGTTGTGTGTGTGTGTGTGTGTGTGTGTGTGTGTGTGTGTGTGTGTGTGTGTGTGTGTGTGGGTTTTGTGTGATGTGAAAGGCGTACCTTCTTGCATGGTAGTTGTGAAAACGTCGCTTAGCTTTCGCTGTATGTTCAAAACCAGTCCACTGTAGTTTTTCTCTGCTTTAGCATTAACTGACAGTGATACATTATCAATTGGCAGTTCCGTTTTAGGGATCGGCTGATCAGATAAAGCGGATTGTATTCTTCGGATGGGTAGAATCGAGGATCAAGCGATGCAGAAAAGGAGATCTGGGTTTGTTTGTCTGCTGCTGAAACTGTAGAAAGGGAAAGCGTCTGATGGAATGTTGTTGTTATGCGGATGTGTGTGTGTGTGTGTGTGTGTGTGTGTGTGTGTGTGTGTGTGTGTGTGTGTGTGTGTGTGTGTGTGGTGTGTGTGTGTGTGTGTTCTCTCTCTTCTGTCTGTCTGTCTGCGAGAAAGAGTCAAGACTGAAAGGTTAAGCCAAGAACCCATATCACAATATCAGAAAACGGTAAGGGAGGAGAGAAGGAAAGGGGGAGGGAGGGAGGGAGAGAGAGAGAGAGTGAGTCATTTTTTATTCTCCCATTTTTCATACAATAATACTGAGGAGCAGGAGGAAATACTAGATTCAAACAAGGTCAAAACAGCCAGAACGGGAAGAGCAGACATGCAGTCTGCACTCAACCAAGGTGGCATATCAGGTTGGAAGATGAGGTTTAGACGAGTTTTGGTTTCATGCGGGTGAGAAATGAACTAGAATATAAATTAGATTTTCTTCAAGAGGGGTTCATGGAACTCGGGCCAATTTCATATGCATCCCTACCAATCTGCCAGCGATAATCTGGCAGATTCCTTGAGCCTGTGCAATTTTCTTTCCTATGCGCTGGCAAAGTCTTGATCGACTGACATATGGAAGTCAGTATTTCATTAGAATTCATGTTTATTTAACTTCTCTGGCACTGTATGTTTTATGGTTCGTCTGTGTTATTCATAGCAAAACCAGAACAAGATTGAGGCAGCCGAGATGTGGTTTCTAAGAAGAATGTTGAGAGTGGACAGCAAAGAAAACAAACAAGACAGGTTTGATGGAGGCAGACACAAGATCATTCATAAGGAAGATTAGGAAAAGACAGGCAACATTTACAGGCCGTTTTATGAGGAAAAGAGAATTGGAGCACCTGCTCACAACAGGAAAGGTGGAAGGAAAGAGAGCACTAAGTAGACCCAGGAAAAAAATTATTGGACTTTCAGAGTGGCTGAGGACAGACATGGTGGAGGACGTGCTCTGGGGCACTTGATGATGATGATGTGTTATTCATAACATAGTTGATAGGCCTCTCTCCCTTTATTTGTTATTCATACGTCTTTTACTTTTACTTTTTCGTTTCATTCTATATCTGTAGTTTTTCTTACAAATATGTGCATATTATACTTCTGCTGCTATTATTGCTATGTGTGTTTATTGGTATTGTTGTGAGAGGTTGGATTGTATTTGGTTTACATGTCTCTGCTTTTGTCTCTTATATTTTGTGAAGCTGGCTGGCTGTTTGGTTGAGTGGCAGGCACATCCATAACATCTATACACATATACACATCCATATGCATACACACAACGCACGCACACACTCACATCTATCTATAATATATATATATATATGTATACATATATATTCTATATATATATATATGTGTGTGTGTGTGTATGTATATATATATATGTATATATATACACACACACATATATAACAACACACACACACAACACACACACACACACACACACCACACACACCACACCACACACACACAACACACATAACACACACACACACACACACTACACACACACACACACACACACACACACACACACACACACACACACACACACACACACACACACACAATATTCTTTGTAATCATACAAGCGTTATGGTACCTACTGTTCGTTCTTTCTTTCAACGTCTGTAACGTCTACATGTATTCACATAAGTGCTGTCAGACAGACGCCTACTTGTGTAACCCGGATCTCTGTCTGTCTGACTCTGTCTCCTTCCTGTTTGAGCGGCTTGTGCCCCACCCTGAACCAAGAGGTTTAACCCTTTTGACCCCCGAGCCGTATCCACCAACTGCAAAAATTTAACCTTTTGATTCCTTCACCCTATCCACCAGCTTCCTGGTGGATAGGGTGAGGGAATCAACCACAAGTTAAGTTGTTGCTTCGCTAGCATGGTTGGCAATACAGGATGCTGATGGAAAGGTGCGGGAGTCAAAGGGTTAACCACTGTATGATATGTGCTGGTGATGGTTGTTTGTTTTCTCTCCCCTCTCTCCCCCGCTCCTCCTCTCCGAGCAGCATTTTCTCGAATGCATGTGTGCACGTTTTGTTGTTGTTGTTGTTGTTGTTGTTGTTGTTGTTGTGTGTGTGTGTGTGTGTGTGTGTGTGTGTGATTTTGCACACACTGTGCAGGGAATATATTGCTGCATTGCGTACTTCAGTGGCTGGAAGGCTCTTGTAATAGAGCCGTTGACTCTGGGTCTGATGTTTTTTTTTTTTTTATCGTTATTGTTATTTTTGTTCAAAGCACAGCCGAATGCCTAGAACCATATCAGAGCTATAACCGCTTCAAAACACACCATACTTCAACAGGAAAAAAAAGAGGAAAAGAAAATTCAGTACACATATCAGTGCATTCGTACACATAATTTAAGGAGATGCCCCTGGCGTTGACCACTTCGTCCAATTTATCGCACAGGGGATTTAAAAACAAACCTGAATACAAATTTAAACATAACTAAGGACGCTAAAACACACATAAAACGGGCCTGTAATACCTAAAATTGCTTTCGCATATCTCATTTCCCAAGAGCCAAAAATGCACATAATGCATGTTCCCAATTTTCACTCCTAAGAGAAAGTACATAAAACTTTAGTGAACACATACAGGTGAATGGACCAGCAATGCAGAAAATGATAGAAAGAAATGACAGATAATAAAGGAACAAGGCAGAAACAAAGACAGTGACAGAATAGAGGAAATTTCTAGCACAGAATATTCAGAGGTGGGGATACTACATGTATTACATGAAGATCACGGCTCGATGGGGGAATGTCATATCTAGTGTTCAGTGCAGTCCAATAGTACGAAAACTGGCCTGTTCGCTAGCCATCTTGATTTAATGATCTGATTGATCTAATCATTATGGTGGTGTCAGCTTAGTGTTTTATAAATCCTGTCCCCCTCCATCCATTGCAAGACCTTGCTAGCACATAGGGGTTTTGTGTAGGCTGAAGGAGTCTGCCAATAACACAGATGGCAGACAGGGTAGAGTGCATATGGAATTTTCCGAATCCGATGAATGCCTCTTGAACAAACTGGAAACATCAAACTGAAACTTCAGTCGCTTACCCCGCTATAAAGGTTGTTACATTCCTCTTGTTTTTTTTAGGGGGGTGGGGGAGGGCTCGAGTCCATAAACCACCATATACACTGACATGGCTCAGAGGATCTTTAACGAGCATATTTGATCTTCTACGTGCCTGCACACATGACATGAGGGGAGAGGGGGGGGGGAAGGCTGGAGGCTTGTGGTGTAAGGCACTAACAAATCGGTACATGTTTTGACGTGGGATGTGGTAAGAATTTCAGCCCTTTATCCACCAGGCGTCACCCTGATATGATCGAAAATCCGGCCTCTGACTAATTTGGCTGTTACACCTGCCTGACTGACCGATTGACGAACTGATTGAGTGACCACAGTTTGTGTGGAAAAACAAAAACAAAAACAAACAAACAAACAAAAAACGAAATAGAACATGAAAATGTGAACTTTATCAATTAGTCGGTTTTCAGTGGTGATCTCTTTTTTTTGTGTTTTTTGTTCCAGATATTCCTGACCAGACAGTGCTCGAAAGACGAGGGAAATCCAAACAGTTCTTCTGGACTCTCAGCCACAACAATATGCAGGAGTTGATTCTCTTCACTAACAGACCAGGCAAAAAGAAGTCAAAAAGCTGTGGTAGGTCTGAGAACAAATACATACAAAAAGAGAGGGATATGTTTGTTAGTTGGTTAGTTGTTTGGATGGATGCGTGACTGAATGGTTGGCAGGCCGGCTGACTGACTGGTTGGGTGGCAGGCTGGATGGGTGACTTGGTGGTTGATTGGTTGGTTGGCTTTTTGAGTGACTGGTTGGTTGGTCAGCTGACTGGCTGACTAGTTGGATGGCTGGATGGGTGGGTGACTGGATGATTGGTTGGTTGGTTGGCTTTCTGAATGACTGGTTAGTTGGTCAGCTGACTGGGTGACCATTTGGTTTTGGCTGGGTGGGTGACTGGTTGGTTTGTTAACTGACTGGGTGAGTGGCTTTTTGGCTAAGTGACTGGTTGACTAGCTGGCTAGGTGACTGGCTGGTTTTTGGCAAGACTGATTGGGTAGTGGTCGGTTGATTAGCTAGATGGGTTACTGGTGGTGGCTGAGAGACTGGTTGATTGATTGGATGACCGGGTGACTGGGTGCTTGGTCAGCTGGCTAGGTGTCTGGTTTGCTGGATGACTGGCTGGTTGGCTGGCTTGTGTCTGGTTTACTGTATGACTGGCTGGTTGGCTGGTTAGTGTCTGGTTTACTGTATGACTGGTTGGTTGGCTGGCTTGTGTCTGGTTTACTGGTTGATTGGTTGGCTGGCTAGTATCTGGTTTTTTGGATGACTGGTTGGTTGGTTGGCTGGTGTCTGGTTTACCGGATGACTAGTTGGTTGTCTGGCTAGTGTGATTATTGGGTTACTGGTTGGTTGGCTAGTGTGTGGCTTACTGGATGACTGGTTGGTTGGCTGGCTGGCTTGTGTCTGGTTTAGTGGATGACTGGTTGGTTGTCTGGCTAGTGTCTGATTTACTGGGTGACTGGTTGGTTGGCTAGTGTGTGGTTTACTGGATACTGGTTGGTTGGCTGGCTGGCTGGCTTGTGTCATTTACTGGGTGACTGGTTGGTAGGTCGACTGGCTAGTGTCTAGTTTACTGGGTGGTTGGTTAGTGTCTGGTTTACTGGATGATTGGTTGGCTGGTTAGTATCTGGTTTACTGAATGACTGGTTGGTTGGCTGGCTTGTGTCTGGTTTACTGGATGACTGCTTGGTTTATCGGCTGGGTAGTGTCTGGTTTACTGGGTGACTGGTTGGCTGGCTAGTGTCTGGTATCATGGGTGGCTGGTTGATTAGTTGGCTGGCTATTGTCTGGTTTACTGGGTGATGGGTGGTTGGTTGGCTGGGTAGGTGTCTGGTTAGCTAGGTGACTGATTGGTTGGTTTGCTGGATATGTCCTGGTTGATCTGTTGCTTGGCTGGCTGGTTGGTTGGCTGAGTGACCAGTTGGTTGGTTGACCAGCTCGGTGACTGTTGGTTGGTTGACTGGCTGGGTGATCGTTGGCTGGCTGGTTGGCTAATTGGCTGGCTGGCTCAGCGACTAGTTGATTTGTTGACTGGCTGTGTGACTGGTATATAGGTCGGCTGATTGGTTGATTGGCTGGGTGCGTGGGTGGGTGTTACCTGGCTGGCTGAGTGACTGGTTGGTTGGTTGTTTGGATCGGTGACCGAGTGGTTGGATGGCTAGCTGGCTGGCTAGCTGGCTGGTTGGTCGGTTGACTGGCTGGGTGACTGGTTGGTTAACAGGGTGGGTGGGTAGCTGGCTGGTTGGTCAGTTGACTAGCTGGGTGACTGGTTGGTTGTTTAACAGGGTGGGTGGGTAGCTGGCTGGTTGGTTCATTCATTTATTGACTGATCAGTCGATCGATTGTTGTTCATTCAGTTTCCCCGTCCAACGTGTTCTCTACGGTGGACCTGGGAAAGAAATGCCCAGCCGACACAGAAGCCATGAGCTTTGAAGGCGTGAACGTCATGCAGTTCCTGGCGAGCATGTCCAAAGACAGCATTCCGCAAGGCGTCTTCTTTGGCCTTCCTTTGGGCGTCTCCAGACGGTACATGTGGCTGAACGGTAAGGGTGTACCGTCGGGGTGGGTGAGAGAGAGGTCTATATTATGAGGGTAGGGGTTGGGGGCAGGACGGATGTTTGGTGCTTGGTTCGTCGTTGGCGGGTAGCGTTTTATATGTACTTTTCACGGGAGCAGGTGAGCCGATGTGTGCAAGGTGGAATTTGTGTGTGTGTGTTGGTGGTGCGTAATTGTGGTAGATCCCGGGGTGGGGTGGGGTTGTTGGGGATGGGGAGTGAAGGAACACCGTCAGTTTTTTTTTTGTTCACTTGATTTGTTTTTTTCCAACATATTTTTTGGTGACTTGAAATGAAATTTGTGTTTTCATTTCTTTTGAATGGATTGAGAGAGAGAGATATATATATAGAGAGAGTGTGTGTGTGTGTGTGCGCGCGCGCGAGCGCGCGTATGGCATGTGGATCACCGGCACGGGTGTATAGGATAGAAGGGTGGCAGGCATAGAATGTGCATTTTATCTTTGTGGTAGATGAATAGGTTTGATAGGGAGGAGGTGAGAGGGATGAATGGCATAGAATGTAAATTTCATCTCTGTGGCAGATAGATAAGGTGGGTGGGTGTGGGAGGGATGGGTGGGTAGGACAAGTGGGTGTACATGTTATCTCTATGATGAATGGGTAGGTTTGTTGGGGATGCGGAATGTGTGAGGGTGTGTGTGTGTGTGTCAGCGGCATAGAATGTATACAGTTCTTTTCTGTGATAGATGGATAGGTTTGTTAGGGGTATTGATGGAGGGGTGGACGGTACAGGCTGTACATTTCGCCTCTGTGGTTGATAAATAGGTGTGTTGGGGATGGTAGGTAGGTTGAATGGCATAGAACACACACATACACGTATCATCTCTAGGATAGATGAATAAGTTGGGTGGGGTGGGGATTGGGATGAGAGGGACAGACAGCATAGAATGTACATTTCTTCTCTATGATAGATGGTTTGTTGGGGTGGGGGTGGGAGAGGTAGATAGCATAGAAAGTACATTTCATTTTAATGGAAGAGCGGTAGGTTTTTAGGGAGGTTGGGTGGAATAGAATCTGCATTTCATCTGTGTGGAAGGTGGGTAGGTTTGTTGGGGTTGGATGGCATAAAATGTGAATTTTATCTCTGTGTGAGGCGGTAGGTTTGTTGGGGTTGGATGGCATAAAATGTGTAAATCTCTGTGTGAGATGGTAGGTTTGTTGGGATTGGATGGCATAAAATGTGTAAATCTCTGTGTGAGATGGTAGGTTTGTTGGGGTTGGATGGCATAAAATGTGTATTTTATCTCTATATGAGATGGTAGCTTTGTTGGGGTTGGATGGCATAAAATGTGAATTTTATCTCTGTGTGACATGTAGGTTTGTTAGGGTTGGATGGCATAGATGATAGAATGTGTATTTTATCTCTGTGTGACATGTAGGTTTGTTGGTGTTGGATGGCATACAATGAGTATTTTATCTCTGTATGAGATGGGTAGGTTTGTTGGGGCTGGATGGCATACAATGTGTATTTTATCTCTGTGTGAGATGGTAGGTTTGTTGGGGTTTTATCTGTGTGAGATGGTAGTTTTTTGGAGGTTGATGGCATAGAATGTGTATGTTATCTCTGTGTAAGATGGTAGGTTTGTTGTGGTTGGGTGGCATTGATTGTGTATTTTATCTCTGTGCGAGATGGTAGGTTTGTTGTGGTTGGATGGCATAGATTGTGTATTTTATCTCTGTATGAGATGGTAGGTTTGTTGGGGGTGGATGACATAAAATGTGTATTTTATCTCTGTGTGGGATTTTAGTTTTTGGGGGTTGATGGCATAAAATGTGTATTTTATCTCTGTGTGAGGTGTGGTAGATTTGTTGGGGTTGGATGACATAAAATGTGTATTTTATCTCTGTGTGAGATGGTAGATTTGTTGGGGTTGGATGATATAAAATGTGTATTTCGTCTGTGTGTGAGATGGTAGGTTTGTTGGGGTTGGGTGGCATAGATTGTGTATTTCATGTCTGTGTGAGATGGTAGGTTTGTTGGGGTTTGATGGCATAGATTGTATATTTTATCTCTGTGTGAGATAGTAGGTTTGTTGGGGTTGGGTGGCATAAAATGTGTATTTTATGTCTATGTGAGATGGTAGTTTTTGGGGGGTTGGATGATATAAGACGTGTGTTTTATCTCTGTGTAAGATGGTAGGTTTCTTGGGGTTTGATGGCATACAGTGTGTATTTTTATCTCTGTGTGAGATGGTAGATTTGTTAGGGTTGGATGACATAAAATGTGTATTTTATCTCTGTGTGAGATGGTAGTTTTTTTGGGTTGGATGGCATACAATGTGTATTTTATCTCTGTGTGAGATGGTAGTTTGTTGTTTTTTTTTGGTTGGATGGCATACAATGTGTATTTTATCTCTGTGTGAGTTGGGTAGGTTTATTGGGGATGCTGACCTGTTTTCTTGGGCAGAGCAGCCAACACTTCACGTTGAAAATTTCCTTATGGAGGGAAAAAATCCAGTCGAATTCAGATCCGTGATATAATATATTCTGTTCTGTCATATCAGATCATAATTATCATGACGTCATGTCATGTTATGCATGCTTTGTCATGATATGTCATGTCATGTTGTGTTGTGTCATGTGTCGTGCATGTCTTGATATGGTATGGTATGGTATGGTATGGTATGGTATTACATCACATAGCATAGCATAGCATAGCATAACACAACATAGCATGGCATAGTATAGTACAGTATAATATAGTGTAGTGTATTGTAGTGTAGTATAGTATAGTATAGTATGCTATGGTGTGGTGTGGTGTAGTGTAGTGTAGTATAGTATAGTATAGTATAGAATAGTATACTGTAGTGTAGTGTATAGTGTAGTGTGGTATAGTATAGTATAGTATACTATAGTATAGTATAGTATGCTATGGTGTGGTGTGGTGTGGTGTGGTGTAGTGTGTAGTGTAGTGTAGTATAGTATAGAACAGTATACTGTAGTGTAGTGTATAGTGTGTGGTATAGTATAGTATAGTATAGAATAGTATAGTGTAGTGTAGTGTAGTATACTATAATATAGTATAGTATAGTATAGTATAGTATAGTATAGAATATAGTATAGTATAGTATAGTATAGTATAGTATAGTATAGTATAGTATAGTATAGTATAGTATAGTATAGTAATTAGTATAGTATAGTATAGTATAGTATAGTGTGGTGTGGTGTGGTGTGGTGTAGTGTATAGTGTAGTGTCGTGTAGTAATAGTATAGTATAGTATAGTATAGTATATATAGTATAGTATAGTATAGTATAGTATAGTATAGTATAGTATAGTATAGTATAGTATAGTATAGTAGTAGTGTAGTGTAGAGTGTAGTATAGTATAGCATAGCATAGCATAGCATAGCATAATATACGTATATATGTGCGGACACGGGCATGTGCACATGTGTGTATCAGGTGAGGCGATGACAACAGTCTCTGGCACTGGGATCTGTGTGGCGATCACCTACGATGGACAGAAGTACTCGCTGGTCAAAAGAATCTGTAAGGACAGACTGCCCAGCGTCTGCTCCTGCTGTAAGTATCACACGATTAATAAAACTATAACAGTCCTGCTGTAAGTATCACACGATTAATAAAACTATAACAGTCCTGCTGTAAGTATCACACGATTAATAAAACTATAACAGTCCTGCTGTAAGTATCACACGATTAATAAAACTATAACAGTCCTGCTGTAAGTATCACACGATTAATAAAACTATAACAGTCCTGCTGTAAGTATCACACGATTAATAAAACTATAACAGTCCTGCTGTAAGTATCACACGATTAATAAAACTATAACAGTCCTGCTGTAAGTATCACACGATTAATAAAACTATAACAGTCCTGCTGTAAGTATCACACGATTAATAAAACTATAACAGTCCTGCTGTGCCAAATTCTGTACTGCCAAATGTACACGCCTGCTTGTCATGTGGCGAAATGCATGAGAGAGAAAAAGAGACTTCTTTGCTGTTGATTGCGTTTTCAGTCTTCCATTTCGAAGAAGGAAAAGGAAGGAGAGAGAGGGGAGGGGGACGGAGAGGGAGAATGGGGAAGAGAGAGTGTATGTGTATGTGTGTGACGGTTGTAATTCTACTGTGAACGTAGAAATATTTAAGAAAGAGAGAGAGAGAGAGTTGTTGTTGTCAAAGGTAATGGACTGCTGAGTCGCGAATGGACAAGTTTGGAGAAGTATGTAGTAAGGTCAAGGTCACATAGACCAGAAAGTGCCTAAAATCAGCATTTTCTGAGGAAGATGTTTGAACTGCACTTTCTCAGGTACATCTGACAATTCTTATTTAAGTGTTTCGATTTCTCAGGGATGCTTGTACACTCGTATGCTTGTACGTCATTTTTTAAATTTTAAATCTGTTTTCACTGTTGTGACAGTCTCCTCGACGCTCGACAATTTTTTTTACGGGAACTGAAACTTTTTCAAGGTCACAGTGACCCTGAGAAGTGTAAAATGTGGATTTTCTGAAACAGATTTTGTGTTTAAAAAAAGAGATTATTACAATGGCTAGACTATTGTATCTTTTTTTTTTTCCATCAGTCGGACATACGTTCACAACAGAAGCTACCACGGAGCAAACGACAATCACTACCACGACGCAGATGACAACACCACCACCAGAGCCAGAGACAACTACACCATTGGCGCCACAGACGTCACAGATACCACAGACAACAACGTTTGCGGCAGAAACTTCAACGTATGCGCCTACAACGACCAGTCCCTCAGGAGAGGAGGCGACTTCCAGTGGAATGAACACGACCACCATGGTGTCAGGGAGCTCGACATGGGCAGTTAATGCGTCTTCTTTTAATGCCACAGGTTGGTCGGTGATGTGGGTTTCGCCCTGTGTCGTCAAGTGGTTTTCAGCTGTCTGGTTGTAAAAACAAAAAAGCGGGGTCCCAAGTGGGGTGGGGAGGATTCTTTTTATTTTTTGAAGTTAAGCAGCATTGTAACTTATTCTAGTTGTGATGAAAAATCAAAGAAGCAATCTATCAAGAAAAAAGATACAGGCTTAGAACAATAAAACTTAATCAGTGTGTGCGTGCATGTGTGTATATATATACATGTATGTGTGTGTGTACGTGTGTGCGTGCGTGTGTGTGTGTGTGAACACAGATATGAATAAATAACAGTACGCATTATTGATATATGTGACAGGTAAGGAATCAGAAAAGAGAAGCAAAAGAAAGGCAAAGCAAAGGTTCCGGAAGACAATGAGGCTTCTTTGATAAATGGCCCCAACAGCTCACAGTTCATTAAATAAAGCCTTTGACTCTTGCACCTTATCCACCAACTGCAAAAACTTGACCCTTCGATTCCCTCACCCTGTCCACCAGTTTCCTGCAGGAAGCTGGTGGATAGAGTGAGGGGGACAAAGGGTTAAGTTTTCGCTATGCTAGCATGGTTGACAATGCAAGATGCTGGTGGACAGGGTGCGGAAGTCAAATGGTTAAAGCCCATGCTGATGACGCAGATGTCGTGAGTTCGGTCCTTCAAAAGGCCACAGGTGTTCAGTTAGATGCGACTACATCTCAAACCGCTTCTTTGATTTTTCATCACAACTAGAATAAGGTCAAGGTCAAGGTTCAGCCGCCTCACAGGCACGGCTACCTCGCTGCGATTATTTGTGTGTGTGCACGGAGTTATATCGATTGTTGATGGCTAAAAGCAAGTGATTGTGTTTGTGAATGCTCCTGTTTCAGTATGTGGTGGTTTATAAATGCTTCGCTGCAAGCCAAGGTACTGTTTTCTTTGTGTATTTTATCTCTCCTACTCCACTTGAATTTTCAACTCAGCCCGCCATGTTTCTCGCCAGTGCACGTGCACCCTCCCCGCTCTGTCTCTCTCGCACTGCGTGCGTCTGCCTCACCACGCCCCGCTTCACAACCAGCTGTTGTGTCTACATATTCTTCAACTCGTGTGCAGTACAATCGGGACTGCTTGCTGTCATGTTGCCCCCCTGACTCGATCCTTGACCCTGACCTGGTTGAACACTTGAGATCGCTGAAAATCGGCCGAAATCTCCCCCGTCGTCGATCATGTCGTGGTGGAATGCGCAAGAGACGTACGATTCCAGTGGTCACTGATGTACATCAGCGTCATGGCAGCAGTGGTCTGCCTTCTGTTCCTGTCTATGATACCCATCCGTCCCCCAGACCGCTGTGCTCCAACCCTGATAACCTCATTCCTCTCACAGCCGGCAAAAAGAAACTACGCACTGACTCATTGACTCTTGCACTGTTCAATGCTCAGGCCCTCGGTACCAGACACGAGAAGAGATCCGCGATCAACTACTTCATCCATGACCACGTCGTCGATATTTTCGCCGTCAATGAAACCTGGTTTCAGCCTGTCGGGGATGAACCCAAGGAGAGGGATCTTGCTCCTCCCGGTCACCGTACACTCTCGTTCGCTCGCAAAACTGGTCTCGGCGGCGGCATCGCTTTTGTTGTTGCCGAGTCCCTCCTACCCCGAATTACTACCAAGACTGACTTTAAATTCAAACACTCTACTTTTGAAATTGTCCAGCTCTCCCTCACTCTACCCCACCAGACTTTCCATCTGCTGTTCCTCTACCGTCCACCACCCAGCCCAAAGAACCAGCTTAAAAACCATGTGTTTGTAGAAGAGTTTCCAGACCTCCTTGCCTACTGTAACACCTTGAAAGGCTGTTTCATCATTGCAGGAGACTTTAATTTTCATTATAATGAACCTAACCAGACCCACACTGCTAAACTGATAAGCTCTTTGAACTCCTTTGGCTTGACCCAATCTATCGACACTCCAACCCACGAAAAAGGCAACATCCTCGATTGGGTTGTTCATAGAACTGACCAGTCCTTCATCAAATCCATTGAAATTGATTATACTCTTCCTTCGGATCATGTCTGTATCCTCGGCCAACTTTCAATGACCAAGCCTCCACCCCAAACTACCTATGTCATGGTCAGAAAACTAGTTGATATCAACACCGTCGTCTTCAACGAAGATCTCCTGGCCGCTCTTCAGTCCTGTCCTCCAGCCTCTGCTGACGACCTCAATCGGACTATTGGTGATCTGCTGGACATGCACGCCCCCGCCACCAGACGTAGGGTATCCCAGAGACCACCATCGCCCTGGTTTTCTGCCGTTGGCCCTGATCTTCTTAAGGCCAAGCGTGAACGCCGTCGTGCTGAAAGACGGTGGCTGAAGAACAGCATTACTATCAATAAACAGATTTTTCAGGCTGCCAACAAAACTGTCAATGCTATAGTTGACTCTGCTAAGTCTGCCTTTTACAATGCGAAAATTATTGCATGCTCTACATCAAAACAGCTATATTCCGTTACTAATACCCTCCTTGGCAAATCAGATAAATCTCCTCTCCCATCATGCTTTCCCCCTGCCCGTCTAGCACAACATTTTTCAGATTTTTTCATTGATAAAATTAGGTCCATCCGTTCCAGTCTTGACTCCCAGCCCATCTCTCAACCTCCTATTCCCGACCCTCTGTTTCAAGGCACACCACTTATTTCTTTTCAGCCTGCTTCTGAAACTACTATCCGCAATGTAATCCGCCATTCTGACATCAAGACCTGTGAGCTTGATCCTCTTCCAGCATCTATCTTAACACACTGCCTAGATACTTTGCTCCCTCACTTCACAACTGTCATCAACAATTCCCTGTCATCTGGTATCTTTCCCTTTTCCTTCAAATCTGCCCTGGTCAGACCTCTTTTAAAGAAACCTAGTCTTGACCCCAATAACCTCAAAAACTATCGACCTGTTTCCAACCTACCTTTCTTATCCAAAGTCCTTGAAAAAATTGTTCTCGCACAGATCTCTGATCATATCACCGCCAACAACCTCTCTTACCCTTATCAGTCGGCTTATCGCACTGGACACAGCCCTGAAACTGCTCTTGTAAAAATTGCAAATGATATTCTGACTGCTCTTGATCAAAATCAAATCTCTCTTCTATCTCTCCTTGATCTCTCGGCTGCATTCGACACCATCGACCATTCTATCATGCTCACACGTCTCCATAAAGTGTTTGGTATCTCTGACATCGCTCTGTCTTGGTTCCAGTCCTACCTTTCCAATCGCACTCAAACAGTCTCTGTCTGTTGTTCATCCTCTGCACCCGCTACCGTCCAGTTTGGTGTGCCCCAAGGCTCTGTTTTAGGTCCCATCCTATTTGTGCTGTACACACAACCCCTCTCTGAAATTATGCGACTTCACTCTATGTCCCATCATAGCTTTTCTGATGACAACCAACTCTATACTTCTGGTTCCCTCCCACAACTGCCCTCTATAATCAGACAAACCCAAGGCTGCATTTCTGATGTTCACTCCTGGATGACTGTAAACAAACTTCAACTCAACCCCATTAAAACTGAACTTAGCCTTATCTCTACCACCACATTGGCTAAGTGTTCTTCCCTTCCTCTGTCTGTCTCTCTGCTTGGATCTGACATTCCACTATCTTCCACTGTCCGCAATCTTGGAGTCACTCTTGATAACACCCTGTCCTTTGAAAAACACGTCCAGAATGTTTGCAGATTATGCTATCTTGAGATACGCAGAATTTCTTCTATTCGCAATATCCTCTCTGTCGAAGCCACCAAAACTCTCCTCTGTGCCTTTGTTCTCTCTCGTCTCGACTACTGCAACTCCCTCCTCTCGGGCTGTCCTTTCTCTCTCATTCAAAAGCTTCAAAAAGTCCAAAACAATGCTGCTAGGCTCATCTTCAGAAAATCTCGTTCCTCTCATGTCACTCCTCTTCTCAAATCTCTTCACTGGTTACCTGTTGAAAAGAGAATTCGCTACAAGATTGCTTTGTTATGTTTTAAGTCTCTCAATGGTCTTGCACCCCCTTACATCTCTGACCTCCTCCATCTGTACACCCCCTCTCGTCAACTTCGTTCCTCGGCTGATACTCGTACCTTCCGCATACCATTCTGTCGCACTAAAACTTATGGTCAACGCTCCTTTTCCCATCAGGCCCCTGTAATCTGGAATCAGCTCCCTGTCTCTGTTCGCCACTCTGCAACTCTCACTTCTTTCAAGTCCTCTCTGAAAACCCATCTCTTCCAGTCCCTCTCATGATACTTATAAAGACTCTACCACCTAACTTCCCCAAATCCCCCCCTTGTTGTCTTTTGAGCCTTGAATGTCGGCTGGTGTGTGTGTGCGTGTGTGTGTGTGTGTGTGTGTGTGTGTGTGTGTGTGTGTGTGTGTGTGTTTGGTTGTGTCTGCGTGATACCTGTAAGCGCTTAGGGCTCTTGTTTTCATCAGATTAGGCGCTATATAAATGCTCTTTATTATTATTATTATTAAACCGAACCGGTTTGTTGATATTTTGGGTCATATTGCAGACATCTTGCTTATGCATATGTATCAACTATAACCTGAACGAACAGAGTCGTATGATCGAAAGAGGGCGTGTTGAACACTTCTTTACCGTCACTTTGGACAAAACTGCTGAGGAAATAGTACGAAAAAAAATACAGGATAGATCTAGCTATCGGAACAACCGGACGCAATCACGCGGGAAAGATGCGCTTCCAGACTTACCAGGAGACTAGACAGAATATGTATACATTCTGGACATTATGACATTCACGCTGTGGATATTACTTTTAGGTTTTCGATCATGTGATTTCGTTCTCTCAGGTCATGATTCATACGTATGCATAAGCAAGATGTCTGCTGCAGCGACCAAAACATCAACCAATCTGTGGCCGGTTTGGTTTGAGATGTAGTCGCATGTGTTTAGTTTCTCTTAAGACTATAGCAACACGTTGTATTCGTGCGCAGGCTTCATTTTGGATCCTTTTCCCCATCATATGACATCTGTAGTGTTTGTGTATATGGACTTTATTCCAACTCGAAAACACCGTTTTCAGACGAACTGAAAATTGCGACGGATTCAAAACCGGATAAAGTAACAGAAAAGAAATGGAAAAAGAAACGGGGGTAGGGGTAGGAGGGGGAAATAGATTTGGATGGGGAATAATGTTTCGTAGGTTATAAGAAAATGTAGAGTGGGAAATGCAAGAGAAGGAAACAGAGAGAGAGACAGAGAGAGACAGAGGAAGAGGAAGAGAGAGGAAAGAACAATTCTTGTGCTTGGTTTCAGGACAAGAAGGCAACAAGGATGACGAGTTGTTATTTCCCTTTGAAGACATGGATGGTGACGGCCTGTCCCGGACAGCTCACCCTGCCCGCCCTGATCAAAGCCTTTCCGACGACAAACCTGCTTCTGGTGCTGCCTCCTTAGGTGCCCTCAAGTTTTCATGTCTTTACTTATCAGGACAAGTCAACATTTGTTCATTTGTCTGTCAGTGAAAAATTAAAGCTAATGTCGTCATCCTTCACGTGAAAAAAAAAAGAAGAAAAGCATAAAGAAAACCAATAGCTCAATATTTTGTGAATGTTTTTAACAGGAAAATATTCGTACGTTTTCATTGTTCTGAACACTCACATACGCGCACGCAGTTGTGTACGCACCACGAACACGCATACGCGTATACACACATACACACACGCATACACACACACACACACGCACACACACACACACGCACACACACACACGCACGCACGCACGCACGCACGCACGCACGCACGCACGCACGCACACACACACACACACACACACACCACACACACATGCAGATACAGTATTCACCAACGCGTGTACACAAACAGGCGAGCACATATTGTTTGGCTTGCTCAAACTTATTTTCTTTACGAAAAAAATGTCAAGATAAATTGTTGTTTGCACCAGGTCAACACAGAATAGCACGACTACATATACATGTTTTTTCAATAAAGACTACAATTACTGTTTTATTCTAATGACTGGAACGGCACGATCACATGCCAACGTTTCTCGATAGAGAATAAAAGACATCATATTCAATGTTCATTTGAAGTTTTATTTATAACTGTTCTCTTTTTGCAGTGTCTGAATGTTTGGGTTTAGACCCTAACTGTTTATAAACGTATCATATTGTTTGTGATAAATGGATTATATTATCACACTTCTCTCCGTGCTCGACGCTTACTGTGAAAAACAAAAAATGAATTCAAGAAGTTAAAAAGAATATCGAAAACAAGAGAAAATATCTGAGTAAACTACAAATACTTTGCATATCGTACCTCGAACATAAGATCAGTGAGTGTGTACGAAACAAAATCAGTATGTGGTTGGGCCAACAGGAAACGCTTTTGACAATTGTGAAACGACGCACACTTGCATGAGTTTGGCACATCACTTGCCATGATATAGGGCTTACTGTCCACGACCGTCCATCAAGACATCCTGAAAGGAAACCACAGCCGAAGTCGAGAGAGGAAATGCTGGGTGACAAATATGAAAGACTGGATCAATATCAGTATGCCTGAACCTTAAAGACGAGAGAGAGAGAGAGAGAGAGAGAGAGAGAGAGAGAGAGAGAGAGAGAGAGGATCCTACCTGCGGCTGTGTGCTTCACCTTAAAGACCGATAGAGGATCCTATCTGCAGCTGTTTGCTTCATCTTAACCCTTTGACTCCTGCACCTTATTCACCAACTGCGAAAGCTTAACCATTTGACTCGCTCATCCTCCCCTCCAGCTTCCTGCAGGAAACTGGAAGATAGGGTGAGGGAGTCAAATGGTTAAGTTTTTGCTTTGCTAGTGTAGTTGACAATGCAATATGCTGGTGGACGGGGTGTGGGAGTCAAGAAAAGACAGACAGAGGAGCCTATCTGTGGTTGTTTGCTGCACCTTAAAGACAGACAGAGGAGCCTATCTGTGGTTGTTTGCTGCACCTTAAAGACAGACAGAGGAGCCTATCTGTGGCTGTTTGCTGCACCTTAAAGACAGACAGAGGAGCCTATCTGTGGCTGTTTGCTGCACCTTAAAGACAGACAGAGAAGCCTATCTGTGGTTGTTTGCTTCACCTTAAAGACAGATAGAGGAGCCTATCTGTGGCTGTTTGCTGCACCTTAAAGACAGACAGAGGAGCCTATCTGTGGCTGTTTGCTTCACCTTAAAGACAGACAGAGGAGCCTATCTGTGGCTGTTTGCTTCACCTTAAAGACAGAGATAGAGGATCCTGTGTGCGGCTGTTTGTTTCACCTTAAAGACAGAGATAGAGGATCCTGTGTGCGGCTGTTTGTTTCACCTTAAAGACAGAGCTAGAGGATCATATCTGTGGCTGTTAGTTTTACCTTAAAGACAGAATAGAAGATCCTGTGTGTGGCTGTTTGTTTCACCTTAAAGACAGAGAGAGGGGATCCTATCTGTGGCTGTTAGCTTCACCTTAAAGACAGAGATAGAGGATCCTGTGTGTGGCTGTTTGTTTCACCTTAAAGACAGAGAGAGGGGATCCTATCTGTGGCTGTTTCACCTTAAAGACAGAGATAGAGGATCCTGTGTGTGGCTGTTTGTTTCACCTTAAAGACAGAGAGAGGGGATCCTATCTGTGGCTGTTTCACCTTAAAGACAGAGATAGAGGATCCTGTGTGTGGCTGTTTGTTTCACCTTAAAGACAGAGATAGAGGATCCTGTGTGTGGCTGTTAGCTTCACCTTAAAGACAGAGATACAGGATCGTATCTGTGGCTGTTAGCTTCACCTTAAAGACAGAGATAGAGGATGCTGTGTGTGGCTGTTAGCTCCACCTTAAAGACAGAGATAGAGGATCGTATCTGTGGCTGTTAGCTTCACCTTAAAGACAGAGATAGAGGATCGTATCTGTGGCTGTTAGCTTCACCTTAAAGACAGAGATAGAGGATCGTGTCTGTGGCTGTTAGCTTCACCTTAAAGACAGAGAGAGGGGATCGTATCTGTGGCTGTTAGCTTCACCTTAAAGACAGAGATAGAGGATCGTATCTGTGGCTGTTAACTTCACCTTAAAGACAGAGATAGAGGATCGTATCTGTGGCTGTTAGCCTCACCTTAAAGACAGAGATAGAGGATCGTGTCTGTGGCTGTTAGCTTCACCTTAAAGACAGAGATAGAGGATCGTATCTGTGGCTGTTAGCTTCACCTTAAAGACAGAGAGAGGGGATCCAATCTGCGGCTGTTTGTTTCACCTTGAAGACAGAGATAGAGGATCCTGTGTGCGGCTGTTTGTTTCACTTTCAAGACAGAGAGAAGGGATCCTATCTGTAGCTGTTTGCTTCACCTTAAAGACAGAGAGAGAGGGTCCTATCAGCGGCTGTTTCTTTCACCCTAAAGACAGAGATAGAGAATCCTATCTGCAGCTGCGTTCCATCACAACTACCACCTCACCACCCCACCCTGTGTACACACAATTCAAGGATTAGAATAGGAAAAAGAAGAACTAACTACTTAATGTCATTTCCTGGAGAGCTAAGTTTCATTTTATGTCCTTTTTCTTCATTTAGCCTACTGTATACATATTTATCCAGCTATCTGTATTTTTTTCATATTACCGTGTTTTGACTGAGTATGTTTGTTTGCTTGTGTTTCCCCAGGAGTAATCATAGGTTCGGCCATCGGAGTCGCCGTAGTGCTTGTTTTAGTCATCATCGTCGTCATCGTTATCAGACGACAAGGGAGGTAATTATATTTTATCTATTTTGACACTCAGCAGTGATTTAGTATCCTCTAACCCACCCAACCCACCCCGTGGGGATGCATAGTATCCCATCCTTCTGGAAATTTTGTGCTAGAAATTTCCTCTTTTCTGTCACTCGCTTTGTTTCTGCCTTGTTCCTTTGATTTCTGTCATTTCTACCAATCATTTTCTGCCTTACGGCTCCGTTAACTTGTATGTGTTCGAGAAAGTCTTACGTACTTTTTCTTAGAATTGATAATTGGGTACATGTATTAAGTGCATTTTTGGCTCTAGGAATGCTGCATATGCCGAAGCAATTTTAAGTTAATTAGGTCCGTTTTTATATATGTTTTGGTGTCCTTAGGAATGCTTATATTTGTATTCAGGTGGGGTTTTTTTTTTAATCCGCTGTGTGATAAATTGGACGGAGTGGTCAACGCCAGGGTCATGTCCTTAGATTATGTGCACAAATGCATTGATATGTGTACTTAATTTTCTTTTCTGTTTTTTTTTTCCTGTTGAAGTGTTGTATATTTTGAAGCGGTTATAGCCTTGATATGGCTCTACGCAGTCGGCTGGGCTTTAAACAACAATAATAATAAATTAAAAAAAGCGTGCGGGTCAAGTTTTTCTAGAGGACACACCAATGGTGACAGAGCTGAGAAAAGAGGGTTCTTGTGGAGGACACATGTGGAGAGTGTTACTTGGTGGGTAAAGCACCCACCTAGTATGGGAGACATCCAGGTCCAATCCCTAGTTCCACAAGGATTTCCTTCCCCCTGCTTCCACTTCAGTTAGATCTAAAAGTATTTGTCTGGGTACTACTCTTTCGAATGAGACGATAAACCGAGATCCCATGTATAGAATGCTCTTAGCGCAGGTTAAAGATCCCAAACGGCAACAAAGAATTTGGGAGAATACTCCAGAAATATCCATTTTCATCGACGAACAAGAATACAAGCATACAGGATTTAAGAAAAAATGGATGGCGCTGTATTGTGGCGATGTGCACTTTCCTAGGAGAGCGGCCCGCGTTGTACACAGAAAAATTCCGTTGTGACCAAAATAAAACGAAATAAAACACAACAAAACAAAAAATAAAACAAAAAAGAAAGAGGGAGAGAGAAAAATGAATCCAATCAAAGTTGCTTCCACGCGTGGTTTGTATCAAACTACATCTATAGGACATTTTATGAGGCACGAGAAATTAGAGTACCTAGTCACAACAGGAAAGCAGGATGGAAAAGAGCGTCAGGTAGACCCAGGAGAAAATATTGGACGGACCTGCAGGGTGGCTGAAGCTAGAGAGGGTGGGAGATGCATTTGCAGCGACAAAGGATAGATTCGTATGGAGGAGGGCTATGATCGCCAACGGCTTGCAGCAGGGCACATAATGATGTTGCTTGTATCGATGAGGAGGCTGAGTGAGGGGGAGAGATTTGCTTATGGCTGTCCTCTCTATGGACCTAAGAGGTCTGATCGGCGCGAAGGTAGAGAGCGTTCGCCTTACAATCTGCCTGCAAGAGTTTGCACAGGTGAGAAACACACCGTAGAAATGTTCATGCGCTGTGGCCTCCATCCTGTCCAGCCGTGAATGGATACCTGAGTTTCTGCAAGGAGAGGGAAAGGTGCGAAAAAAAATATTAAGGAAAGAAGGTGAGCATCACTCTCATAATGCTGGTTCCGAGAAAAGTTGAGGTCCCTACCACCTCACTTCCGTACAGTCTCAGATGCGATGTTGGGAATGGAGTTGGTAAAGGTGATGTGGTGATGAGAATAGAGATGGGTAAAGTGATGTGGTGATGAGAATAGAGTTGGTAAAGATGTGATGATGAGAATGAGTTGGTAAAATATGTGATGATGAGATAGAGTTGGTAAAGATGTGATGATGAGAATGGAGTTGGTAAAGATGATGTGATGATGAGAATAGAGTTGGTAAAGATGTGATGATGAGAATGGAGTTGGTAAAGATGATGTGATGATGAGAATGGAGTTGGTAAAGATGTGATGATGAGAATGGAGTTGGTAAAATGATGTGATGATGAGAATGGAGTTGGTAAAGATGTGATGATGAGAATAGAGTTGGTAAAATGATGTGATGATGAGAATAGAGTTGGTAAAGATGTGATGATGAGAATAGAGTTGGTAAAGATGATGTGATGATGAGAATAGAGTTGGTAAAGATGAGTGATGATGAGAATAGAGTTGGTAAAGATGTGATGATGAGAATAGAGTTGGTAAAGATGTGATGATGAGAATAGAGTTGGTAAAGATGTGATGATGAGAATAGAGTTGGTAAAGATGATGTGATGATGAGAATAGAGTTGGTAAAGATGTGATGATGAGAATAGAGTTGGTAAAGATGATGTGGTGATGAGAATAGAGTTGGTAAAGATGATGTGATGATGAGAATGAGTTGGTAAAGATGGGTGATGAAAGTGTAAAGGTTTGATGAGAATAGAGTTGGTAAAGATGATGTGATGATGAGAATGGAGTTGGTAAAGATGATGTGATGATGAGAATAGAGTTGGTAAAGATGTGATGATGAGAATGGAGTTGGTAAAGATGATGTGATGATGAGAATGGAGTTGGTAAAGATGATGTGATGATGAGAATAGAGTTGGTAAAGATGTGATGATGGAATAGAGTTGGTAAAGATGTGATGATGGGAATAGAGTTGGTAAAGATGTGATGATGAGAATAAGTTGGTAAAGATGATGATGATGAGAATAGAGTTGGTAAAGATGTGATGATGAGAATAGAGTTGGTAAAGATGTGATGATGAGAATAGAGTTGGTAAAGATGATGTATGATGAGAATAGAGTTGGTAAAGATGTGATGATGAGAATAGAGTTGGTAAAGATGATGTGATGATGAGAATAGAGTTGGTAAAGATGATGTGATGATGAGAATAGAGTTGGTAAAGATGGTGATGTGAGAATAGAGTTGGTAAAGATGATGTGATGATGAGAATAGAGTTGGTAAAGATGATGTGATGTGAGAATAGAGTTGGTAAAGATGATGTGATGATTGAGAATAGAGTTGGTAAAGATGATGTGATGTTGAGAATAGAGTTGGTAAAGATGATGTGATGTTGAGAATAGAGTTGGTAAAGATGATGTGATGATGAGGTAAATAGAGTTGGTAAAGATGGAATGTGATGATGAGAATAGAGTTGGTAAAGATGATGTGATGTGAGAATAGAGTTGGTAAAGATGATGTGATGATGAGAATAGAGTTGGTAAAGATGATGTGATGATGGAATGAGTTGTAAAGATGAGAAGAATAGAGTTGGTAAAGATGATGTGATGATGAGAATGGAGTTGGTAAAGATGATGTGATGATGAGAATGGAGTTGGTAAAATGATGGATGGAAGAGTTGGTAAAGATGAGGTGATGAGAATAGAGTTGGTAAAGATGATGTGATGATGAGAATAGAGTTGGTAAAGATGATGTGATGATGAGAATAGAGTTGGTAAAGATGATGTGATGATGAGAATAGAGTTGGTAAAGATGATGTGATGATGAGAATAGAGTTGGTAA
>JAPXFY010000017.1:59498842-59508842 GCA_030674185.1 Monoplex corrugatus
CTGTTTCGAGAAATCGAACCCACAGTCTGTCAGTCATTTGCCTGTTTTGAGAAATCGAACCCACAGACTATCAGTCGTTTGCCCGTTTTGATAGCAAAGTTTGCAAACAACTACTCCACGGCAGCTGGTACAATCTGAGAGAACACCTATGCAATGATTTCTGTGCGCATCCGTGTAACTGGATGCACATAAATCTCTCACTTAAGGCCGGTTTACACGACACAACTTTTGTCGTAATACAGCGAAGTCGCATCATGTAAACGGGCCTATAGTGACAGTAGTCTTGAAACTCGTTTTGTTGAATCAGACTCGACCTCAGTCACTGAAGTTGTATATTGTACAGAATATCTGTTGTTTCAATTGTTGAAATATTTTTCATGCATATGTAATGAATGTCTGAGGACTTTTTTATGGTCTCTTTTATTGTGATTGGTGTGTTCAGTGAACACCGTCAACATCTCAGAATGACTGCTTTTTGTCCTTTCGCTTCCCATTTTTTACATTTTAAAAGTAAGGAAAATGAATGAAAAAGAATTGAAGCTTATGTGTTCCATACCCCCCCCCCCCCTTCTGTCTTTTTGTTGTCTGTCTATGAGTCTTTAAGGACGCTGTTAGAATTATCTCTTGTTGTCTGTCTATGAGTCTGTTAAGGACGCTGTTAGAATTATCTCTTGTTGTCTATCAGTCTGTTAAAGACGCTGTTAGAATTATCTCTTGTCTGTCTATCAGTTTGTTAAGGACGCTGTTAGAATTATCTCTTGTTGTCTGTCTATCAGTTTGTTAAGGACGCTGTTAGAATTATCTCTTGTTGTCTGTCAGTCTGTTAAAGACGCTGTTAGAATTATCTCTTGTTGTCTGTCTATCAGTTTGTTAAGGACGCTGTTAGAATTATCTCTTGTTGTCTGTCTATCAGTTTGTTAAGGACGCTGTTAGAATTATCTCTTGTTGTCTATCAGTCTGTTAAAGACGCTGTTAGAATTATTTCTTGTCTATCAGTTTGTTAAGGACGCTGTTAGAATTATCTCTTGTTGTCTATCAGTCTGTTAAAGACGCTGTTAGAATTATCTCTTGTTGTCTATCAGTCTGTTAAAGACGCTGTTAGAATTATCTCTTGTTGTCTATCAGTCTGTTAAAGACGCTGTTAGAATTATTTCTTGTCTATCAGTTTGTTAAGGACGCTGTTAGAATTATCTCTTGTTGTCTATCAGTCTGTTAAAGACGCTGTTAGAATTATCTCTTGTCTATCAGTTTGTTAAGGACGCTGTTAGAATTATCTCTTGTTGTCTATCAGTCTGTTAAGGACGCTGTTAGAATTATCTCTTGTCTATCAGTCTGTTAAGGACGCTGTTAGAATTATCTCTTGTTGTCTATCAGTCTGTTAAAGACGCTGTTAGAATTATCTCTTGTCTATCAGTTTGTTAAGGACGCTGTTAGAATTATCTCTTGTTGTCTATCAGTCTGTTAAAGACGCTGTTAGAATTATCTCTTGTCTTATCAGTCTGTTAAGGACGCTGTTAGAATTATCTCTTGTTGTCTATCAGTCTGTTAAAGACGCTGTTAGAATTATCTCTTGTCTTATCAGTCTGTTAAGGACGCTGTTAGAATTATCTCTTGTTATCTATCAGTCTGTTAAAGACGCTGTTAGAATTATCTCTTGTCTATCAGTTTGTTAAGGACGCTGTTAGAATTATCTCTTGTTGTCTATCAGTCTGTTAAAGACGCTGTTAGAATTATCTCTTGTCTTATCAGTCTGTTAAGGACGCTGTTAGAATTATCTCTTGTTGTCTATCGGTCTGTTAAAGACGCTGTTAGAATTATCTCTTGTCTTATCAGTCTGTTAAGGACGCTGTTAGAATTATCTCTTGTTGTCTATCAGTCTGTTAAAGACGCTGTTAGAATTATCTCTTGTCTATCAGTTTGTTAAGGACGCTGTTAGAATTATCTCTTGTTGTCTATCAGTTTGTTAAGGACGCTGTTAGAATTATCTCTTGTTGTCTATCAGTTTGTTAAGGACACTGTTAGAATTATCTCTTGTTGTCTATCAGTCTGTTAAGGACACTGTTAGAATTATCTCTTGTTGTCTATCAGTCTGTTAAGGACACTGTTAGAATTATCTCTTGTTGTCTATCAGTCTGTTAAAGACGCTGTTAGAATTATCTCTTGTCTATCAGTTTGTTAAGGACGCTGTTAGAATTATCTCTTGTTGTCTATCAGTTTGTTAAGGACGCTGTTAGAATTATCTCTTGTCTATCAGTTTGTTAAGGACGCTGTTAGAATTATCTCTTGTTGTCTATCAGTCTGTTAAAGACGCTGTTAGAATTATCTCTTGTCTTATCAGTCTGTTAAGGACGCTGTTAGAATTATCTCTTGTTGTCTATCAGTCTGTTAAAGACGCTGTTAGAATTATCTCTTGTTGTCTATCAGTTTGTTAAGGACGCTGTTAGAATTATCTCTTGTCTATCAGTCTGTTAAAGACGCTGTTAGAATTATCTCTTGTTGTCTATCAGTCTGTTAAAGACGCTGTTAGAATTATCTCTTGTTGTCTATCAGTTTGTTAAGGACGCTGTTAGAATTATCTCTTGTTGTCTATCAGTTTGTTAAGGACGCTGTTAGAATTATCTCTTGTCTATCAGTCTGTTAAAGACGCTGTTAGAATTATCTCTTGTTGTCTATCAGTCTGTTAAAGACGCTGTTAGAATTATCTCTTGTCTATCAGTCTGTTAAGAACGCTGTTAGAATTATCCCTCGTTGTCTGTCTATCAGTCTGTTAAGGACGCTGTTAGAATTATCTCTTGTTGTCTGTCTATCAGTTTGTTAAGGACGCTGTTAGAATTATCCCTCGTTGTCTGTCTATCAGTCTGTTAAGAACGCTGTTAGAATTATCCCTCGTTGTCTGTCTATCAGTCTGTTAAGGACGCTGTTAGAATTATCTCTTGTCTATCAGTCTGTTAAAGACGCTATTAGAATTATCCCTCGTTGTCTGTCTATCAGTCTGTTAAGGACGCTGTTAGAATTATCCCTCGTCTGTCTATCAGTCTGTTAATTAAGGACGCTGTTAGAATTATCTCTTGTCTATCAGTCTGTTAAAGACACTGTTAGAATTATCCCTCGTTGTCTGTCTATCAGTCTGTTAAGAACGCTGTTGGACTTATCTCTTGTTTTCCATCCCAAATGTGTTGCTTAATGATTACCACAATGAATAAAGAACCATATAGATGGGAGGAAACGAAAACATAAGTAGGATTTCATGTACATGTTTAGTAGTAAGAAACTCTGGGAGAGAGCCGGACACAGAAGGTCCTCACAGGAGAAACCCTGTCAAGCAATGTTTCGCCCTTAACTCCTGACACTCTTAAGGGGGCTGGATCGCATCCAGGTCATGACTCCTGGACGCCCCTCTGCTGTCGCCTATTTTTTTTAAAGGTGTTTGAAAGACTGGAAAATGTTCAATGTGCACTTTCGCGTTAGTAAATTCATAAAGTGAACTTTGTTTACGAGTATTTATGCGGTATATTTATTGTATGATTTTTGTGTACATTGACATCGCTTTTATAACGATTTTTACATTTACGTTCACGTATATAACGTGCGTGTGCCTCTTTCTTTCGTTTCATTTTATGTTTTAGAGTGCATTTATGAATTCCTTGCACTAAAACCACATCCATAAGGTCTACGTTTCTATGTTTCGTATTGTAATAGTACAAGCACAAAGTGCGTTGAATGTTGTTGTTTTTTTTCATCGGTCTGTTTGTTTGTTTGTTTGTTTGTTTTTGCATTGAATCTTGTGTCTTGTTATATTTTGTTGGTGTGCTAACTATTTGCAGGCAACTTTATTGTGAGTGGCAATGTTGTTTCTTTTCAACCGGTCCTTTTTATTTAGTGCAGGACTAAATCGTGGGATTTATCTTCTTGAGTTCTAGAAGAAAAGTTGTTTCTGCAGTGGGTAGGGATATACTGATTTAATGTGATTTCAAAAGAGGCATGAGTAGATACCATATGTGTGTGCATGCGCTCGTGTGTGTATATGTGTGCGTATGTGTGAGTGAGTGTGTGTGTTGAATGAGTGTGTTGTGGTATGTGTGTATACGTGTGTAATGTGTGTGAATAGTGTGTTATGTGTGTTGTGTGTGTGTGTGTGTGTGTGCGTGTTCGTGTGTGTGGTGTGTGGTGTGTGTGTGTGTGTGTTGTGTGTTCGTGTGTGTGTGTGTGTGTGTGTGAATTGTTAACTTGCCAGCCGGAGCTTTTGCGCCAGAAATGAAAGTCTCTGTAGATGTAAATCTGGTATTTATAAAGTCTCACTACAGAAATCACCCGCATTTGATTCAGTTTAGCGATGTTTTTGTTGTTTTGTGAAGCAGAAAGTTATGATGGGCGTGTTTTTCTGCAGATCCAAGTCTCAAACATTGACATATTACAGTTATCGCGTATCAGTTATCCTATACGATTTTTTAAACTCAAACATCAACGTTTCAAAGTTATCCTGTGAGATTTGTCAAAGGCAGACGTTTATGTATCAAAGTTAACCTGTATGATTTGTTAAAGTTAAACGTTAGTTTAGCAAAGTTATACTGTGCGATTTGTTAAAGTCAGATGTCAACGTATCAACCCATGTAAACGTTATAACAAGTTTTTGTAGTCGTTGATTTTTTAGTCTTTTTTTGTAAAACGTTTCATTGCAAGGTGACAGAAAAGAGTGTTCTTTTCCGTGTTCATCTCTTCATTGTCTGGAAGTAAAAAGAGAATTCGTTTTGTCATTGGTTATTGAAAATCTCTTCACTGTCTCATAATCAAAAGAGATATTGTCTAGTTGTTTATTGAAAGTCTCTTCGTTGTCTGGAAATGAAAAGAGAGTTTGTTTTGTCATTGGTTATTGAAAATATCTTCACCGTCTCAAAGTCAGAAGAGAATTTATCTGGCCTTGGTTATTGAATGTTTTTTTCATCTTGTCCAAATAAAAAGAGAGTTTGTCTAGTCGTTGGTTATTGAAAATCACTTCATTGTCTCGAAGCCAAAAGAATGTTCGTCTAGTCATTGGTTATTAAAAGTCTTTTCATTGCCTCGAAGTAAAAAGAGAGTTTGTGTCTTGTCGTTGGTTAACGAAAGTCTCTTCGTTGTCTCGAACTGAAAAGAGAGTGTGTCTAGTCGTTAGTTATTAAAAGTCTCTTCATTGTCTCAAAGTCAGGAGACAATTTGTGTGGTCGTTGTTGTTTGAAGCTTCTTTATTGTTTCGAAGTCAAAACGGAACATGTATTCATTGTATAAGAAGTTTGTCTAGTCACTACTTTTTAAAGTACATGTATGTTCTGATACGACGAAAGGGAAACGTTGTTTGGATGAATTTGACTGTTCGCTATTACAATGGGCCTGCTTATTTGTCTTTGTTGGAATCAGGAAATATATGTCTTGACTTTACAATTTTGTCATATTAATAAGAAAAATTTTATAAATGTGTTTTGGGAACATATACGTTCTAAAATGAAATGTAATTTTATCATGACATGTCTCTAATCCAGTACTTCTTGTACTCGTTTTACGGACGTAAACGAATTCAAAGCAGAACCTTCGGAAAATGTAATTTGTGAATCTTGTGTTTCTCTATTTTTAAGATATAAAAGAAAAAGGAAAAAAAAACTTTTTTGTGTTGTTTGCAGATTTGCATCTACGTAGTCACAGTGTATATCCTTATTAGAGATAATGATGTCTTTGCGTGTGATCCAGTGTTTCTCACATGACAGCCCTGAGTCTAAGACAGCAGGATGCAACAGACAGACAGATGGTGATTTGCATTCTCTGTACGAGTTGATGGTGGTTATCAAGTCCCGAATACTGAATAAAGTTTACATGAAATCAGATATTTATAGCCACGCATGAGATGGGAATTACGTGTCAAAAATAAGATAAAAAAAGTGTTTATGAGATGGGAATTATCGTGTCAAAAATAAGATAAAAAAAGTGTTCATGAGATGGGAGTTATGTGTCAAAAGTAAGATAAAGAAGTGTTTATGAGATGGGAGTTATGTGTCAAAAGTAAGATAAAGAAGTGTTTATGAGATGGGAGTTATGTGTCAAAAGTAAGATAAAGAAGTGTTTATGAGATGGGAGTTATGTGTCAAAAATAAGATAAAAAAAAGTGTTTATGAGATGGGAATTATGTGTCAAAAGTAAGATAAAGAAGTGTTATGAGATGGGAGTTATGTGTCAAAAATAAGATAAAAAAGTGTTTATGAGATGGGAATTACGTGTCAAAAATAAGATAAAAAAAAGTGTTTATGAGATGGGATTACGTGTCAAAAATAAGATTAAAAAAGTGTTTATGAGATGGGAGTTATGTGTCAAAAGTAAGATAAAGAAGTGTTCATGAGATGGGAGTTATGTGTCAAAAATAAGATAAAAAAAGCGTTTATGAAATGGGAGTTGTGTGCCAAAAATAAGATAAAGAAGTGTCCAAGAGATGGAAATTATGTGTCCAGAAAAAAAAGTTAAAGAAGTGTTTATGAGACGGAAATCATGTGTCAAAAATAAGATAAAAAAAAGTGTTAATGAGATGGGAATTATGTGTCAAAAATAAGATAAAGTGTTTATGAGATGGGAATTATGTGTCAAAAATAAGGTAAGGTAGTGTTTTTGAGACGGGAATTATGTGTCAAAATAAGATATAAAAAAAGTGTTCGGTATCTTTAGATTATAAGAGGAAATCAGATCTGTTTCAAAATTAGAAGCTGATTTTTTGAGTCGACTGTCGTGACTGACAGGGTCAGACTCATTTTCAGACTTGTTCGTTTACTATGAGAACCTAAATAGGGCTGTGACATGTCCATACCTGAGTTGTTTCTGTTCGTTAGCTTGTCCACATTCCGAGAATGATTTCCAACTTTGATGAAATAGTGAAATTAGAAATGCGCTTGTTTGTTTGGAAGCCACGTTTGGGCGCTATACTTGTCATATTTTTTTTGCTTCTTGAAAAAATAACGTTGGGGTCACTGATTATTACTTTCTGGGCTAGCTTAGTTGATAATCGATTCAAGCTCTGATGCCTCGAGTTGAGCCCTAACCCACAACACGAAAACTGGTCGGCTTGGTGCCCCCCGTCGTAATGTGTCGATCGTGTGATGTCATCTTTATTTTTTGCACAGGTCCCATCCCTTTCCTTTACTCCAAAACACTCCCCGTCCTTTTCAAGAACTTGCCAGCGCCTATGGTTTTGCGCAGCTACAAAGTCTGAGCGATCACTTTTGCCAAATTAGGGTGGAGCGTATATGGAACAGTCTGAGGAAAACGAATCCCTCTGAACGGTGACCTCCCAGCACGAAATCAGTCTTACCTAGCATTTTGGGTATTTTGAGATATACGTATCACTCGAACGTGTACATTCTGCTGATTATTTTGGTACTTGAATAAACCTTGTACTAAAAAAAATGTAGACGTTATGTATGTTTATTAAGTCATTCAGTTGTATGGCGGCCATTTTGAGAAAATGACCTCTAAAGTTTTATGTATTCTTCTACACATTTTCCTTAAATTTCTTTATTTGGTGGCTTTGACTTGGTTTGTTTCTAACTTTAACTGTCATTATCCAAAAGGTGCACCAAAGAGCTTTCTGTCAGTATGCTACATGTGGGGGTTCTGTACAGGTTACGGTTCGCAATAAGAGACAAAAATAGGTACTTTTGGTAAGAAATTGTGTTTTTTCTGCTACCCCAGATAGACCCTCAGTCACCTTTTCAAGTCCTAGTGCTGTTCAACTGACCGCGAGTTAAGACTGAATTGGTGGAGGGAGGTCACTGACAGAATAGAATATTTTTTTTACGGTTCTTTGAGCACAAAATAATGACAGGGTTCTCTCCTGTCACATGGTGTGACTGAACCAAGCAGTGTGGTGCAACCTTAACTGGTCGCCAGATTTGTAATGTAATGTAATGTAGCGTGATGTAATGCAATGTAATGACAACGGCCTATGTTATTTTTACTGTCCTCTTTGTTCTGTACATCTACGATTTTGTTAAAGTGGAACTATTGTTGTGTTAATAAAGAAACAACACTACTTTCCCTTTGTGAATGTGTATGCACACATGTATGTATGCATGCATGCATACATACATACATACATACATACATACATACATACATACATACATACATACATACATACAACATACATACTATACATACATACATACGTACGTACGTACATATATACGTACATGCATGCATGCATACATACATATGTATATATGTATACACACACACACACACACACACACACACACACACACACACACACACACACAGATATTATATATATATGTACATATGCATACATCTATATATATATATGTATATCTGTACACATATGTGCGTGTGCGTACGCGCGCATGTGTGTGTGTGTGTGCGCACGCACGCGTGTATATCTACATGCGAGTGCATGAGTACGTGCGTTTGTGTGTGCGTATTTGTATGTGTGTGTGCGTGTGCATGTGTTTTTGCATGTTTGTGTGTATGCGCGCGTTTATGTTGCGGGTATATTTGTATGTGTGTGTATGAGTGCGTCTGTGTGTGTGTGTGTGTGTGTGTGTGTGTGTGTGTGTGTGTGTGTGTGTGTGACAAAAGTGCATTAGAAAGATAGCTGTTTCCAGATGGCTGTGTACAGAATGTCAGCACAAGGTGTACGACGTTGACACGCGAAAGCATAAATTTAGAACTCATGGCGCCAAAGTCAAGGTCACAAGGACCGAAAAAAATGTCTGAAACCACTTTTTCATGAAGGTTTGTGCACGGGACTTTCTCAGGAACCACTGACCGTGTTCACGTTCTGTTGTCACTGTTGTGACAGTCTGCTGTTGTCATTTCTTCCACGTTCAGTTTGATTTCATCTGATACAGAGTCCTTGAATGTTATATAGAACCGATAATGTTATACGGCTGTGAGGCGTGGACAGTCAACAAGCAAAGCCAGAACAAGATTGAGGCAGCTGAGATGTGGTTTCTAAGAAGAATGTTGTGAGTTCCATGGAGAGCAAAGAAAACAAATGAGACAGTCTTGATGGCGGCTGACACAAGAAGATCATTCATAAGGAAAATTAGGAAAAGAAAGGCAGCGTTTATAGGCCATTGTATGAGGAAAGGGAATTAGAGCACTTGGTCACAACAGGAAAAGGGAAAGAGAGCACCAGGTAGACCCAGGGAATAAATATTGGACGGACTTGCAGGGTGGCTGAGGACAGAGAGGGTGGAAGATGTGCTTGCGGCAACAAGGGATAGATAATAATTAATAATAATAATTACAATTAATAATTACAATATTTATATAGCGCAAAATCTTGATAAAATCAAATCTAAGCGCTGAAACACACACACACGCACGCACGCACACACACGCACGCACACACACGCACCCACGCGCACACGCACACACACACAACACACACACACACACACACACACACACACACACACACACACACGGCTATAAATGGGGAGAAAGAATAAAAACAATGGAAAATTATAGAGAGCATATTATATACAATTATATATTGCAATGTGATTCCCCTCCGAGCGGAGACAGGCTGCAGAGGGGATTGAGTGAGGTCAGGATTTTATGCAGAGGAGAAAAGGTGAGTTTTGAGAGCGGACTTGAAGGAGACAAAAGTAGGTTGCTGACGGACTGAGAGAGGAAGTTTGTTCCAGGAGAGCGGACCAGAAACAGAGAAGGCTCGTGGACCATAAGTATTGAGCTTAGTGCGTGGAAAGCGAAAAGTCAGAGGATCGGAGGCAGAGCGGAGGGTACGTGAGGGAACATAGATCTCAAGTAGGCTTGACAGGTAATCGGGGGCTGCGTTATTGAGGCTTTTGTAGCACATGGTGTCTAGTTTGTACTGTATGCGCTTTGATACAGGGAGCCAGTGAAGTTGTGCCAGGAGAGGAGATATGTGGTCAGCTTTTTTCTTTTTGAGTACAAGGCGTGCAGCATTGTTTTGAATGCGCTGTAGGATGTGAGTGGTGGA
>JAPXFY010000017.1:59513842-59523842 GCA_030674185.1 Monoplex corrugatus
GAGGTTTGGGTGAAACACGCATGGAATTGCCCGAGTTCGAAGAATCTTTCTTTAAGCAATCCACGTTCACTGCAAAGACGTTCACTGGCATTTGGCAAAGATATTCCCTGCGTTTACTTTGACATTGGTTCGGCAGAAAAGTCTTTGTTTGTTGTGACAACCCTTGATTCCATTTGATCAAGACAATTTCCGTTCATTATGAAACCTCTACTACTTTCAACACTTGATAAAGATCTTCATTCACTGTTACAATATTTGCTGCTTTCAGCTTTTGACAACGACGTTCTCCTTTCGCGCTCAAACATTCTATCATCAGTGTAACGAGCTTAATTACGACAGGACAATTCAGTTATGTTCACTGTCAAATCCATCGCAGCCATACAACACAGACACTCCACAAGCAGTGTAACATCAGTAAATTTCGTTGTCACGAATGACATTTTGATAGATGCTGTGTCGATTCCATCGGAGACATTCTACGGTCATTGCATAACAGTCTCAGCAGCCGCAGAAGAAGACAACCCGTTTACGTTCGTTGCGACAACTGCCATTGGAAAAGACGGTCCGTTTACCTTCACGGCGATACTTTCACTGCCGTCTTAGAGACACTCTGTGTTCACTCACTGACTGTTCGTTCACAGGGACAGCTGAACCACTCTATATTCACACACTGACAGTTGACATTAACAAGGACAGCTGAACCACTCTATATTCACACACTGACAGTTGACATTAACAAGGACATCTGAACCACTCTATGTTCACACACTGATAATTGACATTAACAAGAACATCTGAACCACTCTATGTTCACACACTGATAATTGACATTAACAAGGACATCTGAACCACTCTATGTTCACACACTGATAATTGACATTAACAAGGACATCTGAACCACTTTATGTTCACACACTGACAGTTGACGTTAACAAGGACATCTGAACCACTCTATGTTCACACACTGACAGTTGACATTAACAAGGACATCTGAACCACTCTATGTTCACACACTGACAGTTGACATTAACAAGGACATCTGAACCACTCTGTGTCCACACACTGACAGTTGACATTAACAAGGACATCTGACCCACTCTATGTTCACACACTGATAATTGACATTAACAAGGACATCTGAACCACTCTATATTCACACACTGACAGTTGACATTAACAAGGACATCTGAACCACTCTGTGTCCACACACTGACAGTTGACATTAACAAGGACATCTGAACCACTCTATGTTCACACACTGATAATTGACATTAACAAGGACATCTGAACCACTCTATATTCACACACTGACAGTTGACATTAACAAGGACATCTGAACCACCCTATGTTTATACACTAACAGTTGACATAAACAAGGATAGCTGAGCCACTCTATGTTCACACTGACAGTTCACGTTCAAAACTTAACTGCCGCTAGACAGGGACATCCTACGCTCACTGTAACCATCGTCACCACCACTGTCACACATGGATGTCCTGGGTTCGCTGTGATAGCTTTTAGGCCTGTTAATGTTAGACAGAGATATTCTCCGATCGTTCTGACAGTCGTTGTTTCCATTGACGCTTAGGGACCATCTTCGTTCACTGCGACAGTCCCGGTTGCTGTTCGACACAGACATTATTCTGTGGTCACTGGGGCAAGTTCTGTTACCGCTGCATACGGACCTTTTACGCTCGTTGGAGCAGTCTTTGTTGCCGCCCAAAGGACTCTTGCTGAACATAGCGCCCAGCAGTTTGCCCACAGAGCCTAGGGACCTCATTCTCTTTCCGAGGGCAGCACGCCGCACCTGCACGCTGCGCACCTCGCGCAAGAACGCCAGGAAGGCCACGTCCACGCTCAGAGCGCTGTCCGCCGCCGATACCTCGTAGAACTGACAGCCATAGACCAGCGCCACCTCGTCCCCTTCCTCCCACTCCACCTCCCGCCTGTGGTCCAGGTCTTTCTTGTTGCCTAGCAGCAGAAGGGGAAGGTAGGTGCGGGAACGGTTGTGGGAAAGGTGGAGGAGAAGATCCTTGGCGGTGTCGAAGGACTGTCTGTTGCAGATGCTGTACACCACCACCACGGCGTCAGCCCATCCCACGTCACTTTCTTCCAATCCGTTAGGAGTGGTCTGAAATCACAAGACATCACCCTTTTTTTTTTTAGCATATACATTCTGCAGTGCCAAATAGTGTGTAGTATTCATCATTATCATCAAATGCCTTGCCGCACGGCGTTTGCGATCATGGCCCTCCATATGTATCTATCCCTTGTTGCCGTAAGCACATCTTCTACCCTCTCTGTCCTCAGCCACCCTGCAAGTCTGTCCAATATTTTTCCCTGGGTCTACCTGGTGCTTTCTTTCCCTCCAGCTTTCCCGTTGTGACCAGGTGCTCTAATTCCCTTTCCGCATAAAATGGCCTATAAATGTTGCCTGTCTTTTCATGATCTTCCTTATCAATGATCTTCTTGTGTCTGCCTCCATCAAGACTGTCTCGTTTGTTTTCTTTGCTGTCCATGGAACTCTCAACATTCTTTTTAGAAACCACATCTCGGCTGCCTCAATCTTGGTCTGGCTTTGCTTGTTGACTGTCCACGCCTCACAACCGTAGTATTTACATTAGAAAGAAAAACAAGCAACATTTATAGGACATTTAATGAGGAAAGAAATTAGAGCACCTGGTCATAACAGGAAAGCTGGAGGGAAAAAGAACACCAGGTAGACCCAGGGAGAAGAAATTATTGGACGGACTTGCAGGGTGGCTGAGGACGGAGAGGGTGAGAGATGTACTTGAAGCGACAAGGGATAGATTCGTGTGGAGGGTCATGATAGCCAACACCATGTGGCAGGGCACATGATGATGATGAATGGGATTCACATTATTGTTATTATTATAATTATTACTATTATGATTATCATCATTATCATTGTTATAGTTAGTATTGTTATCATTGGGTATTGTATTTTCTTTTGCTGTTCTTAAACTGGCCACTTCCGTCAGCTTTGAATGTTGCAGTTAGGTTTGATGATTCCCAGAGACTGTTCAGTTTCAATGGCACTTCTACCAATGTTTTTAATAGAACTTTGAGAAGTTTGAAAAATGATCGAAACTAACAGAGTACATACGAATGCCCATACGCGTGCAAGTGTATATATGTTGCTGAGTAAATAGATAAAGCAATAACTATTTTTATAATAATTCTGTATGACGCTATTCTCCAAACTTATTCAGACTTTTTGCTTAGTACATATAATTACATTTGAGGGGAGGGGGGGGGGGGGGGGGGGAGGAATACGGAAAATTCAAGGTGTTAGGCGAGCTGACTACGTTCCACTATGTTGTTGCATCGTCCACATCTTTGATGGGCATGTATGCTGGGTATCTTCGTGTTTCCATAAGCCAGCCACTGACATGACTTACAGGAAGGAAGTAATCTTTTATTTAATGTCTGTTCACAATAGTGATTTTAGACATACACACACACACACACACACACACACACACACACACACATACACGCACGCACGCACGCACGCACACACACACACTCACACACACACACACACACACACACACACACACACACACACACACACACACACACACACACACACACACACACACACAAAACAGTTACAGACCTATTGCTTTAACGTCCCATACGAGCAAACTATTGGAAAAATTGGTATTAAACAGACTTGTACATTACTGTGATAAAAATAACGTTATTCCAGTAAATCAGGCTGGTTTTAGAAAAGGGAGATCTACAGTTGAGCACCTGGTTAAACTTACCACTTACATCAAGAAACAGTTTGCCCGCAGAAAAAGTCTTTTAGCTACATTTTTTTATGTGAAAAAAGCTTACGATCAAGTTTGGCATACGCGTTTATTGTACAAGCTGAAATCTATTGGTTTATCTGGCAATATGTATGATTATATTAAGTCTTTTTTAGCCAATAGAACTATTCAGGCAAGAGTGGGAACTAGTTATTCTACTTCACGACATCTTGATATGGGAATTCCACAAGGTTCAGTGATAGCACCGCTTTTATTTAATATCCTTATACAGGATCTTCCTAAAGCACTCTCAAATCGTGTTGTTTTGGCACAGTATGCTGATGATATATGTATTTGGATGAATATTACTTTAAAAAAGACAACTCCACAGAGAGCACAGAATTACATTAGGAAATTGTATCAATCTGATCTTGATAATCTTGGAAACTATATGTTAGAAAATGGTCTGTCGTTGTCAGCGGAAAAAACTAACATGATGCTATTTAATTCTGGTGGTACTTTAAGTAACTTGCCTACTTTCAGATTGCTTGGTGAAGTGTTACATTACAAACAGGTTGTAAAATTTCTGGGAGTCTTTATGACATCGAAATTAAACTGGAATGTCCATTTTGATTATATTTCAACAAAAGCAAGAAAAGCCCTAAATTTTCTAAAGATAATAAGCCGATTACCTTGGGGAATGGATACGAACATACTAATTCATCTATCAACAGCACTTGTACGATCTAAATTATCCTATGCGCAAGAAGTGTTCTTCAGTGCACCAAAATATTTATTAAAAAAGATACAAAGCTTAGACTGCAAAAGTATTAAACTTGCTCTAGGTGTCCCTACTCATGCCTCTAATCTGGAAACGTACAAAGTTGCTGGAATTCTGCCTCAGAACAACTATCGTGAGCTAGCGACAGCAAAATTTGCAGTTAGAACTACTTCACAAACGGACAATTTTGTGAGTAAGGAAATTAAAATCAGGTCTGATGTTGACTTTCCAAAGCGAGCAAAAAGCATTTCATCACAAATGACTGTTGCAACTTACATATCTGACTTGGTCAAACAGTCTAACATAAATATGGATGAAATAGCTGAGACACCATCAACAACGCCTATCCCTACATGGGAAATGCAAAAAGCCTCTTTTGATATTGATTATACAGACCGAAGGGGAGAGACAACATCAGAGGAAGAGACAACCTAACAGTGGGGACGTGGAATGTAAGAACACTAAACACTGAAGGAAAAGTAGAAGAGTTAACCCATGAAATGGCGAGATACACCTGGCACGTCATAGGCCTCTGTGAGGTCAGATGGAAGAACTTTGGGGAAACCACTACAGAAGAAGGCCACAAGATATACTACAGTGGTAGAGAAGATAAACATCTGCATGGAGTCGGATTTCTTGTACACAAGAACATCGTGAACGCAGTGATGGGATGTCGCCCGATATCCAGCCGAATCATCATCATACGGCTCAGAGCATCACCATTCAACATCACCATTGTACAGGCATATGCTCCAACTTTAGACTATGAAGACAACGCAATTGAAGACTTCTACGAGCAATTGCAAGATGGCATTGACAAAACACCAAAAAAGGACATCTTGATAGTGCAAGGCGACTGGAACGCCAAAGTAGGCAAAGACTCGGTGAAGGACTGGCATGGCACATCCGGAGAATACTGCAATACAGAGACCAACGACAGAGGCCTTCGACTCTTGGAATTTGCCAGCTACAACAACTTATTGCTGGCTAACACCTTCGGTCCTCACAAGACATCAAGAAGATGGACCTGGCACAGCCCAAATGGAGAATGTCACAACCAGATTGACTACATCATGGTGAGAAAACGCTTCCGGTCCTGCATTAACATCGCCAGAACCAGAAGCTTTCCAGGGGCTGACGTTGGAAGCGATCACGAGCTTGTAATGATGACATTCCGAGTACACCTTAAAAAGGTTGCCAAACAAGCAGGAACAAGATTGCGATTCGACCTGGAGAAATTGAAGGATGCGAACATTCAAGAAGCTTTTGAGGCAATGATAGGCGGAAAATTCGCTCCACTGACCATCTTGGGAGACGAAGAAAATGTTGAGCAACTCATTGACACCTTCTCCATGGCCCTCACAGAAACAGCCACAGAAATTATAGGCAAACATCGCCCGAAGAAGAAACCGTGGGTCACAAATGACATCCTGGACTTGTGCGATGAAAGGAGGAGCTTGAAGCCAGAAAGAAACAACTCACAGGAAGGAAAAGAAAAATATAGAGAAGTAAACAAGAAGATAAGGGGTGCCATGAGGAAAGCCAAGGAAAAATGGATAGAAGATCAGTGCGGAAACATCGATGCACACTTGGAAAGAAACAACACAAAACAGGCTTACCAGCTGGTGAAAGACCTCACAACCACAAAACAAGGGAGAGTAAGCACAATCCAAGATAAGTCAGGAGAATGCCTCACAGAAGAACAAGAAATCCTCACACGTTGGACAGAGTATTGCTCTGACCTGTATAATTACAACACACAGGGTGATACTGCAGTGCTAAACGGACCGCAGTCGACCAATCATGACGACCCACCAATCCTCCGAGCAGAAGTAGAAGCAGCTGTGAAATCCCTTAAGAAAGGAAAATCTCCAGGCGTGGACAACATACCATCCGAGCTTGTTCAGGCTGGAGGAGAGGCCATGATTGATGCCCTTCTCATCATTTGCAACAAAATCTGGCGCAGTGGAGAATGGCCAACCCAGTGGACAAAATCCCTTATAATTACACTGCCAAAGAAGGGTAACCTGCAAATGTGCAAAAATTACCGCACAATCAGCCTAATCTGCCATCCCAGCAAAGTCATGCTTAAAATCTTGCTGAACAGGCTGAAACCTCAAGCAGAAAAGATCATCGCAGAGGAACAAGCAGGTTTTAGAGCAGGAAGAAGCACCACTGAACAGATATTCAATCTGAGAATTCTTATGGAGAAATACCTGCAACATCAACAAGACCTATACCACGTCTTCATTGACTTCAAGAAGGCTTTCGACCGAGTGTGGCATGAAGCACTTTGGACCACCATGCACAAATACAACATCAGTGCCAACCTTGTAAATGTCATCAAGAGTCTGTACGACAAAGCCAACAGCGCAGTATTCTTCAACGGAAACACGGGAAACTGGTTCCGGACATCAGTCGGAGTGAGACAGGGATGTCTCCTCTCTCCAGTACTTTTCAACATATTTCTGGAGAGGATAATGAGAGACGCATTAGAAAAACACAAGGGAACAGTCAGCATTGCCGGCAGAACGATTACCAACCTACGATTTGCCGACGACATTGATGGACTAGCAGGCACAGAAGAAGAACTTGTGAACCTGATAAATCTGCTGAATATATCATCTTCAGCCTACGGCATGGAAATTAGTACAGAAAAAACAAAGATAATGACAAACAATGCAGATGGCTTCAATGCGGAAATCAAAATCAACAACAAAATAATTGAACCAGTCACCAACTTCAAATATCTGGGGTCCATAGTTACAGATGAAGGTTCAAGAAAAGAAGTCCTTGCAAGAATAGCGCAAGCAACATCAGCACTGACGAAGCTGAAGAGCATATGGAGGCAAAAAGACATCACCAGCAAACACAAGATCAGATTGATGCGGACACTCGTGATCTCCACATTCATGTATGCCTGCGAGTCATGGACTCTCACAGCTGACCTCCAGAGGAAAATCCAAGCCTTCGAGATGAGATGCTGCCGAAAGATCTTCGGCATCTCCTACAAAGACCACATAACAAATGAGGAAGTCCGGAACCGTGTCCACGTAGCCATAGGACGTCACGACGACCTCCTTACCATCGTTAAGAAACGGAAGCTGAAGTGGTACGGCCACATAACAAGAACCCATGGCCTGGCAAAGACCATCATGCAGGGCACCGTACCAGGACAGCGGAGACGAGGCAGACAGAAGAAAAGATGGGAAGATAACATCAAAGAATGGACCAGCCTCCCCCTCACTACCACCCTGAGGAAAGCGGAAGACCGAAAGGCATGGAGGGAGATTGTCAAGTCGTCTGTGGTGCCCCTACAGCCACCCACCGGCTACGGGACCTGACCTGACCTGATACAGACGCTAAGAAATCTGAAAACGTCAATATTTCGATATCCACAGCAAGAGAACACATCGATGAAAAATACCGTACCCACCTTCCCATTTTTACCGATGGATCAGTCTTAGAAAATAAATGTGCTGGAGCAGCATTTTATGTTCCAAAATTTAAGATAAAAAAGTCATTTTTCGTTGGGGCAAACTTATCGATCTTCACAGCGGAATTAGTCGCTATTAATCAAGCATTGCATTATCTAGTAAATCTTAAACCCATGTCTTTCAAAGTAGTTCTCTTTGTTGACTCAAAATCTGTATTATATGCCTTACGGTCTTTTAATGCCGACACAAGACCTGATTTAATTACTGAGGCAAATCATCTTATACATCGTTTAAGGGTCAAAAGTACAGATATCAGTTTATGCTGGGTGCCTTCTCATGTTGGTCTTCACGGCAACGAAGTAGTTGACAGAGCAGCTAAGCAAGGCGCCCAGAATGCTGATAATGCTATAGAATTACATGTTCATACCTCCGTAAAAGAAGCTTGCAACTTGCTCGAATCAGCCTCATGGACTCGATTTCATGAACATTCAGATGAACAGTTTGTGTCACAACAAATGATAAAACTTACCGTTCAAAATGTATATAAAAAATTGCAGTATTCTTCCATGTATCATTTGAGATTGATTGTTGCTGTTTGTTTTCGTATTCAGCTGAACGCATTGAAAACAAAATATTGTAAAAATGTCAAGTGTATTTGCGGCGAACAGTTCACACTGTTTCACTGTTTATTCTACTGCAAAATACTACGTTCTTTTTTACCGAAAATGTTTACTCAAGAAAAGTATTCTGAAAATCATTTCCAGAAAATTACATCAGATCAAACGTTGTTAGTTAGAATTTCAGAATCATTAGTTCACAGTCCTGTTAATGCATTACTTTAACTTTATTCGGTTTGTATTTTAGTGTTACAATTTCCCTTCACGTTGTTGAAGTTAATTGTTAGTGTTAAGTTCTCGTTCCATTTTACTGTTCCCCCACCTGCTAATGTCTTTTTCCTCTGTCTTCCCTCTGCCAAAATCCAACCCGTCCAACTATCGTTCTACATTTTTTTTTTTTTAATTTCCCCTTTCCCCCCTCCCCCGTCTAATATCACTTATAGTGAAAAGACGTTAAATTAAAGAACGAACACACACACTCACTCACACACACACACACACACACACACACACACACACACACACACACACACACACACACACACACACACACACACACACACACACACACACACACACACACACGCACACACACACACAGAATTACAGGATCTTTAACGTGCATATTTGAAATACTGTATGCGTATAAACACGAAGAGGAGGGGGGGGGGGGGTTCAGGCACTGGCAGATCTACACACTTGTTGAACTGGGAGATGGGGAAAATCTCCACCTTTTACCTGTCAGACAGAGGTGTCTGGGCGGATCGAACCCAGGACATTCTGACTGGAAGTCCGACGTTTACACACTTGGAAAAACTTAAACGGGAGCAGATATACCATGTGACAAGTTTCCATGCAGTTATTAACCCTTTGACTACCACACCCCGTCCACCAGCATTCTGCATGTCAACCATGCTGGTAAAGCAAAAACTTAACCCTTTGACTCCCTCACCCTCAGGATGAGGGAATCAAAGGGTTAAGTTTTTGCAGCTGGTGGATAGGGTGCCGGAGTCAAAGGGTTAAAACATCCATACGATAAGCTCCAATATATTTTACTGTGATATCAAACTGTATTCTAATTTACAGAAAAGGAAGATGTCAGACCTTTCAAATGTAATTTTTAAATATGCCACAATTTTACAGTTTAAGAATGACGAATGCCATAAATGAAATAGGCCGGGGGGGGGGGGGGGTTGTGAGTGAGGGACATTCAATTTTCTTTATAGTAATACCAGAGATAACAATAGTAATATCCCTATGTGTTCATGCGTGCTTACATGCGTGCGTGTGTGTGTGTGTATATATGTGTGTGTGTGTGTATGTATGCATGCCTGTGTGTGCGTGTGTGTGTGAGTGTGTGTGTGCGTCAGTGTGTGTGTACGTGT
>JAPXFY010000017.1:59536342-59548842 GCA_030674185.1 Monoplex corrugatus
AACAAAACAATGTAAAGAACTTTGAACAATCAAAAGGTCAGACAGACTAAACGTTAAGGAACAAAACTTTGAAAATGGGAGGAAGGGGGAAGTTTGTCGGGAAGTACAAACGTTGTGTGTGTGTGTGTGTGTGTGTGTGTGTGTGTGTGTGTGTGTGTGTGTGTGTGTGTGTGTGGTGTGTGTGTGTGTGTGTGTGTGTGTGTGTGTGTGTGTGTGTGTGTGTGTGTGTGTGTTTCATTTTTCGTTTAAAATCCATCTATCTATATATTTCTCATTAATATGTTAGCTTACACATACTTATTCTTTCTGTTCTTTGTCCGCGATCGTCTCAGCAAGATTTTCTTCAGCTGTATGAATGGATCTTGACCAGATAATGTATGTTCTACCCAGGCGGGAAGTCGCATATCTTTTAGAATATCCTCTGTTTTTAATTTAAGTAGAGATTATTTCTTATTACCCTGGGGGATGGGTGGATGTGTGTCTTGTGTATTACCAAAATTTGATATCAACAATTGCTGAGCTGTTCCTAGATGATTTTTTTTTTTATCGATTTTGTGTCATTGAAGTGGGCTATTGAAGAATCACGAGTATGTAGATTTGGAGGACACGTTGTTAAAGTCAGTGTTACGTGATATCCAAGGTTGTCATAGCCGAGGGGTGGCAATGGGGACAAGCTCCCATTGTCTATAAAATGCCCCTCACGGCGCGCGTCTCCAATAGCCTCTGACAACTAAGTCCAGCTCCTAGCCTGCTCGCGTGGCTTAGATATAAGCCCGGCGGAACTGCTACTACTGATAGGAGAAGGGGTGAAGGCGGGTTACTGGCGCCTGAAAACCAGTGCTTTGGGTAGATGGGGCTCATCAGTCTGGGAAGACAGCTCATCTAAGAGAAGGAAAACTCTGATTTCAAACCTCCGCTGCCTTGCGGCCATACCCACTCATAGGAAAGGCTTCGGGAGTCAACCCTGAGGAAAAATCAGGAGTCGGAGTCCCTAAGGCAGTTCGCCGTTGTCTACAACCTCGTTCTGGCAACTCCTGCGTCGCCCCTGGTACCAGGCGTACAGGCCTTCGTTTTTTCCCCTGGATTCTACTAGTGGCGAGGAGAGGGGGGATCTGCTGCATAGGCAACAGCTCGTCCTCCATATTCACTTGCCCAGGCCTGCACCTGGAGAGGTCACTCCAGCTTCGCTGGTAACACAGCATCGACACAACACGGAGAGTAGCAGATTCCGGTTTTAAGCCTAGGCTTTTTTGGCGTAAGTGCACGTCATGACCACAACGCCTCCTGGTGCAGACTATCATCTCCTGAGATGTACAGAGGCCGACGACGACGACGACGACGACGTGGACCAAGAAAGTGCCTGAAACCACCACTTTTTTCAGGAAAGTGTTTAAACGACACTGTGTAGGAAATTTCTCACAATATCTAAAATCTGTCCGCAGTGTTGTGATTGTCTACCGTTGTCTTCGATGCGCGTGAAGTTTTGTTTCAGATGGAGCTTCTTCATGGTCACAGTGACCTTGAGAAGCACAACATTTGAATTTGAATTTTCTGTCATAAATTGTCTATCCAAAGCAAGATTGTTAGAATGGCTTGACCATCTTGGATTTTCTATTGCATTTGTATGGGTGAGTGAGGGTGGTGGATCATTGTGACCACGCTGTGGAAACGTTTAAGCAGATTTCTTGGCTCTTAGTGAACGGGATTGTATTACTTTGGGTCGCTTGTTCAGACTGTTGAGTTGTGCAGAAGCAATCTTAGATCATGTAAGCAGGTTTACACACACACGCGCACAGACACAGACAGACACAGACACAGACACAGACACACAACACACACACACACACATATATATATACATATATATATATAATATGTCTTTAGTTATGCTTACATTTGTAGTCAGGTTTAGTTATGTTTACATTTGTAGTCAGGTTTAGTTATGTTTACATTTGTAGTCATGTTTTAGTTATGTTTACATTTGTAGTCATGTTTAGTTATGTTTACATTTGTAGTCAGGTTTAGTTATGTTTTACATTTGTAGTCAGGTTTAGTTATGTTTACATTTGTAGTCAGGTTTAGTTATGTTTACATTTGTAGTCAGGTTTAGTTATGTTTACATTTGTAGTCAGGTTTAGTTATGTTTACATTTGCAGTCAGGTTTGTTTTGTTTACATTTGTAGTCATGTTTAGTTATGTTTACATTTGTAGTCAGTTTAGTTATGTTTACATTTGTAGTCAGGTTTAGTTATGTTTACATTTGTAGTCAGGTTTAGTTATGTTTACATTTGTAGTCAGGTTTAGTTATGCTTACATTTGTAGTCAGGTTTAGTTATGCTTACATTTGTAGTCAGGTTTAATTATGTTAAACTCTCCAGTGATAAATTGGACGGAATGTTAACGCCAGCGACATTTTAGATTATGAGTGCCAGTGCACTGTAGCCTACATTTGATTTTCTTTGGAGTTTTTGTTGCTTTTTTCAGGGTCATCGAGGACTTGTGTAGATGTTTCTTCTTCTTCTTCTTCTTCTTCTTCTTCTTCTTCTTCTTCTCTTCCTCTTCCTTTCCTCCTTCTCCTCCTCTCTCTCTCTTCTGTTTCTCTTCTGTTTCTGCCTGTCTGTCTCTGTCTCTGCCCTCTCTGTCTCTGTCTCTCTGTCTCTGTCTCTGTCTCTCTCTGTCTCTCTCTCTCTCTGTCTTTATCTCTGTCTCTCTTTCTCTCTGTCTGTCTGTCTCTGTTTCTGTCTCTCTCTCTGTCTGTGTCTCTGTCTCTGTCCGTGTCTGTGTCTGTGTATCTCTGTCTGTCTGACTATCTCTGTCTGTGTGTGTGTGTGTGTGTGTGTGTCTCTCTCTCTCTCTGTCTCTGTCTCTCTGTCTCTGCCTCTGTCTCTGTCTCTCTCTTCCGCTTTTTTTCTATGTCGTCGTTTTCATTCTGTTTTTTTTTTTTTTCACAGACCCTTTCACAATCACTTAACAACAACCACAGGTGTGGTCAGCCGTACGAATTGTTCCCCTTGAAACGGCAGCAACAATGTGATAATCTCCTTGGCGAATCGGCCATTGTTGGTACAGGGTGACTGGGGTGGAAAAGGGGTACCAGACGCTTGGATGCTCTTGTAAGATAACTGATGTTGATGGTGGCTGTTTATTTGTCTTGAACCACACATTTTGACGTCTCTTTCTTGGTCCTCTTTTTAAAGAGAGAAAGTTCCTATAGACCCGAGGGAGTGGTGTATTTGTGTGAGTGTGTGTTTGTGTTTGTGTTTGTGTGTGTGTGTGTGTGTGTGTGTGTGTGTGTGTGTGTGTGTGTGTGTGTGTGTGTGTGTGTGTGTGTGTGTTGTATGTGTGTGTGTGTGGTGGTTGTGTGTGTGTGTGTGTGTGTGTGTGTGGTGTGTGTGTGTGTGTGTGTGTGTGTGTGTGTGTGTGTGTGTGTGTGTGTGTAAGTGTCTGCCTGTCTGTCTGTCTGTCTGCCTGTCGGTCTGTCTGCCTGCCTATCTGTCTGTCTGTCTACCTATCTGTCTGTCTGTCTATCTGTCTGTCTGTCTGTCTGTGAGTAAACTGTCGCTGCGTAATAGATTTATACTTCTTTGTGGACAGATTTTCATATTCAGTTTGCTTTTGATTTCCGATCTGTGGAAAAGTCACATGAAACAGTTTTGGAAATCACAGTTGCACGAAAACAGGAATGTACAACCACTTATTTCACAGCCTTTTAAGAATCCGTTTTTAAATCAGATGTATATGAGCAATATTGACCAACGTTATTGTTATTGTTATTTTTGTTTAAAGCTCAGCAGACTGTGTAGAGCCATATCAGGGCTATAACCTGTTTCAAAACACACACAACACTTCAACAGGAAAAGAAGGAAAAGAAAATTAAGTACACATATCAATGCATGAGCGCACATAATATAAGGAGTTGCCCGTGGCGTTGACCACTCCGTCCAATTTATCACACAGGAGATTTAAAAAAAACATACTTGAATACAAATTTAAACATACAAAAGAACAATAAAACAAAAACAGCCTAAATTACCTAAAATTGCTTCTGCATATCTCATTTCCCTAGAGCCAAATATGCATTTAATACATGTACCCAATTATCAGTCCTAAGAGACTGTACGTAAGACTTTATCGAACACATATAGGTGAATGGACAACATGGTGGAGGGGGGGGGGGAATGAGAGCGAGAGACAAACAGAGAGAAGGAGGGAGAGAGAATCAGAACACGAATTTATTCGAAAAAAAAATTCCAAAGCTCCATTTAAAGGGATGTAAGCACACCGCAAACATTATGGAAACACAAAATAAGTTATGTATTAGTTCTCCGATAATATATATTTTAAACATAAAGGGAAACACAATATGGGTCACACATTCTTCTTTCAGTGATACAATAAAACATACACACTGGTTGTCATAGTGATAGATATGCCGTAACGAAAATGCAATCTTGTTAAGAACTTCATAGATAGTGGAACGTTTCCAGCTTTCTATAAGTACGTTTATTTTTTGAAGGCATGCTCACTATTAGTAGTCTGAAAGCAGTTGGATTACGGTAGCACATTGGCTGAGTTAACTCTTTGACTCCCGCACCCTATCCACCAACTGCAAAAAAACTCAGCTCTTTGATTCCCTCACTCTGTCCACCCACTTCCTGCAAGAAGCTGGTGGATAGGGTGAGGGAGTCAAAGAGTTAAGCTTTTGCATTGCTGGCGAGGTTGACAATGCAGGATGCTGGTGGACATGGTGCGGGAGTCAAAGGGTTAAGTTTTTGGTTTGCTAGCGACGTTGACAATGCAGGATGCTGGCGGACAGGGTGCGGGAGTCAAAGGGTTAAATGACGTAGTAAATCTTCAAGGGATAGACAATACAGATTAAACTGTATTTCATTTTCTGTGACTTTTTTTTACACAATGGGCATTTTTCTGACTCTTCACCATGTCCGTTACATCTCAGTCTGTGCACTGGTAAGATTACATCAGATATAGTGAACTGACAGAGAAAAAGAGCGAGAGAGAGCGAGCGAGCGAGCGAGAGAGACAGACACAGAGAGAGAGAGAGAGAGAGAGAGAGAGAGAGAGAGAGAGTGAGAGAGAGAGAATGGACATTTTGCTGCCTTTACATCTCGATCTGTGCGCCGATAAGTTCATATCAGAAATACAGAATTGAGCAAGACGGGGAGAGAGAGAGAGAAAGAGAGAGAGAGAGAGAGAGAGAGAGAGAGAGACAGACAGACAGACAGATAGACAGACAGATAGATAAAAACACAGACACACAGATACACAGACAGACACACAGACAAAGACGGAGAGACAGAGTACTCCAAGCAACACTGCTTTGCACAGCTTTACCAGAATATCTGTTACACAGAGAGACAAACCCATACACTGACAACCTAGCTAGATTCACATAGGCTACAACCATGCGCAGACTTGAAGAATCTTCCAGACCATTACAGGCAAGTCTGGGTGGTCCACACGCTGGACAGTCCCAGTGCAACCAGTCCCTCTTTAAGTTAACTAACACACCAGGAAACGAGCGAGCAAGCTGGAAAAAAAAAAGAGCACTAACACACACTGAGACTAATAGACACACAGACTCTCTCTCTGTCTCTGTCTCTGTCTCTATCTGTCTTTCTGTCTGTCCGTCTGTCTTTGTCTTTCTGTCACTTCCTCTCTCTCTCTCTCTCTCTCTCTGTCTTTGTCTCTCTGCCTCTGTCTGTCTGTCTCTCTTTCTCTCTGTTCATTCTGACTGTCTCTGTCTCTCTTCTCTCTCTACCTCTCTCTCTCTCTGTTTACCTCACACACACACAGACACACAGACACACACACGCACGCACGCACACGCGCACACACACACATACACACACACACACAGACACACACGCTCGCACGCACTCTTCTCTCTCCTTAAACACACACACATACGCTCTGTCTGTCTGTCTGTCTAACTCTCTGTCTGTCTGTCTGTCTGTCTGTCTCTGTCTCTCTCTTTCTCTCAGGCACACATACATACACCCCCTCTATTCCTCTGTTTCCCTCTCACATACACACAAACGACATAAACTCTGATCAATCAATTAATCCAACGAACAAAGAATCAACACTACACTGACTAAACAATGATACGTAGCGAAGAGTATTGAATGAACCCACAACATATTCATTTGTCCTAAAAACCCAAATAGTTCTATAAGACTCAGATTGAGAGAGAGAGAGAGAGAGACATATAGACAGAGACAGAGACAGGCAGACAAACAAACAGACAGACAGAGTGAGAGAGACAGAGAGAGAGAGAGAGCGAGAGAGAGAGCGTGAAAGAGAGAGAGAGAAAGACAGAGACAGAGACAGACAGAGACAGAGACAGACAGACAGACAGACAGACAGAGCGAGAGAGAGAGCGAGAGAGAGAGCGAAAGAGAGAGAGAGAGAGAGAAAGAGGAGAAAGAAAGAGAGAGACAGAGAGAGGGAGAGAGACAAACAGACAGACAGACAGACAGTCAGCCAGCCAGACTGAGATTTCGCAAAAATCAAACTTAGAAAAATAAATCACAATAACAGAGCATGACGGAGAGGTGGGAGATGGGTAAGGGTTAAAGACACATTGACAGACACGCAGACCAACAGGAAACAGAAGAGAGACAGTACGTTACCTGATTTGCCCACTTTGTGGTCACCCAGAATTAGCACTTTCATGGCTGTCATTCTCATTGTGGTGAAATCATCAGACTGTTTCACTGTCACTGTCACTGCACTGTCACTGTTGTCTCTGTAACTTACAGATGTGCTCACACTCAGTGTCGCTGCCACAACACGTCTGGTCCAGGCATTTTTTTTTTTGCAGTTGGAATTTATTCCAAGCACGAAAACACTGTCTTGAGAGAACGAAACTTCTGTTACAATCTTGTGCGAGTTCAGAAATGACTGTCTGACGCTGCAGGTTTTGTTGTTGTTGTTGGTGTTGTTTTCTTCTTCGTCTTTGTATGTTTGTTTCGTTTTGTTTTGCTTTGTTTTGTTTTCGGGGTGCAGCTTGCTGTATGAGCCGTAAGCTCTAAATTTTGGGTTACATGACACCTTGGGTATCTTCACAATCTATCTGAAGCTGCACTTTTCATCTCTTACTTTAAATTCAGTTAAATTCAAAACCTCGTTATCTTTCAAAGAAAAATTGATTGTGTTGAATATGAAGAACTAGGTGTCCAGAATATGCTGTGTGTTGCTCCAGTAATACGTTTAAACTTGTTGCTGCGGATTGATAGTTTCTTTAAACCTGCCGCTGCCTTTTGATTTACACCGCGTGAATGTTCCGATGACAGTGCTGTGGTTTTATAAGGCTGCGGACGTTGCTTTCTGACTCTGCAAGTTGTATGAAATTATGACCAAATGTTAGTGATCCCACAGAAAGCATAGACTGCAAGGTGTGTTTTTTTTTCCTACCACAGAAATGGTGTTTCGCATTATCCAACCGTTCCACGAGAGATCCAGTTCGTGTAAGTTCTCGTTGCTGATGATGCCGTTCACATGTCGTAAAACTTGGTATAGATCAGGCTGCAATATTTTATGGGAAATATCAGGCAATGTTGCTAGAAATATATCGTTTATAATAATGTCACTTCAATGTGAAAAAAAAATGTGTCCGAAGTTTTCGTGTTGTAGGCCTACCAGAAATACGATCCACCTAGATTTCAGAACAACACTGAGAGTCTCATTTGTGCATCGTGTTATCAAAAACTGACGTATTAGTGGTCACTTGTATAAACTTTCATAAAACTCAACAGGCTTTTTGTAGATTGAGATGTTATATGAACAGATTTGTCAACGTTTCTACCTGTCAACTTCAACACGGTTATATTGAAAGGAATGACTCGCATGCACAGACTATCCTGCTACACGCTCTTCTCTTGTTGTATGATATCCGTCACTGGAAACCGCCAGGAAAAACGAAAAGGAACCTTTGTCACGTTTTGTCGCCTACCTCCCAAAGAGCAGAAGTTCCATTCAGTCTCAGCGTGTCACTGACTCCACCAACGCTCTGATTGCTTTCCCTTGTTTACTTTGTGGGTGTTTTTTTTTTTTTTCCTTGCTTCTATCTGTCTTTCTGCTTGAATGAAAGGAAAAATTACCAACGTCCATTTTTAAACCGGTCGTCTGTCAAACAATAGCATACGACACTCGACACAAAACACCCAAAACATCCATTTTCAAAACCAGTCGTCTGTCGAACAACAACATACGACACTGGATACAAAACAACCCGCACCCCCCTGGGCTGTCACCAATACTGACCGCGCATTGACAAAATTGCTTGGGACAGAAAACTGGGGGGCGGGGGCGGGGGGGGAGAGGCGGGGGGAGTCAAGACAGGGAGAGGGGTGGTGATGGTGGTGGACTTGTTTATAGCAGACTTGCTGTGCAAAGGTGGGAAAGACGAGGGTTTTTTTTTATGGTGAAACCGAACAAGTTGAGAGAAGGTTTACTTCTGCATGTCGTGAGCGGGCATTTGGTGGGTTTCTTTGTTTTAGAAGGGAAAAGAACATAATTCCGTATGACACACACAGACACACACACGTACACAAACACACAACACGTATATGTGCTTTTTTTTTCTTTTAAGAGTCTTTCCGTTGTCGCAGAACTGCCGCTGTCGCACTGTTGGCCTTCTGTTACTGTGTAGCTTATGTAATGGATTTCAAGCTGCAGACAGAAGGTGAACATTAAAATGAAACACACACACACACACACACACACGCACGCAGCACGCGCACCCACACACACACTCACACACACACACACACACACACACACACACACACACACACGCACGCACGCAAGCGCACACACACACACACACACATACACACTCACACACACACACACACACACACACACACACCGCACGCACACACACACAGGCACGCACGCACGCACACACACACGCACCGCACGCACGCACGCACACACGCACGCACGCACACACACACGCACGCACAAACACACACGCACGCACACACACATACTAACACAAACACGCACACGCACACACGTACACACACACGCACACACACTCTCACACACACACACACACACACACGTACACACACACACACACAACACACACACACATACACTGTCATGGCCTAATTGTACTGACGAACAGTCGACTTTCCAGCAAATGGTTGCACTTTTCTCTCTGGGAAGTTTGGTTGTTTTGTTTTTGATTGTTTTTGTTCATACACTCTTAGTTCTCTCCCCCACCCACCCCAAAAAATTGTTGTAGCACTAATGACTCAATGTTAGAGTGGTGGCCCGTGGATTAGGGCGCTCATCTGGGAAGAGCGAGGTTCCGCGTTTGAGTCTTGGCTAGGCATGGACAAAAAAAAGAATAAATAAATAAATACAAAAAATCTGAAAAAGTGCTTGAACACAGCTCTTTTCCAGGAAGGTTTGTGACCAGCAATTTCGCAGGAACTTCTGACAATATTTAAATCATGTTTTCACTTTTGTAACAGTCTACCATTGTCCTCAATGCACGTCAGCAGAAATGTGGCTCTATAGACGACTTCTCAGAGTCAAATGGACAGACAGAAGAACAAACGATAGCGTGTTAAAGAAATTGAATGTTAAATGCCAACTGCTAACAGAGATCGACAAAAGAAAGCTGAAATATTTGGGCCATGCGATCAGAAACACCAAAAACAGATCTGATGTCAACGGGGAAAGTTGAGGCGAGGAGAAAGGGACAGCCACACACCTCCTATTTCAACAACGTCGCTGATGTCTGTGGTCCGGGGATCCAGGAAGTCGCCCACAGATGTCTGAATCGTGTGACCTGGAGAAGACTTGTGACGTCGAGCGTGGCTTCTACCGCCGATCCCGGCGAAGGAGAGAGGTGAGAGAGGTGTTCTGTGTCAGGCTAGGAATGGGCCAAAGACATCAGATCTTGGTCCTTTTGAATAGCTATAATAACGTTCTTTTTGTTTAAAGCCCAGCCGACTGCGTAGAGCCATATCAGGGCTTTAATTGTTTCAAAACATACACCATACTTCCACATGAAAACAAGGGAAAAATTAGAGTATAGTTATTAATGTATTCACGTACATAATCCAAGGAGATGTCCCCGGTGTCGACCACTCCGTCCAATTCATCGCACAAGGGATTTAAAAAACAAACCTGAATACAAATTTAAACATAACTAAGGACTCTAAAGCATGAATTACCTAGAATTGCTTCCGCATATCTCCTTTCCCTAGCGCCAAAAAAAAAAAATGCAATTAATACATGTACCCAATTATCAATCCTAAGAGACAGTACGTAAGAATTTATCGAACACACACAGGTGAATGGACCAACAAGGCAGAAAATGACAGGAAGAAATGATAGAAAGCAAAGGAACAAGGCAGAAACAAAGACAGTGACAGAATAGAGGAAACTTCTAGCACAGAATTTCCAGAGGGTGGGGGATACTATTTATCTGAAAGAATCCCCGGCATCCCCACGGGGGGAGGTAAATTTTGAACAAACTCCAAACTGGAATCAACTCAGATACCATGGCCGTACAAACGTTGGTACGTACATGCTCCCATACAATGCCATACAAGTAGAACAAAGTGGGGGACTGGGTGCAGGGGTAAAAAGGGGGTACAAAAAAAAGGGGGAGGGGGAGGGAAAGTATCGGGGGGTTGAGGTCACAGACGAGGTCACGATTGATGTATGAAGGAGGAGGTGGAGAAAGGTGTACTGGCGTCCGTAGGCTACTGCCACACGCGCACATACATACACACACGCCCACAAACATACATACATATACACACGCACACGCACACACACATACACACACACAAACACACACAACCTCACAGAGAGAGAATGGGAGATAGAGGGAGAAAGAGAGAGAGAGAGAGAGAGAGAGAAAGGAGAGATAAACAGACAGACAGACAGAGACAGACAGACACAGACAGACAGACAGACACATACATGTACACACACACACAGATAGATAGATAGATAGATAGATAGATAGATAGATAGATAGATAGATAGATAGAGAGAGAGAGAGAGATAGAGAGATAGAGAGAGAGGCACAGACACAGACACAGACAAACACACATACACACAACAACAATATGCACACGCACAGACACATGCACACATACACACACACCACCATCATCATCACAACCCGTAGTTGTCAGGAAACAGAAAAGTTGTACACACACACACACACACACACACACACACACACACACACACACTCACACACACACACCACACACACACACACACACACACACACACACACACACACACACGTACACACACACACACACTCGCACACACACACACAACACACTCGCACACACACACAATACACACATCGCACTACACACAAACATAACCGAAAACACACACACACACACACATACACACCCACGAATACACACACACACACACACACACACACACACACACACCACACGTACACGCAGACACACACACACATACACACATACACACATACACACACACACACACACACCACACCACACACGTACACGCAGACACACACTACACACACACACACACACACACACACACACACACACACACAACACACACACACACACACACACCGTATGCACACAGTTTTCCTACCAATCTGTCTCTTTAAATCTCATATGCAAAACGTATGACTGCCAAGGACATACTACAAAGTAAGGCAAATGTAGCCACAGCCCCTAGAGAGGATAAGAAGGGTTGCTTCCCTTGCAAAGGTAAAACTGAACAGAAACTGGGTGGGTGAGAGAGAGAGAGAGAGACAGACAGACAGACAGACAGACAGACAAGACAGAGACAGAGACAGAGACAGAGAGACAGAGAAACAGTGAGACAGAGAGAGAAACAGACAGAGATAGAGAGACAGAGTCAGAGACAGAGAGACATAGAGAGACAGAGACAGCGAGAGAGACAGAGACAGAAAGACAGAGACAGAGAGACAGACAGAGAGAAACAGAGACAGAGAGAGATAGAGAGAGAGAGAGAGTGAGGGAGAAAATAGCCCTTTTGCTTAACAAAATAAACTGTCTGATCCAAAATGCAAAAAAACAAAACGGAAACCTTTGAAGAAGCCATCCACCCTCACCCCCAACCCACTCCCAACCCCACCCCACCCACCCCCCAAAAAAGAAAGAAAGATCTTGCAATCTTGACAATGAATGGATCTTCAGACTTGTGTCTGACTCTGTCACTGATATGTCTATGTATGGTGTACGTCCTCGTTGGACGGTGGCTGAACGTAAGAAAAAAACAACAAAAACCCGCTTATTTATTGCAGATTTCATAACCTCGTAAGTAAAATGTGTTCTTGCTCTTGTTCTTTTAGCTGTCTCTATCACTCATTTCCAAGTATCTTTTTTTTTTTTCAACAGTGTGTGTGTGTGTGTGTGTGTGTGTGTGCATGCATTCCTCTGATAAATTATCGTAATTTTTTGTTAAATTTTGGT
>JAPXFY010000017.1:59556342-59561342 GCA_030674185.1 Monoplex corrugatus
TTGCGTATGTCTGTGTGTATTTATGTTGTGTCGCAAGCCTTGTTTTTGTGTTCTTATGACAAATAAATGTTTCGATTTCTAAGCTCTCTCTCTCTCTCTCTCTCTCTCTTCTCTCTCTCTCTCTCTTTCCTCTCTTTCTCTCTCTTCCTCTCTCTCTCTGTCCCTCTCTGTTCTCTCTGTCTCTATCTCCCCTCTCTCTCTCTGCCCCCCCCCCCCACCCCGTCTCTCTCTGTCCCCGTCTCTCTCTCACTCTGTCTGTCTCGGTCTGTCTGTCTGTCTCTCTCTCTCTCTCTCTCTCTCTATATATATATACATTACATATATATAATTTTATATATATATATGTATGTATAGATAGGTATATATGTATGTATATATATATACATGTATATATATATACATGTATGTATATCTGTCTCACACACGCACGCACACACACACGCACACACACACACACACACATGCACACACACACACACACACATACACACACACACACGCACGCGCACACACACGTGCGCGCAAGCGCACACATACACACAACACGCACGTTCGCACGTACGCACCCCCCCCCACACACACACACACACAAAAGCACACAAGCACACACTCACAATTTGTTGGTTTTTTTTTTTTTTTTTTTTTTTTTTTTTACAGTTCTTGCACACTGTCATGTCACGAGGCTTGATGGCGGTCAGCGAAATTATAGACAGCCATGTGTCCTGTGGCTCCACTTGATAGAGGCGACTTCACTGCAGTATATGTTAAAATAATTAGTGGAAAAAATATAAATGAAATAAATGAATAAATAGATAAATGAATAAATGAGTGAGTGAGTGAATAAACAAATAAATAAATAAATAATGACATGAATAGCCTAAATAAACAAATGAACGAATGAATAAATAAATAAATAAGTAAAAGAATGAATGAATGGATGAATGAATGAATAAATGATAAGTAGATAAGTAAATAATATATAAACGAATGAACAAACAATCAAACAAATAAATAAATAAGTGAGTATATTAATTAATTAATTAATAAAAGTAAGGCAGGCAATGCTTCCTGTCAGACAATACAAAGAGTGGAGCGGAAAATAAACGAGTATATCAGGATGGAAGTAAGGCGGGAAACGCTCCCCTTCAAACAACACAAAGAACAGAACGGAAGATAAACGAAAGGGTGTATATCAGTGACGGTCCTAATCCCACTCCATTATCTCAATTACGCGTAGATAGCGAATGAAGCAGGTAGCTGCAGTAAAAAAGAATAATCATGTGGTAAGTTTGATTAAAAAAACCAAAACAACTTTAAGCCAAGCACAGACCTGATACGACTTGGGGGAGAAATACATGTACATTGATTTAAACTCTGTTTACAGTCACTGTGTTGGAACCTAGGTTTGGTGATATTCAGTCTCCTAATGACACGAACGATGAAGTGACTATAATGTAGGTATAATATTTCTGTCTACGTGTGTGTGTGTGCGTGCGTGTGTGTGTGCGTGTGTGTGTGTGTGTGTGTGTGTGTGTGTGTGTGTGTGTGTGTGTGTGTGTGTGTGTGTGTCTATGTGTGTGTGTGCGCGCGCGCGCGCGCGCGCGTATCTAATATTGTGCCATAAGCCTTGTTTTTGTGTTCTTATTACAAATAAATGTTTTGAACTCTGAGTTCTTTCTCTCTCTCTCTCTCTCTCTCTCTCTCTCTCTCTATATATATATATATATATATAAACTACGCACAAAAAGTTAAGGATCACTTGCACAAAAATTCATAACTTTCAAAATAAGAAAGCCAATGCGTTGAAGTTTGGCAAACATTTAATTCCATGCTTTAGTGATAACGATACACAATTGCCTTCAATTTCGAGCAATCGTTTGGTGTGTACATTTGATCAAAGTGGGTACGTATCGAAATTTGATTTCCCAAAGTCATTGAAATCACAAGACAGGGCATTCTGATGCTCCCAAAAGTTCAGTAATGGCTGTTCTGGCACTCGACGCAGCGAGTCCTCATCGAGTTGACCAGGTTGGTGAAGATCCTCTGTGGAAGCGCCTGCCACTCAGCCTGCAGCATCTGGTAGAGGTGTTGGGCATCCCTGGGAGGGGGGTGGTTGCTCCTCACTTTGCGATCCAGCTCATCCCAGAGGTTCTCAATCGGGTTGAGATCGGGACTGCATGCTGGCCACTCCATTCTGTTGACTCCAGACTGCTGCAGGAAGTCGTTGACCACCCTTGCCCTGTGGGGGCGAGCGTTGTCATCCTGGTAGACAGCCGTCGGTCCCATCTGCTGCAGTGTAGGCACAGCCAGCGTGGAAGGATCTCATCCCGGTATCGGAGGCCAGTCAGGTTACCCTGTACATGATACAAGGGTGTTCTGTGGTGAAGGCTGAAGGCCCCCCAGACCATTACAGAACCTCCACCAAAGGCCACCTTTTCTTGGACAGTGGTGTCAATAAAGCGTTGCCCTGGGCGCCTCCAGACCCTCAGTCGGCCGTCGTTGTGGTTCATGGTGAAGCGTGATTCATCACTGAACAGGACCTGGGACCATTGCTGACGTGTCCACCTCACGTGACGTCTGCAGAAGGCGCGGCGTGCTGCCCTATGGGCTGGAGTTAAGCGTGGCTGTACAGCTGGGCGACGAGAACGGAGGTTAAACCCATGAAGGCGGTTCCGTATGGTCTGCTGGCTGATGTTGATGTTAGTAGCCACCCTCAGCTGCCTTCGAATGATGCTGGAAGAGGCTGTTCTTGTCTGCAGGGCTTGTCGTTCAATGAGACGATCTTCATGTGGGTTTGTCTTCTTCGGTCGACCAGATCTGCGTCTTTCATGGACCCTCCCAGTGGCTGTGAAGCGTTGAATCAGTCTGACAATGACCGAGATGGACACCTGAAGTCGCCTGGCCACTTCTCACTTGGGAACACCATCTTGGAAACATGCAACAGCTCGTCCCCTCTCAAACTCGCTCAATTTTCGTCGTGGAGGCATTGTCAGATAAGGCCTACTACTGGTGGAATGTCTTCTTATAAAGCCAAGCAAGAGACAGCATCTCACACATAAACAGCAGTGCTTGCACGTGCATAATGGTTTTTCCATCTGGCTTGTGCAATGTGTTCAGGCAGAACGGTCCAAAACAAGGTCCTTTTTCGCAAGTTTCCGCTTTTCCGTTTGCGGCCAAGCTCAGTAGTAGAGAATCCCGTGCAATTTTCGCACTAACACAACATCGCCCACTTACAGCTGAAATAAATAACAGTAGCGAACTGAGTTTATTACGCACCTGTTTTCTCATAGTGATCCTTAACTTTTTGTGCGTAGCTTATATATATGTACATACACACACACATGTTTATATATATACATATACATATATATATATATATATATATATATATAGAGAGAGAGAGAGAGAGAGAGAGAGAGAGAGAGATTGTGTGTCTCTGTCTTACACACACACGCACAAACACATACGAACGCACGCACGCACACACACACACACACATGCACACACACACACACACATATACACGCACAGACGCACGTTCGCGTGTACACACACACACATACAAACACACACACACACACACACACACACACACACACACACACACACACACACACACACCAACCGCTGCTGTCAACAGCAACAATAACAACGAAACACTGCGCTGTTTTCCTTATCTAATCGGTTTCCGGTGTAAGACATACCGTTGGTTACGAAACACTGCCCAAGGCTGAAGCTTTCCTCTGCTTACAGCTCGTCAGCTACTTTCACCTGTGCTCTAACCGGTGGAACATTTAAGCTCCTAGATGTTAAATACATTACATTGTTCATAGCATCAATTATTGGTGTAGCTGTTGTAATGAACCCAGCTCCTAGATGTTAAGTATATGATGTTGTTCATATCATATACTGCTGTAAAGAACCCAAGCTAGTCCTAGTTTTCAAGATGAAATGAAGTCATGAAAGAAAAAGAATAAAATTAGATAAGGTTTGCATGAGGCCTGCTTGTCATAGAGATACTTCCGGCTTTCGATCTGACTGCGGGGGCTCGGGTCGCTCTAGAGAAAAAAAAAACTTTTGTAATATGGCCTCTAACATAACCAACTGTGACTGGATATCTAACTGTTGTCAATGTTTTGAAAGGTGAACCAACGATAGAGAAGAGATGAGAGCCACTTTCATACGCTGATCCCCTGGAAAATCATTAAGGTCCCTACCCTCTCACTCTCCTGCGACCTCGGACCTATGAGATAAACTTAACCTTTTTAAAACTATTGGCTTTTATTTTCATATTGTTCGAATTCTGAATCATCGGTGGCATTGTTATTTTCTATCCTTAATAAACTGAATTTCATCTTCATTTTGTAGATGGAAGAGAATCATAACTCAAGAACTACAATTGGAGATAGGGCTGGTTGCAGAGAAAGTGTTGGGGGATCAAAGACTGTAAATTAGATATGGTAGATGCGTACTGACAAGTAACTGATATCTGATAGTAGATTATAGACCTGTGATTAGGCAAACGGTTAAGGTTAGGATTTTAAAACCTGTATAGTAATCACCTCATGAAATCCCCTCATGCAAAAAAACAGCAATCGGCACAACCTTGAGACAGGTTGATAAGTTCAAATGCCTGGGAACGATCATTTCACCAGACGGCAGATGCACATCAGAAATAGCCAGCAGAATCGGCCAAGCCAAAACAACATTCAAGAAGATGAAAATCATTCTTACCAACAAATGCTTATCAATTAACATCAGGAAGAGAGTTCTTGAATGTTATATAGAACCAATACTGTTGTACGGTTGCGAGGCGTGGACAGTCAACAAGCAAAGCCAGAACAAGATTGAAGCAGCCGAGATGTGGTTTCTAAGAAGGATGTTGAGAGTTCCATGGACAGAAAAGAAAGCAAACGAGACAGTCTTGATGGAGGCAGACACAAGTAGATCATTCATAAGGAAGATTAGGAAAAGGCAGGCAACATTCATAGGCCATTTTA
>JAPXFY010000017.1:59571342-59583842 GCA_030674185.1 Monoplex corrugatus
TTCAGAGGTTCCTCATGTGGAGGGTCGCTGTCACAGCCAGCATTTTGAGCCGTAAAATAGGGTGGAAATGATACAACGCTGGTGCAGTTTAGGTTGATGTCGATATTGCAGTGGGATTGAAAGTTGATCTAAAATGACTTTTTTTCTCTGATTGAGATGCTGAAACCAAGGCATGTACGCACATGTACAATAAGTAGTAGGCCTATAGTAATTAAAAAAGAAAAAAAAACTGACTGCATGGACTGTACATCAAAACGAACAAATAGAAAATTATTACCAAGGTGTTGAGACTCTTTACTATACCACGGTCCTATCTTTTCTTCTGTGGTGAAAGCAAAAATCCTTTCTCACTGAGGTATAAATGTAATTTCATCATAGCACAAAAGGTTGGACCTGTGTCTACGTGACGCCACATGCAAATGGTGAGAAGGAACGTAACAATTTAGCTATAATTCAAGCTTAACCCTTTGATTCCTGCACCCTACTTACCAAATGCAAAAACTTAATCCTTTGACTACCTCACCCTATCCACCAGCTTCATGCAGAAGCTGGTGGATAGGGTGAGGGAGTCAAAGAGTAAAGTGTTTGTTTTGCTGGAATGGTTGAAAATGCAGCATGTTGGTGGACAGGGTGCCGGAGGTAAAGGGTTAAACGACCGAAATGGCAAACGCCGCCGCCGTCAGATCGTATCTACATAGAGATTGTAACATATTACAGTACATGGACAAGTGGAAGTATACTAATAACTCAAGTTGTACTGAGGGGAGTTACGCAAAGGAAACCTTGCAACTCTCGAGTCATGATTGTGAGGGCGTATTGTGAGGGCGTGTCCCACCCCTCTTCCTCACTATTTTACCTTCCCCCAGGACAGGGTCACGGGGGGGGGGGGGGGGGAGTAAAATAGTGAGGAAGAGGGGGTCAGGTGGCTACCCATTCATATTTGGGTGGACTGGAGACAACACGCACAAGCGGGCCCCAGTAGCTCAGTTGGTTTGAGCGTCGAATTCACATGCTAATGGTTGTGGGTTCGAATCCCGGGGTGCGCTATATTAAAATTGGCCATCTCGCTGTCCCATCTTAACATCATTGTTGTTCTGGTGGTGTCAGTATAGGATTAGATAGGTCCCCCTTCCCCCACTTCCCTGGGATGGTTATCCCCGTCGGCCATATCACCTGAGGTGGGTGTCGACGTAAAACCTCAACTCAATCAATCAAAAAAACAACACGCACATTCACCCATTCGATTGCCATCCAGGGTGGATCAGAGAACCGAATAAGCATCGGTTTCTCACAATGCTTTAAAATTATTGAAGGCTTCTTCAAAAAAAATTTTTTTCGCTAGTCCTCGTATACTCTAAGAGTGGTAGGACTTTAAAACTCACTCAAATAACTAACTGACAACACGCACGAAGTTTCCATGAGCGCGATTCAAACCCTTGCAAGTCAAATTGGAAGGCAAGAACTCATGTTTTTACGATGTACAGGTGTATTCAAAGATAAAACCACGACAAAAACATTTGTTTCTCAAAGGTACATGTACATAAGAAACAGGAGCAACCTGTGCTACAACCTGCTCAGAAAACAGAACAGCGGCCTTCACTATTGTGACTTGCTTGACAGACCGTACAGGGAGCAAGGACAAAATGGGCTACAGTACGGAAGACAGCTTGAGGAGGAAGAGGAGGAGTGACGGATGTGATCTTTGCCATCATTTGTCATCTGTCCGATGACGGCCTACTGTGGGACTATGACCTTGTGGGGAAGGAAGAAAATGAAAGAACAAAGAGAAAAGAAGTTAACCTTTTTTGTTTTTGTTTTGTTTTGTTGTTTTTGTTTGTTTTGTTTGTTTGTTTTTGTTTGTTTCGTTTTGTTTGTTTTGTTTTGGGTATATTGGCTCTGGGCTATGTGGCATATGATGTAGACTCCCGCACCCTGTCCATCAGCATTCTGCATTGCCAACCATGCTAGCAAAGCAAAAACTTAATCCTTTGACTCCCTCACCCTATCCAGGAAGCTGGTGGATAGGGTGACGGAGTCAAAAGGTTAAGATTTTTTAGCTGTTGGTGGATCGAGGGCGGGGGTCAGTGGGTTAGTATAACGTCTTTGGGGTCACCGCTTAAATCACAATGACGTCTCCACTCTTACGTCACTTCAAACACGGGGGTTGGTGGTGGTGGTGGTGGTGGTGGAGAGGGAACGAAAGTACTCCCATAATTTTAGTGACATACGGTAGTTAGGAATTAGCTCGGTAAAGACCTCATCCGTCTCGCGTTAGCATCTGAGGGGTCATCTTCTCACTTCTCTTCCTTTCTGACTTCGCATTCCTGAGCCCCCGAACTGATGGATTTATACCCATTCACAGCAGTATGGTCTGAAATCTGCATGCTCAGATTTTCGGGAGTCAGGCTTCGAACCCATGTTGTCAGAGTTGAAATCTCTAAGGCCAATAATAATGGTGATGAAAATGATATCCGGCATTTGTATAGCGCAAAACAGTTCATGTCAAAAGCATGTTCGCAGCATTTCACATAGTAATACTAATAGATCATCCTTTTATTTTATATAATGATAATATTGGGCCTCATTCATCAAAAACAAACGAACGACAAGCAAACTAAACAGAAACAAAAAATAAAACGTTATAAGGGAAAATCATTTATAAGATACAAAAAGTCCTTCATACACACGTGCACTTCACACACACACACACACACACACACACACACACACACACACACACACACACACACACACACACACACACACACACACACACACACACACACACACACGTACGCAGCACACACACACGCTCTCACATGTAGATAGTTTTTGTCAAGCATGAACGTAAGATTACAAAGGAACAAACAGCAAATAAAAAAAAATTAGGAGAAAAAGGCCAAAACTCTCTTGCTGCTTCGTCCAGTGGGAGCAAAGGACTGAAAAAAAATTAGCCTTTTACTCCTAATATTTGTATTTGTTGTTTGTTCGTTTGTGATCTTACGTTTACGCTTGACAAAGGCCAGCTGGCCGAAAATTTGCACCTGTCTTGTCTGGTTCTATTAAATACCCGTTCTGATTCTAATTTCGTGTTTTTCTTGTTCCTGTTTGCTTGAACGCGGGCGTCGCACTTGTTTTGGATTTCTCAGATAGCATTTCAAATGAATATTGTCAAAGCAGGTTACACTTGGCAGATGAGCCACCCTCGTCTTTTTGTGTGTTGTCCTAGTTTCACTCGTTATTGTCAGGTATGAGTGAGATAAGGATTCCAGGTTTTGCAGGTGCTGTATTTGTTTGAGCTTAGTCCAGATCTGGAGACCTATAACTTTGCCAGCCATGTCGTATCGTCACCTGTTCGAAAGTGTTCTTGGTGTGCAATCGAGCCCCAGGAGCAGGGAGCTAGCTTGGCTAACATCTGGTCAGATTTTCTGATAGAAGGAGGTTGTAGATGGACTTCTGTCCCAGAGCTAGAAGAAAAAGTATTTCTGTGTTAGTTAGCATTTGTGGGAGTCTACGACCGCTTTGGTGTGAATGGTAAGCTGTTTGCTGTGTTGAAGCGTCTTAGTATTGTCTGGAATCAGATTTTGCAGTGTATGTGTTGATATTGTCTCGTAATCGGATCCTTGGGCCTTACGGCCTGCACACGCATAAGATCCCACGGCAGTTGAAAATCGTGAAGAGCAGCGCGCATATGCCCGGCGGCCCTAGGACCGAATCTATGAAGGGTGCGCAAATAAAGCAGTGCATAACTATGTATGCCCTCCGCGAGGACTTAGTAACGTATAAAAATGGTACAAAACATTGGAGAGATAGGTTGATTTCCCAGGTCACTCCCTTTGAAGGCCAATCAGCCTTCTTGCCTTTCTGAAGTCTTGATGGAAAAAAACTGGGTGGCGCTGCACTGCGGCGACGCGCTATCAAAGGGGAGAGTATCCTGAGTTTCACATGGTAAATCTACTGTGACAAAGAAAAGAAGTGACTATGAATGAAATGAATGGCTATATACGAATGGTTGTCAGCGCTCATTACTGTTGACATGTTGGTCGGATTTTGTGAATTGATAATAATCTACTTGGTGTTTCAGTACGTGATTTTGTCGGTTTGTTAAGTGGGGTGTGTCCGTAATTCATAATGGTTGTCTGTGCTCTGTGTTGTCGGTTATTCTGTGGTTGTAGTATTCTGCTTTGTATTATTCCATTGTGTAGTTTTGTCAGTTCTGCTAGATAGGTGTGTGTGTGTGTGTGTGTGTGTGTGTGTGTGTGTGTGTGTGTGTGTGTGTGTGTGTGTGTGTGTGTGTGTGTGTGTGTGTGTGTGTGTGTGTGTGTGTGTGTCGTGTATTGTGGCAAGTTGTGGCATAAATTGTTGTGTACTCGTTTGTGTCGTAGTGAATCAGTGTTCTGCGTCCAGTTTCATTGTGAAGTTTAGTGGCCTACCTGGTATTTGCATAATTATGAGTGGATAAGATGATTTGCATAGAAACCCCAGATGTGGGTGGATTTTTATAAATGCGCGGAAGTTATTCTTACATTACAGCGACGTGGAGGTGAATGGTGTATTGATGCCTATACGCTGATCCAAGTATATATGTATATATATATATTGTGTGTGTGTGTGTGTGTGTGTGTGTGTGTGTGTGTATGTGTGTGTGTGTGTGTGTTACGTATATATGTATCTCTGTCTGTCTGTCTGTCTGTCTATATGTCTGTCTGTATGTGTATATGTATATGTATATGTATATGTACGTAGGTACGTACTTATGTATGTATGTATGTATGTATGTATGTATGTATGTATGTAGTATGTATGTATGTATGTATGTATGTATGTGTGTGTGTATGTATGAATGTATGTATGTATGTATGCATGTCTGTCTGTATGTATGTATATATGTATGTATGCATGCATGCATGTATATATGTATGTATGTATGTACGTACGTATGCATGTATGCATAAGTGCAAGATTCTATTAAGAATAATCACGGTCAGGACAAGGAACAGAATCAAAACAGTAATGGGAGAAGAACAACGTAGATTTGTTGAAGGGAAAGGAAAAAGTAATGCCTTATACACCCTAAGAACTCTTACAGAAAGATCGATTGAGTTATATAAGGATTTGTATTTATGTTTTGGTGATCATATCAAGGCTTTTGACAGGGTAAGACACGAAGAAGAAATGATCAACCAAACGGGAAAAAATTAATATTGATGGAAAAGATCTAAGAATAATAAGGAATATGTATTGGTAACAAACGGCAGAAATGAGGGTAGAAAAAGATATGAGCTGTTTTCAAAATGTCAATGGATGGGTTAGAGAGGGATGTGTTCCGTCACCAAATCTGTTTTTACTTTACAGCGAAACTTTCATGAGAAATCTAGAAGAATGTCCGGGGATAAAAATTATAAACAATGTTTGTTATGCAGATGACACCGTTCTAATTGCACAAAATGAAAAAGGCCTACAAAATCTTGTGAATATAATAGAAATAGAAAGCAGAAATAAAGGGCTAGAGCTAAACAGTAAGAAGACTAAAGTCATGGTACAACGGGAAATGTAGGTGATCCGTGCAGGGGGACCAAGAACACATTGTAGTTTCGAGGGTAATGGCGAGATGAGCATAGGCAGTTGTACTTATAGAACAGCAGGGCATTTGGGGTGATCATAGGCATTAGATTTTGTCAAGGTATACGAATTCATTCAATTGTTTGAGTGATGCATCGGTCGGCTGATATTCTGCTGATCTTCATCTGGGTTGCCCGTCCATTTATTTCATTTATTTTACTCTGTAGTCTCATTCAAAATGATACATAAGGAAACCAGGAATATGTACAATGAAGTTAAGGAAGCTTAGCTAGAAAAAAAATGCAAAGAAATAGAAGACGCACACAAAACAGACCCCAAATTTATGTATAAAAACAATGAAGAAATTACCAACAGGAGAAAGACGTGCACATGAACTAGTTGCTTAAAACCTAAAGATGGTACGATTATTATGGAAAAACACAAAATATTAGGTAGATGGGGAGAGTACATTAAAGACATTTTTGACGATGACAGAAAGGAGGAACACGGCACAAGAAAGAATGTTGAAGAACCACCAATAATGAAAAAAACGAAGTTAGGGCAGCGTTGAAAAAGATGAAACCGGGAAAAGCTCCAGGACCAGACAATATTACTGTAGAAATGATTGAGGCTCTAAATGAATTTGGTACTGAAAAAGTAACACTCCTCCTAAATGAAATCTACGACACTGGAAAAATCCCTAAAGATACGTCAAAATCAATTTTCATTGCATTTCAAAGCAGTGGCTATAGAATGCAAATTCCCTCGTACAATCAGCTTGATAAGCCATGTGACAAAGATTCCATTAAGATAATCAGTAATCATGATAAGAACAAGGAACAGAATCAAAACAGAAACAGCAGAAGAACATTGTGGATTTGTTGAAGGGAAAGGAATTATTAATGCCATATACATCCTAAGAATCTCATAAAAATTGATTGAGTTGAATAAGGATTTATATTTATGTTTTGTTGATTATACCAAGGCTTTTGATCGGGTAAGACACGAAGAATTGATCAACCAGCTAGACAGGCTCAGTGTTGATGGAAAAAATCTAAGAATGAAAGGAAATATGTATTGGTAACAAACAGCAGCAATGAGAGCAGAAAATGATATCAGCTCTCTTCAAAGTCTCATAAGAGGTTAGGCTGGGATGTGTTCTGTTACCAGACTTGTTTTCACTTTAACGCGAAACCATCATCAGAAACTTAGAAGATTGCCCTGGGAGAAAGGTTGGCAGAAAAATGTTAAAACAAACTTGGTTATGCAGATGACACCTTTCTAATTGCAGAAAATGAAAAAGACCTACAAAAATCTTGTGAACATAATAGAAATAGAAAGCAGAAATAAAGGGCTGGAGCTAAAGAGCAAGGAGGCTGAAGTCTTAGTAAGCAATATATATATATATATATATATATAGAGAGAGAGAGAGAGAGAGAGAGAGAAGGGGGTAGAGAGAGAGGAGAGAGAGAGAGAGAGGAGAGAGAGAGAGAGAGAGAGAGAGAGAGAGAGAAGAAGAAGAAGAAGAAGAAGAAGAAATCCCTTCATACAAAATAACAGCAAATGGCACAACATCGAGACAAGATGATAAGTTTAAATATCTGGGAACAGTTCAATATCTGGGAACACTCGTCTCACCAGAAGGCAGATGCACATTAGAAATAACTAGCAGAATCGGCCAAGCTAAACTATCATTCAAGAAAACGAAAAGCATTCTTACCAACAAATGCCTACCAATTATCAGGAAGAGAGTTCATCATTGTGGGATAGAACCGATGCTGTTGTATGGACGAGAAGCGTGGACAGTCAACACTCAAAGTCAGAGCAAGATTGAGGCATCTGAAATGTGGTTTCTTAGAAGAATGTTAAGAGTACCACGGGCAGCAAATAAAACAAACAAAACAGTCTTGAAAGAGGCAAACACAAAAAGAACATTACTGAAGAAGATTAGGAAAAGACAAGCAATATTCGTAGAACTTTTTATGAGGCAAGAGAAAATTGATCACCAAGTCACAACAGGAAAGCTGGAGGGAAAAAGAGCACCGCGTAGACCCAAGGAAAACATATTGGACGAATTTAAAGAGTAAATAAAGACAAAAAGGGTGGGAGACATACTTGCAGCGACAAAAGATAGATTCATACGGAGGGCTATGATTGCCAAAGTCATGCAGCAGAACACATGACGATGATGAGTCTCATGCAAAGCCAAGCTCTTCATTTTCACATCTCTACCCTGGCATACCACTGTCAGAACTGGACCCTGACCAAACCCTTGGAGCATAAAATTACCGTTGTGAGATGCGTTGTTTAGAAAATGTTGTCAACAAGATCAAACGTGACATGATCACAGATATTAAGAAATACCAGTCCAGTCCGCCATCATTTTCATCAGGAGAGAATTAAGTGGTTCGGTCGTCTGACAAGAATGCAGCCTCATCAGCTGGCTCGGCAAGCATAAAAGTATATAGATTTAACCCTTTGACTCCCGCACACTATCCACCCATTTCAAAAACTTAACCCTTTGATTCCCTCACCCTATCCACCAGCTTCCTACTGGAAGCTGGTGGATAGGGTGAGGGAATCAAAGGGTTAAGATTTTGCTTTGCTAGCATGGTTTGACAATGCAGGATGCTGATGGACAGAGTATGGGAGTCTAAGGGTCAAAGCTAGACTAAGCAGACCACAGGTTGTGGTAACAATATACCTACATTTATCTTACTTGACTTATGAAACGTCCAGATGACACCATCACACTTACTGGGGCATTAAGTGGGCAGGACAGTTGTCATGTTGCAGGTTAGGACGTACAGTTCGAGACTTCATATCTGTGTCCATGTGCTCAGTGCATGAAAAAACAACAACAAACAAACAAACAAAACAAACAAACAAACAACAAAATTCTGCAGCAAAAGTACCACACCTTACAAATTTTTTAAAAGAAAAATTCGCTTTCAAAATAAGAAAAACAAAACAAAACAAAACAAAACGACAACAACAACAAAAACAACGAAAACCCCAACAAAACAACAACAACAACAACAACAACAACAACAACAACAACAAGACGAAAGAAGAACAGGGAGATTATTTGTCGCTGAACTATGGTGACAGGGAGATCAACCAAGATTTCACACGGAAAGTCCACTGATAAACAACAACAACAACAACAACAACAATAACAACAACAACAACAACAACAACAACAACAGCAACAAAAACAAAAAACAAAACCAACAAACAAAAATACAAAAACAAAACAAAACAAACAAACAACAACCAACCAGCCACTAAAAAACACAAAAAAAGCACCCTTCCAAACCAACCAACCAACCAACCAACCAACCAACCAACCAACAAAACCCCCCAAAACATGCACCTGCTAAATGGACAAATAATCTGCACAGCCAATAAAAGTATGCAGATATTTAGAATAGCTAAAATACAGAATATTAAGGGGAATCTGTCCTGATGCCTACAAAGAAGGTCCTGGTGACAGCTTGGAAAGACGGCAAACTTTAGATCCCTTTCGGGGTATGTTAGACCTAGCTGAAATGCAAAACATATTGGTTGTGTTTGGAGCATCATGTCTGGCCGCTTTTGTGATCGTACAAACATCCCCTGTTTCTTTCTGTCTGATAACTGTGCTGGACTTGGCTGGTGCACCTTGTGTGGCTGTGTCCAGGGGTTTGTCATCTACCTTGCCTTGCCTTTTGTCGTGTACCACGATAACTGAGTTTGAATGGATCATGCAGAGTATGAACAGCCCCGATTGTATGGCGAGATGGCCACCATTGGCATTGGGATCTGAGAGGTGATAGTTCAATTAGTGGTGAGGCATTGGTGATCTGAGCCCCATCCAACACCCTCAGGGAATTCTGGTAAAAAATATTTCCTAAACGGTAAATTTTAACATGATAATGAATATCACAAAGAGACTTTAAAAAGTCAAAGACACGTTGTTATAAGCTCTATAGTTATAATTAATTAAAATTCAATCAGGACGCTGGACTAATCAAACCGCACAGTAAAGGTAGGTAATATAGACGGTAATCTAAGTAGTTTGGGCCAGGGAACAAGCATAGTAGAAAATTATGCTCGGACCAACTTGACATCTCACGCCACAGTCGTCTGTCGTCTGATACGCGACAACATCGGAAAAGCTTCTACCGGCAATCAGCCACGTGTGTTTGTTGCTCTTTCTACGATAAAAAAAACAGTAAGTGCGTAGAGACAAGAAGACTTTAAACATTGTTAAGCCTAGGACCAAAACTGTTGTTTTGTATTCTATTTCGTTACGTTCCTTTGATTTTTTTAAGGCTGATTAAAGCAGACGATCAATAGATATGTGTAATTGTATTATGTACAGTAGCCTGAGTAGGCTATTTTAAGCATGCATGCATGCATGTGTGTGTGTGTGTGTTTGAGCGAGCGAGCGAGCGAGAGAGAGAGAGAGAGAGAGAGAGAGAGCGCGCATACTAATACGATTGTCACATTTGTGTAGGCCTGCTAATTTTCGTTTTGTTTGTTTCATAGCCTACTCTTCATGATTTAGGTTGTCCACCTGAGTGTCTGTTTGGGGGTGGAGGACGGCTGCGTAGGGTTTAGGGGTAGTAGTAGATAGTGGGAGTGAAACTCGCATTATTATGATAATATATGGTCGATCAAACTGTTGTATGTAAAACCAAAATTTAAAAAAAAAGTAAACGTTTATTCTGTTGCTGTATTAAATAATTGATTCTGTGTTCGTTTTTTCATGTTTATGCCTAACTGTAATTATACAGACCTGTAAATGCATGGCAAGTGTGATTGCAATTGCTGTAGGTATGTAATTGTCTTTCCGTCTTTTTTCTTTCTTTTTTTATTTTAACCGTCACATTAGATAATTGACGATTAGGCTAGCCCTTAGCATTTTCAATTGGAACTGAATCTTTTCTCTGTGTTAGTAATGCTATTTGAAATATGAATCTTAATTTCTTTTCTTTTAAAGGTAAAATGGACTACAAGAAGCAATGACAATATGAATAACTGAAAAAGCACAGACAATAAGCAGTGTGTAATACAGCCCACCATATGATAGGTGCTATCCCAACGCACACACAAAAAAGGGAAATCTTTGCTATGAATATCCTGTCCACTGCACCAGCATTTATGGTAGGAAAAAGTAAAGCAAGGAGATAGAGGCTGAGAATAGTGAAGTGTCACTTATAAGTAGCTGATCACAGATATGAAACAATGCTTTATTCCATACAAGATTTGCTGTGTTTTTACATTATGAAATAATCCCATGAATGCTTTATTTTTGTATCCATACTCTGTTTGTGTATCCAGGTAGAGCTATAGATTTAATATCGCAAACAGCAGCTCCCCAGACCTCTAACAACACCAGCACAATGTCCACAAAGGACCCAGCAGGAAAAGATGAAAAAGACAAAGATGGAAGTGTTGGAACATCGGTGGATGAGACAACAGAAAAGGTGGTCTTCAATATTGATGATGCTGAAGATGAAGAGGAAGACCATCCTGAGGCCAAAGAACAACCTGGCCCTCTGGTCAGCCATCGTCGACTTCAGCGCATGGGTAGCTCTGGTTACGAGAGCAGCCAGTCTGGGAGTTCCCTATCTTCCAGTGCACTTCCAAGTTCAGGTTCTAGCAACAGTCTCTTCACCAGTGCTGATAATACAAACAGAACAAGTCTCAGGTAAAAAGAAATAACATTTAAAAGCATCTCTGTGCACATGTGTGTGTGTGTGTGTTGGGGGAGGGGGCTGTGTCAAAACAAACGACAAACATTTTCATGTATTTGGATTATTCTGCTTTGCATGAGTAACATACAATATATATATATTACATGCAATCAAATCATGACGGAAATAAATCATGATTTGATATTCACAGAGATTAAAGTTCTTTAAGCAGGATAAAATCAAGTCTGAAAGTATGAACTGGGTCATAATGAGCAGTTTCATTTGAACTCTCTTTTCCTTTTTCGCCTTTGCTGCTTAACCATAGGGTCATTTAATGATCTCTGCCATGTGTCTCCATTCTGTATGACCTTGTATTTTGAACTTTTTACCTTGCATTTTTATCTTGATTTTTCAGGTTATCATCCATTTTGTGGCACATTTGCCCATAGAATCAAATGATTTATTTTATACCAAAACATAAGGAAGCATAACTTGACACATGACTCAGACTGTCAATTTTATAAACAACAAGTAAACATAAAAAAAAACCCTGTAATAATGTAATTTTGATAAATCAGTGTTATAAATGTGGGCCTTTTGTTGTAATAAAAATAGGATGATATAAAAATGCATGCATGCTTACCTATGACACATCCTTAACCCTTTGACTTCTGCACCCTATCTACCAACTGCAAAAACTTAACTCTTTGATTCTCTCACCCTATCCACCAGCTTCCTGCAGGAAGCTGGTGCATAGGTAGAGGGAGTCAAAGGGTTAAGTTTTTGCTTTGCTAGCTTGGTTGACAATGCAGGATGCGAACGGACAGGGTGCTAGAGTCAAAGGGTTAAATATTGCAAGTAACATGAGACTAAGGGCTTTGAGCATTGTGTTAATATATTATATAACAGCACTTCGGTTGACTTTGGCTCCCTAAAGATCATATCAACAAGAAGGTCTTTGTAAGTACAGGTTTCTCTGTGTTTGAATTATTTGATTTAATGTTTAATGTTGAAATGATATTTGTGTTGATTTGATATCAAAGTAATTAAGAATTTCTACTTATCTTAATTAACTGAAATTAATGTTTGATTATGTTTTATTGTTTTTATTTGCTTTGATTGTTTGTGTTTGAATGAAACTTGCGCATCTAGTTGTTGGGCTTTTCCTCCTTACCTAATCATGCCACTGGTTTTTGGTTTCTCTATTTTGCTACAATTGTTTGATTGTTCCCTCCCCCATCTCCCTCTCTTTCG
>JAPXFY010000017.1:59588842-59591342 GCA_030674185.1 Monoplex corrugatus
TGATAAATGCTATCTTTTGTTGACATTCAAGGTAAGGCCACTAAGGGCTTATTAAAGTTTTAACATAACAGCAAGGCTTGCAAGGACTCTCAGGGATGGTGCATACATCCATAGACATAGATAGGGAGACAGGCAACTGGCTCTGTTGTTCACTCATCTCACTAGGGGTCATGAGCATAAGAGCTGGATAATGTTGCATTGTCTGATGGTACCTTCAGTTCAAATTTGTGGCAAATGTCTGTAGTTAGGAAAATGGAAGATGATAGGAAAATAAATGAAAGATTACTCAGAATAGAAGTTTACAGTAGGACATTAACTAGATCATAACAGAAAACAAAAACAAAAAAATTCAGAAAATGGCCCCATCTTTGGTCAGTAACATTCAAATAGGAGTCAACTAATGCCAGGAAATAAATACAGTATTATTTACCAAGCAGCAGTGTTTAGCTGATTTCACATTTTCAGGTATAAAGGTATTACTTTGTCGAAACAAGTAGGAATTGATGCTGATGCTCTTATATTCATAGGCAAAATTCTGTTCAGTTGCCAGTCTGTATTACTGTTTACAGTTCTGACTTATCTAAAACTATGGTTTATCAGTAGCCAGATGATATTATTGAAAAAATACCATGTAGTTAGCAGATCCATGCTGTCATCAGAAAATTGTTGTATTAGGTGCAGGCCTTTTATATTTTTATTTCTATTAAGGTTCAAAGAAAAACAAAACAAACCCCCCCAAATCTGAAACAAACCTATAATAAAACACCAAGTCTGGCTAGATAAATTTTATGTAGATTCAATACATTTAGGTTGTCCTGTTGTAATTCTGCCAACATTACACTTTTTTTTTAGGATCATCACACTTTGGGAGATTATCTTTGTTTTCACCTTTTTTTTCTTTTTTTTTTTTGCTTGCTTGTTTGTTTTTGTCCCTGTTTCAACACCGCCTAATGGCCACAGAAGTTGGAACAGTTTTTACAATGCAATGATGTTGATGATGATGAGGATGATAACCATGATGCTGTGGAGTTCCATCTAGGATTGACACTGTGTGACAGGGCTGTACTCTACGCTTACTATATCAGTATATGATATATCCTATCCTCAACCAGGCCCAAGAGATACAGACACCTGCAGTGTTGATCAGAACATTTGAGCTTCACCCTCAGTGACACATTCATGAAGTGGATGCGACTTGTCTCTGTGGTCTCAGTCTTCCCAATGAGCCCATAGCATGCTCAGCTCTGGATGGGAGCCAATGGAACCCAAAAAATCCCACAATGACTTTTTAAGGGACTGATGGGGATTCGAACCCACATCCTTCCAGTCAGTAGTCTGTTGCATTAACCACTACACCACAATGACTGGTGCCAGTATTACATGTAGTGGTTCGATATTTCAGTTGTTAGAGTGCCATAGTCATAACACAGGGACTGTGGGTTCAATCCTCAAGCAGGTAATATTTTTACACAGAATGGTTAGTTATTTTCATAGAGCCATGGACTCGAGAACTGAGATCTTGTGTTCTGACCCATTAAACACTGGCCTGTTTGCTGCCAGTCTTAATATTTTCACTATTCTAGTGGTGTCAGTTTAGTGTTTCATAGGCCCCTGTCCCCCCCCCCCCCCCCCCCTACCTCCCGTCCTGCTTCCAGTCTGTTTCAAGCTCAGAAGATTGTCAGTGCTTAGGGTTTTGTGCAGGCTAAGGAAGTCTACCAAATTATTGCTGACAGATTTGGCAAGAGCGCATGTGGAAATGTCTGAGCTCAGTGAATCTCTCTTGAACAAACTCCAAAACTCTACTTGCTTCTAAATTTTTCGCTTCTAAAGTGTTACTTGCCACCTTTGTTTCAGTTTTATGAGTTAACACCATCCCTTGAAAGCTACTTTGCATAGCAGCAAAAAGTCTAATTACTGTCATCTCTGCAGCATTTTTTATTCTCATCTGTATAGAATTATTTTGTGTGTGTATGTGCATGCATGTCAGTTTTCTTACATACAGGCGTTCATGTGTGTGTGTGTGTGTGTGTGTGTGTGTGTGTGTGTGTGTGTGTGTCTGTGTGTGTGTGTGTCTGTCTGTCTGTGTGTGTGTGTCTGTGTGTGTGTGTGTGTGTGTGTGTGTGCGTGTGTGTGTGTGTGTGTCTGTGTGTGTGTGTGTGTGTGCGTGCGTGCGCGCATTTGCATGCTCACTGTATTTGTTTTATGTTTGACTAGTGTGTGTGTGATGTGTGTGTGTGTGTGTGTGTGTGTGTGTGTGTGTGAGTTTGTGTGTGTGTGTGTGTGTGGTGTGTGTGTGTGTGTGTGTGTGTGTGTGTTTATCTGCATGTTTTTGAGGGTTTTATCTTCATAATTATACAAAATACATAAATTTATATCTGGGGGAACACTTTAGAAAGCCATAAAACAATGAACAAAGACAGGGGAATAACTTGTGAAGAGATCATCCATGACATTGGTATTAGTTCTGGATCAGTCCATGCTACTTTTAACAAGTGAATTT
>JAPXFY010000017.1:59596342-59641342 GCA_030674185.1 Monoplex corrugatus
ACAACAACAACAACAACAACAACAACAACAACACAGCAGCAGCAAAAACCAACATGAAAACAACAACAACAACAAAAGTGGTGGCATCAAACAGTTAACTTTAAAGCTTTGAGTTTAACCCTCTAGCGCCGACCACTACAGATATGATAAATCCAAAATCATGCACCTGTAGCGCAACTTTAGTGGTAACCTGATGCATCCGCCTGGAATATCCAGTTCCAGACAGGCAAGAACTACACTAACACCATGCCACCACATCCTGGTGCCGACTCTGTTATTCCTCACACATGCTTTTCTACACTGACCACTAGCAGTTACCAGCTTTCTTACAGTCCCCTGTTTTTGAGCCTCTGGTACACAAACACGTGAGTACACATTTATTTTTAATTGGGCTTAATAAATGCACAGTAGTATGTAGATTTCAAGCATATAATAATTTTATATGAAGCAGATTAATGTAAGTCATAAAAGTGATATAAAAACGGTTTATCATATGTGATAAGAACGGCCTTTGTGGAAACTTCACGAAAAGACAACTCGTCCGCCATTTATCAGAAATGATAAGAGCGGCGTTAAAGGTCGCAAGTGCCCTTTTCTAGCTGTAGAAAAGCTAACTTTGATTGTTGCTTTGAATGATTCCTTTGATTCAGAAATGATTCTTTTAGTGTTTGTCTGTTAGAATGTTGCATATTATATGTAATCTGTAAAGAAAAGTCAGTAAAGTTTGGATCTTTCATCTGTTTTCAGCATGACAACATGAGTTCCAGTGACAAACGTTTGCCGGTTTGTTGCTGGTGATCAGAGTGATTTTGACCCTTCTGACAGCAGTGGAGATGAGTGGAGGCCAGGAAATGACTTTGAGGTTTATCAAGGATCAGTGGATGGGCAGAGAAGAACGCCTGGAGGTCTTGGTCTTGGAGGGGAAGTAGTCATGAAGATGACACGAGGTCTTCAGAGAGATTTAAACTATAAAGTCTTCGCTGACAACTTCTTTTCCAACTTGCCTCTTATTCAAGCCTCGAAAGCCAACTCCATCTACTTTGTGAGAACCTTTCAAGCCAACAGGTTCAGAGGCCTCAGCTTGAAGTCTGAGAAGGAGCTGAAGCAAGAAGGAAGGGGAGCCTGTGATGTCAAGGTAGAACTGATGTCGAATGTTGTAGCTGTGCGCTGGTTTTGACAACAAGACTGTGGACACTGTCTCTACCTATGTGGGTGTGGAACCTCAAGGTGAGGCATCATGATACGACAAAAAGCAGAAGCAGAAAGTCACCATTCCCCAGCCTGCCATCATCAAAGAGTACAACAAATTTATGGGTGAGGTGGATCTGCTTGACAGCCTCACAAGCCTGTACAAGTTCCCGCTCAAGTCGATGCGTTTCTACGTGTGCATTTTCTATCACACCATCGCAGTTGCTGTTGTTAACAGCTGGCTGTGGTACAAGAGGCACTGCATGCTGCTGAACCTCAAGCTAGTAAAGCTCAGCATCTTTCAGAGCCAGATTGCTGATGCCCTGGTGCTGATGAAGAATGCAGTTGATCGGCCGAGCGGCTGTGTGACGTCACCACCTCCAGCCAAGATTGCCTGACAGTCCGTTCCCACCCTTGATATCCGTCTGGATGGTGTTGCTCACCTGCCCCAATGGAGCAGCGCTAGGACATCGTGCAAAAACAGGAACTGCCAGAGCCTGACCTATGTCTTCTGCCCAAAGTACAAAGTGAACCTTTGCTTCAACAAGGACAGAACTGCTTTGTGGAGTTCCATCTGCTCAAATAACTATGAAATCTAGCACAAAAAAAACGCTTGAAAAGAAATGAACTGCATTGATTAGAAAATTGAAAACAGCTGAAAAAACCTGCAATAAACTGCTGTTCCAGAGACAATTTATCATATATGATAAGATCGGTCTTGGTACCGCAAAAGCCGCTCTTATCATATATGATAATTTTTCTAATTTTGTCATTTTTTCACTTTAATTAAAAATAACACCGAAAATGTGTTTCTTTGTTGTATCTAATGTTGTTTTTTCATAAAAAATAATTTTCCCTAGTCTAGAAGTACTTTCAGGCTCTAGAGGGTTAACATTGTTATGCAGTGTCAATCCAGAATGGAACCATTGCATCATGCTTATTATTCCATCATCATGCATTGTCATAGTATTATGAAAAATTGTCCTAGACTATATGGCCATTAGAGTGATGTAGGTGATGAGACAGTTAAAACAAAAACAAACATACAAACAAGCAAACAAATAAACACCTCCCCCCAAAAAGACAATAACAACAACAAAACAACAACAACAACAAAATACCCCAAACATTTGGCCTTTCAGTTTTAGTGTTTGGGGGGTTTTTGGTTTTGTTTTCTTTTTACATTATTTTACATGCATACTATAGGTTTGGGGTTTTGATCATGACTTCTACTTAAATGAAGCCCATTGTTTCCATCATTTGCTTGTGTTCTGATCCACACAAAACTTTTATTGTTACAGCTAGTAAAGCAATAGGTCTGGTTTTGTGAATTGTTCTGTTCTGTTGGGTTGCAGGCATACGATGTCCGGTATTTCACTGGACACCACCAAAGGGAGGCGCGCTTACATCAAAGATTTTTGTGTGGCGACCCCAGAGGAGTTTGTCAAAAGCTTTGGTGGAGACACTATCGTCAACAAGGTAACACTGGCGTCTGGAGCTTCAGTATCAGAGCATATATCAGGGAAGAAATCCCAGAATATGGAATAGGTCATAAACATGAAATAGAACTTGGTTTGAAGTGAGGAGAAAGATATGCCTCCCCTATGGGGATGCCAGGGGCTCTTTCAGTATAAACAGTATCCCCACCTTCTGGAAATTCTGTGCTGGAAATTTCCTCTTTTCTGTCACTCTCTTTGTTTCTTTCTTCCTCCTTTGCTTTCTGTCATTTCTTCCTATCATTTTCTGCCTTGCTGGTCCATTCACCAGTATGTGTTTAGGATTGGTAATTGGGTACTTGTATTAAATGCATTTTTGGCTCTTTGGAGGTGAGATATGCAGAAGCAGTTTCAGGTAATTATGTCCTTAGGTGTGCTTAAATTTGTATTCAGGTGTGTTTTTTTATATCTCTTGTGGGATAAATTGGACTGAGTGGTCAACGCCAGGGGCATGTCCTTAGATTATGTGCGCAAATGCATTGATATGTGTACTTAATTTTCTTTTCTTTTTTTTTCCTGTTGAAGTTTTGTATGTTTTGAGGCAGTTGTAGCCCTGATATGGCTCTTCGCAGTTGGCAGGGCTTTAAACAACAATAACGATAAAGATATAGCCTGGTTCGTGTCTGGTTGGCAGAGAGGTGAAACCCTTTCAGTCTTGCTGCACAGGTTTGACACTGGTTTGAGAATTGTTTGTGTGTATGTGATCTCCATCCAAGTGAAACCTGACCCTTTTTGGAATTGGGGAAAGCATAGCTGCATGGAAAAGGGAGATTTACACTGCCCTTGAAAATCCGGCTCAAAAAAACACACGTCATATCAATTGGACCTCAAAATCTACCAGAATGATATGTTTGCCTTCTTTTTGACTAAGAAATCTAAATGTGGGTTAGGGATAGATGTACTGGTTGTTTGGTTTCCCTCCAGAAAATCTCACATCTGTGTTATTTATTACTTGTGTGATGTCCATACATTATTTTATATAAAAAACAAACAAACAAACAAAATCCCTATTGAATAGAGTCAGGGGGCAGTTGTTTGTCGTTGCTTGCCAGAATTTCATATCATTATTTTATTTTATGCAGTTACAGTTTGCAGTTGATAGATCAGAGTTCTCAGCATCATATTTTCTGTAACATTTATAAAGTAATTACTGACACATGGGTGCACTTGGGAGAGGAACTTGTGCTTTCTTTTGATAATGTGACCTGCTGAGTTTGATCTGGTTTTGATACAGTTGAAGTAAGACAACATTTTGCTATCACAGATTTGTATGTATGCTTATTTTTTTTTTTTATAAAACTTATCACAGATGTATCTCAGAAGAGCAAGTCTTACCTTTTATCACTAATATTATAAAGCAGCGTTCTCATCAAAATAACTGAAAATGGTAAAATATGAAATTACAGTGAACATATTTTCCCATTAAAATGATAGAATGTATTGTCATAATAAAATGATATTTACATTGCAGTTGTGTGATATGATTTTGTGTATGTTGACTTGTCTATTGCTTGTCTATCCAGGTACTTATCGCCAACAATGGGATTGCCGCAGTCAAGTGCATGCGATCTGTACGCAGATGGGCCTATGAGATGTTTCGAAATGAGCGAGCCATTCGCTTTGTTGTCATGGTTACACCAGAAGATCTCAAAGCCAATGCAGGTCAGAAGCACTTTTTATTCATTAAATTGAGATTTCTTCTTCATGGATAGAATATGTGTTTTTCTCCTAATTGTGATCCACTCGGATAAAGCAGTCACTTTAGGATTTTGATATCAGAGAAAGCTTAGTGTCTGAACCTTCATTTGATATATACAGTTTGTATCTGTAGCATTATCCAAACATTTTAAGTTAGGAACTGTTGGAGCAGCTTTTTTGAGAAAACGACTTTCAAAGTTTGGAAATCAGAAATGAATGGCTGTCTTTAACAGTTGGCTTTAGTATCCATGTTAAAACTTAAATTTGACCGATATCTTTATTCTCTGTTAATGGATTTAGACACATTATCGTATTGGGTCACTGAAGTTTCATCTGCTGCAGCTCAACAAAGACAGCAAAAAGTGTTCATTTTCAGCAGTGGTTTCAATGCCCTGTGATTTCAATACCATAATATGAAAAAAAAATTGTGTAACTCCTCTGATTTGGTTAAAAGATCTCAGCTTATCACATATGGTAGAAAAAGTATTCTATATAATGCAGAATTGTTCCATGTAATAATTACGCCTAAAGATCAAAATTGAGGCTATAAGCCCAAACAGTCATTTTTAGCCCATTATGGAGAACATGCTGTGTGACTTTGTGACCCTTGGTCAGAGCAGGTCACAATTTTGATATGATGTAAGTATTGTGAGAATGATTCTGTTGTAACTGATAAACAAAAGATACTGGTAGAATCTGCCTCAGTGTTTTCTTACTGAATTTTTTTTATCTCATGAGACCTTTTTTTGACCAGATGGTTTGTTGTTGACTGGCTCTGTTCCCGCTAGCCATGGATGACTGGTGGTCATATGCCTTAATTGCTTGTTTGTAGAAGGCTGGAAGGTTGGATCCAGTTTTTGTGTAGTGATAGTTGGAGTGTGTGTGTGTGTGTGTGTGTATGTGTGTGTGTGTGTGTGTGTGTGTGTGTGGGGAGAGAGAGAGACTGTGTGTGTGTGTGTGTGTGTGACCCTGTGTGTGTATGTGTGTGTGTGTGTGTGTGTGTGTGTGTGTATGTATGCTTGTGTATATGTATATGTCTGTGTAAACCAAATGTCTACAAGCCTTTTTACCTAGTTACGAATTTTATTAAAAGAAAGATGTTATTATGAGAACGTAGATGCACAGTTCCGTTGTGTTTGGGTTGTTGTTAAAACAGAGTACATCCGCATGGCTGACCAGTACATTCCAGTACCAGGAGGCACCAACAACAACAACTATGCAAATGTGGAACTGATCCTGGATATTGCCAAACGTACACAAGTACAGGTGGGTTTCTTAGGCATAAATAGCACTGTTTAGCGCATAGAATACCTGTTGCAGAATTATTCCAGTCTGATTCTTTTTTTCGTGCTGTTTTTTTTTCCTCCCTGGAATCTGCTGGACAGTGGTTCTTGAATTGAGTGACTTTTGACTCAAGGTTGGGGAAAAACGGATCCAGTGGTCCGTTCGTAGCGTTATGACCAGCAAGAGGCCTGATTGGCGTAGAGGTAGAGCTCCTGCCTCCCAAACTGATTGCATGAGTCCAGCTTGAGATGCACTTTGTGGATGCAGCCTTCTGTTCACCCAGCTGTGAGTTGATACCTGTCCCTTTTTAAGGTTGGGGAAATCGAAGCAGCAAGGTAGTGAGGTGGACACTGGACTTGAGAAAAGTTGATGTTTCTACCACCTTGCTTCCCTGTGATCTTGATGACAAATTTAGCTGAGTTTAGAAAATTGTCTGGTCTTGCAGGCTTAAATTGTTCTGCTTTGCATAAACTTCTTTATTAAACTGTAAGCAAAAATGGTGTATGTTGATGGCATGATGTTGTTGGTTTGCAGGCTGTGTGGGCAGGGTGGGGACATGCCTCTGAAAACCCAAAACTTCCTGAACTGCTGCACAAGAACAACATCCAGTTTATTGGTGAGTGCTTCTGACCCTGCCTTTATGCTGCTTTTACTGTGTATTGATTGTTATCAGTTTATTTGCAGAGTACTTTCTGTCAGTAACAGTTTACTGTTGCAGAAATTTCTGATTAGAGATTTTAATCCTTTCACTCCCTCACTCTATCCACCAGCTTCCTGCAGAAATGTATGGATAGAGTGAATGTGTTAAGACCCCTTGTTTTCAACCTTCCAACTGAATATTCATTTTGGAGAAACCTTAACCCACCAGTGCCATTGATGATTAGGTCAGTCGGTAACTTTTCCCTATGTTTAGCAAGAAAATCCCATGGTTTCAGTGATGTGTAAGTGAAAATTTCAGGATTCTTTTGATAAATGTATGATAATAGAGTATGCGCGATGTTTTACAGGCATTTTGCTCTGTGTTATGAAATTGTGACCTTCTAAATCAGTGACTTGAAGCATGGTAGATGATGCAGTGTCTAGGATATGAAAATCGAACTTTTATGGCTGAAGAAGTAGCAGATCTCATTACTTGATTTTGAGTCTGTTGATTCACATGATGGCTGGGAAAGTGATGATGATCTGGTGCATCCATGTGGCATTTTGATGTTGGTGTTGCTTGCGGATTTGACCTAGATGAGAGTAGTAACATCCATCAGTAGCACTTTTCAGTTCTTGTGCTGGTGAACCATGTACTGAAAGTGCTGCTGGTAGTGCTAGTTTAGTCTTTGAATGAAACAAGTGAAGGAGAAGCTGAAGGTCAAAATCTGAGTGAGTGAGCTTTAAAAAGAAAGTGCACCTATAGTCTGTGGCTCTCGTGGCGAGAGGGGCTGTGTCAAGAGAGAGAGGTGAGGGTGGTGGTGGTGATGGTGGGGGAGGATTCGGGTAACAAAAACTGCCACAGGGATAGGCGACTAGAACCAATGGGCCCTGATTCAGACTTAACACACAGAGATAGGCGACTAGAACCAATGGGCCCTGATTCAGACTTAACACACAGAGATAGGCAACTAGAACCAACGGGCCCTGATTCAGACTTAACACACAGAGATAGGTGACTAGAACCAATGGGCCCTGATTCAGACTTAACACACAGAGATAGGCGACTAGAACCAATGGGCCCTGATTCAGACTTAACACACAGAGATAGGCGACTAGAACCAATGGGCCCTGATTCAGACTTAACACACACAGATAGACGACTAGAACCAATGGGCCCTGATTCAGACTTTACACACAGAGATAGACGACTAGAACCAATGAATTCTTTTTTGCGTTTCTTCTGAAAACCACATCCTTCAATCAGACCACTGGACTGACTATTGAGATGTAATCATGCTTGAGTGAAAAAAGAGGATGTGTAACATGTAGTGCTATGATAGTGTGTATAGGGTGTTGACATGCATACAGATATGTATTATTTGGTAACTGACTATTACAAAGTGCAAAAACCTAGTCCTATAATGAAACATTATTTGTGTGTGTTTTTTTATAACTTTAAGTTTGTGGCCACATAATAGTTATAAAATGCCATGATCTCTGAATGATTTTGATGAAACTTGTAAGCGTAAAGTCTACTGAACAAAAGAATGTTTACTTTCATGGGGTTATCTTAGCTCGATGAAGAGATATGATTTTCTAAAATTTATAAATAAAAATGTTCAAAACTCCATGGCTTTGAAAGGGTTTAAGCCTTTTTTCATGTTCTTCTTGTGCATATATTCGATAATATTGATTGTAATTTAGTGTTATTCTCCAAACTCATTTGGACTTATTTTGTTTCTTTTCAGTACACACTGTCTTTTCCATTTTGTATTTATTTGTTTAGTTATTTTCCCATGCAGGTCCCCCAGAGAATGCCATGTGGTCTCTAGGTGACAAAATTGCTTCCTCCATCGTGGCCCAGACGGCGGGTGTGCCCACTCTACCCTGGAGTGGCTCAGGCCTGAAGCTGAATTGTTCAGAAAACGACCTCAACACGCGAAAAACAGTAGTGATGCCCAGTGACCTGTATCGTCGTGGCTGCGCGGTAGATGCTGATGAAGGCCTCAAGGCAGCCCAGGAGATTGGATTCCCTGTCATGATCAAGGCCTCAGAAGGAGGGGGTGGGAAAGGCATTCGCAAAGTGGAGAATGTTAGTGATTTCAACACGCTTTTCAGACAGGTAAGAATGTGTAACTTGAAAAAGATATTTTGAATTTGGATTTGAACATCTTTGTTTCTTAGATGCTTATAATTGAGTGCAGTTTTTAGTAAAACTGTTGGGAAATGATTTTGCTAAGTTCAAGATTCCAGGACTAGGCTGTGTTCCATATTTGTAATGATAACTGTCATGCCAGCTGTTTAAGACATTTATTGACCCACCTTTGTGTGAACGAATTATTTTGGTTTGCCTGACGCATGGCAAAAAAACAGTACTGGTAGCTCTAAAATGTGTTACTTTTAAGTGGAGGGAATAAGGAGGGCTAGAGGTGATAGTGGGGGGGGGGGGGGGGGAGCAAGAGTAAGGAGGGCTCAAGGTGATGTTCAGAAGTATATGCATCATGCCTTGTTCATAATGTTATTTGACTGTGCTGACAGGTTCAGCAAGAAGTGCCAGGCTCCCCCATCTTCATCATGAAGCTTGCTTCAGCTGCTCGCCACTTGGAAGTACAGCTGCTGGCTGACAAGTATGGGAGTGCAATCTCTGTGTTTGGCCGCGACTGTTCCATTCAACGCCGTCACCAGAAGATCATTGAGGAGGCCCCTGCGGACATTGCAAAGCCTGATGTCTTTGAGAGGATGGAAAAGGTTTGATTTATCTTTGTTGAAGATGTAGATACTCATCATATAGTGCTAAAAAGGAAAACGATATGTTTGAGATGTATATGGATTATCTGATATGCTCAAAAAGGATTCACCACTTTGGACAACTTCATAGATACTTCATCCCATGTTGTCAGTGATTGTCAGTGATTTGAAAAAGCTTCTTGAGTGTACATGTGAAGCGTTTCAGCAACAAAATTCATTTGAAATAAAAAAGTGTTAATCAAAAGCACAAGGCACTGATAAAAATATCACAAGAGGAAGAGTAATCCAATGAAGAGGGCATACACAGTGACAAACAAATCTCAGAAAAGTACAGAGCACAGTGAGCATGCAAGGATGTGAACACAGAGCTTTGTAAATCCTTAGGCATAGAAGAACATGAATTAACACCTTTGTAAATCCTCACAAAGAAATAAAGCACACAACAGTGTAAATCCACAAAGGAAAGCAAAAGTACAAAAGGCAAGGCGAGAGCAAAGAGATGGGGGACTGGAGAACACACGGGGTGCCATGTGACGCAATAGCATAACCTTGTTTGAGTGAGCCAGCACAAAGCAAACAGTGGAGTAGTGGCATCAGCAGAGCATAGAAGGTATGGTGTTGTCGCTTTGATTTACTTTGCCAAACAGGACAAGCTTTATTCGAACCATAACTGGATATTGGCAAGAAGGGTGGATGTCTTTTCAGCGATTTCTCGACCACCCGGTTTTGCTGTTAGTGTGGTATCTTGCATTAGCTGAGCTTATGCACTTGTAAGATATGGTGAGTACTTTTTATTAATAGGGGATTTGGAATAAAATCCACCAATATTTATGACCACATTGTGTATGCTCATTCTTGTGTGTGGCACCTTCATGTGCTTCTGACACATTGTGTATAAATGCTGTTTATTTCAGGCAGCAGTGCAGCTTGCCAAAATGGTGGGGTACGTGAGTGCTGGCACTGTGGAATACCTGTACAATGCAGAGGAGGATGTCTTCCACTTCCTGGAGCTGAACCCCAGACTTCAGGTGGAGCATCCTTGTACAGAGATGGTGGCTGACATCAACCTTCCTGCTGCTCAGCTGCAGGTACTACTGGATTCCACTGTCGTCTATGTATAAGAATGTGTGTGAGAATGAGTATGTGTTTGTGGAAAAGTGTTGACAGTGATATGTAATGTCCCAACTGTTGAAGTAACTGGCTTAAAGCCAAAGGTGTTGACAGTGATATACAATGTCCCAGCTGTTGAAGTTACTGGCTTAAAGCCAAAGGTGTTGACAGTGATATGTAATGTCCCGACTGTTGAAGTAACTGGCTTAAAGCCAAAGGTATTGACAGTGGTATATAATGTCCCAGCTGTTGAAGTTACTGGCTTAAAGCCAAAGGTGTTGACAGTGATATATAATGTCCCAGCTGTTGAAGTTACTGGCTTAAAGCCAAAGGTGTTGACAGTGATATATAATGTCCCAGCTGTTGATGTTACTGGCTTAAAGCCGTTGGTCAAACTTGCTGTTCATAGATTTTACAATCCTTGTTATTTGAATCGCTTAACCATAAAGATACCATGTTTTTTGACAGATTGCTATGGGTTTACCCCTCCATCGTATCAAAGATATCCGTTTGCTGTATGGAGAAGACCCATGGGGAGATTCAACCATTGACTTTGACAACCTAACCATGAAGCCCCAACCACGAGGCCATGTGATTGCTGCTAGAATCACCAGTGAAAACCCTGATGAGGTCAGTCCAGATCACTTTACATTACCAAAAAAAAAAAAAAAAAAAAAAAAATCATGTTTTTACTGTCCTTACCCACAAATGATAAATCATAAATGTTTTTTAATGAAAAAAAAAAAAGCATAAAAGCTCTTAGTTTTTGGACGGTTAGGAGACTTGTATATCTTCTTTCTTCATGTTGGAAGCAGTTTTGTTCAGTATTGAGATTAATGGTTTGTAGTTCTCAACTCCATGAGATTTGGAGTTCTGAAGTACAGGGTTTCTTTTATTTCAATAATAAATAGCTGTGGTGGGATGGAAATATTAAAGTTTCGTAATCATTTTTTTTTAAAAATGGAAAATGTTAACATTGTCTTTTTGCGCTGTCTGTATAACAATGTGTGTATGTAAAATTGAGCAACAGAGCTTTCATTGTGATGAGATGTTCGAAGTCAGGAGACAAGTCTCCATAGTCTTTACAGAATACAGCAGTGTCAGGTTTGAGCTTTACTAATATACATATATATATATATATGCACACACACACACACACACACACACACACACACACACACACACACACACACACACACACACACACAACACACCACACACACACACACACCACACACACACACACAACACTATGTTTTGTTTTTTTTCCCTTTCAGGGATTCAAACCCAGTTCAGGTACAGTATCGGAACTAAACTTCCGTAGCAGCAAGAATGTGTGGGGCTATTTCAGTGTAGCGGCCTCCGGCGGTCTGCATGAGTTTGCTGACTCCCAGTTTGGTCACTGCTTCTCTTGGGGCGAAGACAGAGAGGATGCCAGAGAGTATGTTGATATAGTCTTTAGAACATTCCTACTCTTTCTGTCATCTTTTTGCATATCATATTTCATTATTTCCACTATGGATTTCCTACAAGCATAAGTAACCCAACCTCTTCGTTTTTGCATACTTTCTGTTCCACACAGTATATTCTGTTTCAAATTTTTTGTTAATTTAACTTTAGAAACACCAAATCAAAAACCATAGCTAACCTGACCAGTTTAGCTCTTTATCTCAGGCCAAAATTTTAATGGCTCTCACATAATCTGCATGTGATCTGCCTTGACCAATCAGTGGTCCCCATGCTGATTTGGTGTTAAGTAATTTCCATCAACCCTTATTCTTACTGACCATGTACCAAGTAATAGACTCATGCAAGTTGACTCCCTCTTAGCTTTCTCTTTCTCCACTTTCTTTCATGTCTGAATTTGCCTGTGCTTTCATTCTTCATACCATCCTTTCCAACTTTTCCTTGATTTGATCATTCATTAACCTTGGGTAAATCATGGGGCGACCGTCCCCGACCCAATGCTTCCCCAGGTGGCAGATAGGGGAATGACCCTCAGATATGGGGGTTAGCTGCGAATAATCAATAAGCAGTCGCGGACCAAACAACGACAACGTTCTAGGGGAAGCTGGGTTATAGGGTGGCACCTTTACTTCTATGAAGCGGTCTCACAACCCTACAGTGAATACTGTCAGGCAAGCAGGGGTGCCATAACTCCAACCACTGAAGTCCTGGAAGCAGGGGATGGATGAATGTGGAGATGAAGGCAGAGTACTGTACAACAATCAGCTTCTACTTCATGGTCATGGGCAGAAGATTTCCAAGGAAACAATGGCCAGGACACCTTCACAGTATGTTCACTGCACTCCAGGAAAGCACTGGCTACCTATCTGTCGTTTTTTTTTTGTTTTTTTTTCCAAAAACTGCACAAAACGCAGGAAGATTTATTTATGATGAGCGATTCGAGCCAACATCGTGTTGATTTCTTATTCACCAATCTCATTGTACATCCTGATATGTCACCTCAGCTGGCTGCACTTCGCAGCAATGATTGTTCTGGATCCAACCGCTTTGATCCCTTCTACATCGCGATCAATATCTGTTGATGATTGTGGGGTCCATTTGTCCAAGCCCCAGGAACAAGCTACTGGAAAAACATGCTTTTAGCAGATTTCCACCAAAAGTTCAAGCATAAGTTTGGCTCTTACAATTGTGGGTTGATTTCATCCCCCCTCGCTTCTCACGAATAGTCAATCGTTCCCCAGTGGGGCCCTTTCACTCAGTTTTGGCTTTGTTAGTGGAACAACACATGGCTGAAAAACTTGAAAACCTGCAACCTTCCAAACCTCCTTATTCCCCCTGTAGCAGGGAACAGTAGAAGTCCCTACAGACTGAGGTAATCAGCCTGCTTCAGAAGGAAACATGCCCTTCCTTCATTGTTTAAATTCACCTATGGTTTGTGATTTTTGTTGTTGTCAATACAAAGTTAAAATGAGGATTTTTTTTCTTAGATCCCTGTTTGACTTGTATACTTTCCAAATCAAAAACCCAGATTCCTCCCATTCAACCCCATTCAAATCACTGTAGTTCTCACAAAGAATTTCTGCAAGGATCAAAAGAATGAGGGTCAGTTGGAATGATTCAGCACCTACTGAGCATGAGAGCACTGGCTGGTCAAGGCAGATCACATGCAGATCACTTGAGAGCCATAGACAGCTACACAAAATTTTTGCTATTGACAGAGAGCTAAACTGGTTAAGTTAGTTTACAATTTTTGATTTGGTAAATATACTAGTTAAACAGGGATTTGAGAACAAAAATCCTCATTTCAATGTCCTCTTTGAATAAGGAGACTGGTGGTCTCATTTTCTCCTCCTCCCCCTTACTCATACCCTCACCACTTGTGTTTTGATTACCCATTTTCATAAATTTGTTGTATGTTGAAAGCCGTCATGCAGCTGATGCTTAGTAAAACTATCATGGTGTTTGCGCTAATCAGTCTCACTGATTCCAGTGAGTTTGCTGTTCAGATGAAGGTGAAAAAAGAACCTTTATGCTATTTGTCATTGATCATGTATCACTTTCTTAGAATTGAATTCCTTGTTGTCAAGAACAAAATATTGAGATGAAAGATGACATGTTTCATGTAGAAGAAAATGTACTCTGTGCTAAAAATGTTCCTGACCAAACATGTGAAACTGACAGAAAAAAAATTCTGCAAGTAAAGATAAGAAATAAATTTCTTCAGTCAATGTGTATATTTTGATATGATACTACTACTACTATACTAATACAGACTTTACTCATGCTCATGTACTACTACTACACTAATACAGACTTTACTCATGCTCATCTGTATAGAAATTTGGTGGTGGCACTGAAAGAACTGTCAATTCGTGGTGACTTCGGCACCACAGTGGAGTACCTGATCAAGTTGCTGGAGACAGAAGAATACCAGACCAACAATATCACCACTGGTTGGTTAGACCGACTCATTGCTGAAAAAGTGAAGGCAGAACGTCCAGACACCATGCTGGCAGTCATCTGCTGCGCTCTGCACATTGCTGACAACCACATCGCCACCAGCTTCTCTGACTTCACCACATCTCTGGAAAGGTAATTAGTGCTTGATCAATTTGGAAATCTCAGCTTTAAGGTCATTTGTTTGATGCTGCCACATAAAGACCATCTCACATGTCCTTTTCTATTCGAGTGAGGCATTTGCAATAAACAAGCAACTTAAACAAAAGGTGAGATTTCTGTGCCGTTTTTTATCTTTTGTTAAAGTTGCTTGTGAATGAGAAATATGTAATGCAGCACAGGAAAAGTAGGCTAAAGTGCGAATTCTTCATTTCCAAGTTTTTACTTCAGTATAGAAATTCAAAGTTTCTGAACGAATTTGTGGGAAAACATATGTTAGTTGTCTGGTATTGTTTTCTTTTTAGACATGTTTAAACTTTGTAAGTGCACATTTGAGAAGGAAAGTAATTAGTTTGTAAAATTTTGAAAATTGAAGAGTTTGTAGTGTCATCCTCCACCATATCCAGCTTATGCAGTATGACACATGAGTGTTCTATTTTATTAAGACACCTCCAGGCATACGTTCCCATACCTACAATGCCAAGTCACTTATGAACGCACTTCCTCTTTGGCGTTTTAGGGTGTTTTTGCTGTAAAACTTTGGGAAATTGAAGATTAGATATTAAAGACTTAAAACATGGAAAACTCTCAGTTGTCATAATTGTTTTACCCTGTCCAGCTATTTTTAGCTATCGGCACAGCTGGTTGTGAATTTAGCCAGGTTTTCCCATGCCTTTGTATAATCTGAAATCTCACAGGAGAGGAACTGTATTTGAGATATCAAAACAAATAAAAACTAAAAACAAAACAAAAAGCACATCACAAGATGGGAGCTTAAGTCTCAAGCCTCACATATGGTTTATTTACAAGCTTCCATATTATTTTGATATGGGTAGCCTTTTGATGTATTGTTCTTGCTGTGATACTTTAAGCAACCAGATATTGAGGAAATTAGGAAAAATGTAAAGAACAATAGAGCTATTGAAGTTTGGGTTGAAATATTTGAACCTTTAGGGTATAGAAGTTGTGGGTATAAAAACATAAAGAAGATGATTGTTGTAGTTGAAATGAACAAAGGATGCTGAGGTGTACTTGTTAGAGTAAAATGAAAATATGAAGGACTTGTGTTAAATAAATTGTGGGAACAGGCTGACTAACTGACATTTTGGAATGTGATTTATTTTGATAATTGTTATGCATCATTTTTGCTTACAATACACATAGAAGAACATTGGTGTAAAGATTTTCTACTTTGCAAATGAAATTAAGAAACTGATCTTAGAAAGAAACACCAAGGTACATTTTCTGTTTGTGTAGGCGTGTATTTTTGGTGGTTACAAAATTGTTCCTTGTTTGTGTTTCAGAGGCCAGATATTGCCATCCTATTCTTTGAAAAACGTGGCAGATGTCCAGCTGATCTATGAAGGAGTCAAGTACACATTGGAGGTTATTTTTTTGTTACATACATAATCATTACAATTTTTTCATCTCTCTGCACGAATGTGTGAAAATGCTGAAATTGTCACTCCTACAGTCATAACAGTGAAAGCAAATGTTTGCAATAGAACTTTCTTTTATGTTATGAAACTTGAAGTGTATTATTAAGAAATTGAACATTATCAGAAATGTGTATAATACACATGTCTGTTGCATTATGAGCTTAATGGAGTATGGCAATTTTAAGGAGATATGTAAAGCAGTATATCTGAAATACCTCAAAATGTTTGTTATTTCATCAAGGTATTTTACCTGTCTGTGTTTTACAGGTGGTGAAAACAGGCCAGACAAGCTACCTGCTTTGTATGAATGACTCTACAATTGACATTGAGGCTCACAGGTAAGTGTAGAAGACATATTGATGTGAACATATATAATTCTGTGTATGAAAATGCTTCTGTGATCTTTGGAAGAATATCAGAGAAGATTGTTCATAGTAGATTTCATAAATAATATCAGAGTAGATTGTTCTTTGTAGATTCTATAGATATCTTTGACAAAGGACACAGTTACATCTGTTTGGTCTGTTGTTAATGTGTCTGGATTCTGTAGTGAAGTTGGGTAAATGTTTAGGGTTTTATTGTGCTTGTTTTTGTTACTTGTTGTTCTTTATTAATTTTATTCATTTCTATGTCTCTTTGTTGGGGGTGTGTAGGGATTTGGATGGTAGGTGTATATTTGCTGCAGTTCTTGGATGTTGCAGATCGGCCAACTTGTCACACACTTTTTTTTTTTTATCATCCTTCCAACTAATGGTATTGTCATTGACAGATTGAGTGATGGAGGACTGCTGATGTCACTGGATGGACTGAGCTACACCACATACCTGAAAGAACAAGTCAACAGCTATCGCATCACCATTGACAACCAGACCTGTACCATGCACAGGGAAAATGACCCTACCATTCTCAGGTACTGTATTTATTTGTGCGCCTCTGTTTGTTGTGTGTGTGTTTGTGTGTGTGTGTTGTGTGTGTGTTTTGTGTGTGTGTGTTGTGTGTGTGTGTGTGTGTCCATATTGTCTTTTCCTGAGTTCCACATACACTTCACCCAAATCTGCCAACAGTTATCTGGCAGACTCCTTGAGCCTACACACACACACACACACACACACACACACACACCACACACACACACACACACACACACACACACACACACACACACACACACACACACACACACACACACACACACACACACACACACACACACACACACACACACACACAACACACACGCACACACACAAACCTTTATGTTGGCAAGGACTTGAAATGGGGAGGGTAGGGGAAGGGATATGGGGTATGCTAAGCTGACACCACCAGTGATTGAAGCCCATTTTTATGTTGTAAGTTGTAATTGAACTTCATGTGTCATGGTAGTGACACATTTGACATAGCAAAGTGCAGACCTGCAACTAGAAAACAGACCATGTGTGAGATAATGGTAGTCAAGACTGTAAACAGTTATGTGAGATAATGGTAGTCAAGACTGTAAACAGTTGTATGAGATAATGGTAGTCAAGACTGTAAACAGTTGTGTGAGATAATGGTAGTCAAGACTGTAAACAGTTGTGTGAGATAATGGTAGTCAAGACTGTGTAAACAGTTGTGTCAGATAATGGTAGTCAAGACTGTAAACAGTTGTGTCAGATAATGGCAGTCAAGACTGTGTAAACAGTTGTGTGAGATAATGGTAGTCAAGACTGTGTAAAGAGGTGTGTGAGATAATGGTAGTCAAGACTGTGTAAACAGGTGTGTGAGATAATGGTAGTCAAGACTGTAAACAGTTGTGTGAGATAATGGTAGTCAAGACTGTAAACAGTTGTGTGAGATAATGGCAGTCAAGACTGTAAACAGTTGTGTCAGATAATGGTAGTCAAGACTGTGTAAACAGTTGTGTCAGATAATGGTAGTCAAGACTGTGTAAACAGTTGTGTCAGATAATGGCAGTCAAGACTGTGTAAACAGTTGTCAGATAATGGTAGTCAAGACTGAGTAAACAGTTGTGTCAGATAATGGTAGTCAAGACTGTGTAAACAGTTGTGTCAGATAATGGCAGTCAGGACTGTGTAAACAGTTGTGTCAGATAATGGCAGTCAGGACTGTGTAAACAGTTGTCAGATAATGGTAGTCAAGACTGAGTAAACAGTTGTGTCAGATAATGGTAGTCAAGACTGTGTAAACAGTTGTGTCAGATAATGGCAGTCAGGACTGTGTAAACAGTTGTGTCAGATAATGGCAGTCAGGACTGTGTAAACAGTTGTCAGATAATGGTAGTCAAGACTGAGTAAACAGTTGTGTCAGATAATGGCAGTCAAGACTGTGTAAACAGTTGTGCAAGATAATGGTAGTCAAGACTGTGTAAACAGTTGTGTCAGATAATGGCAGTCAAGATTGTGTAAACAGTTGTGTCAGATAATGGCAGTCAGGACTGTGTAAACAGTTGTCAGATAATGGTAGTCAAGACTGAGTAAACAGTTGTGTCAGATAATGGCAGTCAAGACTGTGTAAATAGTTGTGTCAGATAATGGCAGTCAAGACTGTGTAAACAGTTGTGTCAGATAATGGTAGTCAAGACTGTGTAAACAGTTGTGTCAGATAATGGTAGTCAAGACTGAGTAAACAGTTGTGTCAGATAATGGCAGTCAAGACTGTGTAAACAGTTGTGTCAGATAATGGTAGTCAAGACTGTGTAAACAGTTGTGTCAGATAATGGCAGTCAAGACTGTGTAAATAGTTGTCAGATAATGGTAGTCAAGACTGAGTAAACAGTTGTGTCAGATAATGGTAGTCAGGACTGTGTAAACAGTTGTGTGAGATAATGGCAGTCAAGACTGTGTAAACAGTTGTGTCAGATAATGGTAGTCAGACTGTGTAAACAGTTGTCAGATAATGGCAGTCAGGACTGTGTAAACAGTTGTGTCAGATAATGGCAGTCAGGACTGTGTAAACAGTTGTCAGATAATGGTAGTCAAGACTGTAAACAGGTGTGTGAGATAATGGTAGTCAAGGCTGTAAACAGTTGTCAGATAATGGTAGTCAAGACTGTAAACAGTTGTCAGATAATGGCAGTCAGGACTGTGTAAACAGTTATGTGAGATAATGGCAGTCAAGACTGTGTAAACAGTTATGTGAGATAATGGTAGTCAAGACTGTGTAAACAGTTGTGTCAGATAATGGTAGTCAAGACTGTGTAAACAGTTGTCAGATAATGGTAGTCAGACTGTAAACAGTTGTGTCAGATAATGGTAGTCAAAACTGTGTAAACAGTTGTGTCAGATAATGGCAGTCAAGACTGTAAACAGTTGTGTCAGATAATGGTAGTCAAGACTGTGTAAACAGTTGTGCGAGATAATGGTAGTCAGACTGTGTAAACAGTTGTGTGAGATAATGGTAGTCAAGACTGTAAACAGTTGTGTGAGATAATGGTAGTCAAGACTGTGTAAACAGTTGTGTGAGATAATGGTAGTCAAGACTGTGTAAACAGTTGTGTGAGATAATGGTAGTCAGACTGTGTAAACAGTTGTGTGAGATAATGGTAGTCAAGACTGTGTAAACAGTTGTGTCAGATAATGGCAGTCAAGACTGTGTAAACAGTTGTGTGAGATAATGGTAGTCAGACTGTGTAAACAGTTGTCAGATAATGGTAGAAAGGTTTCCGATGTTACTCTGCCGTCCACACATAAATTATCTCAGTTACCAAAATTGTTTTCCGACTTTTTTACCCAGAAAATTCTGACCATCCGTGATGGGTTTCTGTCATCCTCTGACACAACTGACCAGTCCGTTATTTATAAAGGTACACCACTCTGTCAGTTTACTCCTGTTTCTGAATCATTTGTACGGAAGCTGATTGCTGAGTCCCCCAAAGTCTCTTGTATTCTCGACCCCATCCCCACCCCTCTTCTCTATGACCACCTCGACACCCTTCTCCCCACTATCACTCGCATTCTTAATGAATCACTATCTTCAGCTTCTGTTCCCTCTGATTTTAAGACTGCTCTTGTTAAGCCTCTCCTGAAAAAGTCTTCCCTTGACCCCAACGTGTTGAAAAATTACCGCCCCATTTCCAACCTCCCCTTTCTGTCCAAAATTCTCGAGAAAATTGTCCTCCACCAGCTTTCAGCTCATTTGACTGCCAACAACCTTCTATCTCCCCATCAGTCAGCATATCGTCCAGAGCACAGCACAGAGACTGCCATCCTTCGTATCCTTAATGATACTCTCAATTCGTTAGATAAAAATAAAATTTCTGTCCTCCTCTTGTTAGATCTTTCAGCTGCTTTCGACACCATAGACCATGAAATTCTTCTCTCCCGTTTGGAACATACATTTGGTATTAGAGACTTAGCTCTTAATTGGTTTCACTCTTATCTTTCGGACAGGAAACAGTTTGTGCTAGTGGATAGTCACCGTTCAAATGAAACCTCCCTCGATTTTGGTGTGCCTCAGGGCTCCGTGCTCGGTCCTGTTTTATTCATTCTGTATACTACCCCTCTTTCTGATGTCATCCGCGGCCATTCCATTTCGCATGAAATGTTTGCGGATGACACTCAGCTCCTTCATTCAGCTTCTGTTGATGACTATCCTGATGCAATTTCTTCTCTCCAAAACTGTACCTCTGACATTGATCTCTGGATGTCATCAAATAAGCTGAAACTTAACTGTGACAAGACGGAGGCTATACGTTTCTCACATCATGATATCAACACACTTTCTTCTTCTCTCCCTATAGGTTCTAGTTCCATTGAATTTTCTGACTGTGTCCGGGATTTAGGAGTTCTTTTAGATCATGATCTTTCTATGCAAAAACATGTCACTAAGATATGCCAGCTTTCTTATATGGAACTAAGACGTATTGCTTCTATCCGCCCCTTTCTTACTGAGGAAGCCACTAAAACTCTTATTTCCTCTTATATTCTTTCACGCTTGGACTACTGTAATTCTATTCTAATCGGCTGCCCTTCAGTTGTCATTCAACCTCTCCAACGTGTTCAGAATTCAGCAGCTAGGCTTGTTTGTAAAGCCCCTAGATCCCAGTCATGTTCTCCTCTTCTGAAAAAGTTGCATTGGCTTCCAGTTGAACAAAGAATCAAATACAAATGTTGCTGTCTCTGTTACAAAATTCTTACTTGCTCCGCTCCCTCTTATCTGTCTGAACTTCTTCAAGTGTATGTACCATCCAGAACTCTCCGATCCTCTACCGACACAAGAACTTTCTGTGTTCCCCGTTTCAACCGGAAACTGCATGGTCAGAGAGCTTTCTCCCACTCTGCTGCCATGACCTGGAACTCCCTTCCCTATCATATTCGCCATAAGCAATGTCTTCCTTCTTTCAAGTCTAGTCTGAAGACCTATCTTTTCACTCAATACTTTCATTGATCTTCTCTTTCTCTTCTCTCTCAGCCCTGATCATCGTTCCTACATATATGTGTGTGTGTGTGTTTGTGTGTGTGTGTGTGTGTGTGTGTGTGTGTGTGTGTGTGTGTGTGAAGCATGTTTATGCGAGCAAGAGAGAGGGAGAGAGAGGGAGAGAGGAAAAGAGAGAGAGAGAGAGGCTGTGCGGGAGAGAGAGAGAGTGAGCAAGGAATATTGGGAGCACGGTAGAGAGCGAGAGTATGGTTGGGGTGGGGCAAGAGAGTGAGAGTATGAGTAAGAGTATGTGTAAGCGTGATAGAATTTGATAGTAGAGAAACTGAGTGGTTGAGAGAGGGAGTGTGTTTGGGTCTGTGTGTGTGTGTGTGTGTGTGTGTGTGTGTGTGTGTGTGTGTGTGTGTGTGTGTGTGTGTGTGTGTGTGTGTGAAGAGAAAGAGAGAGAAAATATTTTTGTATGATTGTCACTATTTTTAGTAATATTTGAATTTACTATGTTAATATGTCTTGTTGAACGTAAATTTTATGTTTTATGTTATATAGTGTTAGCAGCGGTATGTTTAAATTTTATGTTGGTGTATCTATTTGTATTTAGTTATATACTGATTTTATGTGAAGCGCTTTGTGCTCTGGAAAGCGCTATATAAATTGCCTTTATTATTATTATTATTAGTCAGACTGTGTAAACAGTTGTGTGAGATAATGGTAGTCAAGACTGTGTAAACAGTTGTGTGAGATAATGGTAGTCAAGACTGTGTAAACAGTTGTGTCAGATAATGGTAGTCAAGACTGTGTAAACAGTTGTGTGAGATAATGGTAGTCAAGACTGTGTAAACAGTTGTGCAAGGTAATGGCAGTCAGGACTGTGTAAACAGTTGTGTCAGATAATGGCAGTCAAGACTGTAAACAGTTGTGTCAGATAATGGCAGTCAGGACTGTGTAAACAGTTGTGCGAGATAAATGGTAGTCAAGACTGTGTAAACAGTTGTGCGAGGTAATGGCAGTCAGGACTGTGTAAACAGTTGTGTCAGATACTGGCACTCACAGTCAATTTCGATTTGCTGAAAGTACTTTAGCACTCAGTTGGTTCTGTATGTGATAAAGCACATGTTCTGTTGCATGATAAGAAACCTGCCATAAGCCTGATATATAAACCATATACGCTGGTGGGTTCCTGATATTTTCCATAAATTACAGGTTGTAAATTGTCTGTAATATTTATTTTGTCATGAACTGAAGATGTACAAGATGCCACGTTTTTGTGTGTGTTGCAGATCTCCTTCTGCAGGCAAGCTGCTGAACTATGTGGTGGAAGACGGAGGCCATGTGTTCTCTGGTGATGTCTATGCTGAAATTGAAGTGATGAAGATGGTGATGGAATTGCGCGTCACTGAGGATGGATGGTGAGTAGAATGACCATTGAGTATTTTCTTTGTAGCCTAAGGATGGATGGTGAGTAGAATGACCATTGAGTATTATCTTTGTAGCCTAAGGATGGATGGTGATAGAATAACCATTGAGTATCATCTTTGTAGCCTAAGGATGGATGGTGAGTAGAATAACCATTGAGTATTTTCTTTGTAGCCTAAGGACGGATGGTGAGTAGAATGACCATTGAGTATCATCTTTGTAGCCTAAGGATGATGTAGTAGATGCCATTGAGTGTTATTTGTAGCTAAGATGATGGTGGTAATGCCATTGAGTGTTATCTTTGTAGCCTAAGGATGGATGGTGAGTAGAATAACCATTGAGTATCATCTTTGTAGCCTAAGGATGGATGGTGAGTAGAATAACCATTGAGTATCATCTTTGTAGCCTAAGGATGGATGGTGAGTAGAATAACCATTGAGTATCATCTTTGTAGCCTAAGGATGGATGGTGAGTAGAATAAGTATTGAGTATTTTCTTTGTAGCCTGTTGTTAACTCCGGTACAAGACTGAAGTATAAGAGGGCTGGTATATGAAGTAATTTTGGCAACTAAGAAGAGTCACTGTTGCAGGCATCTGCAAGTGTGTCAGATATTTTTGAGGCCTGCCTTGCATCAGTATCTCTACCGTCATGCTGAAGATAAACTGAGTAATTGCTAGCCAGAAAACGGGCTTTGAATGGAGGGAGTGGCCTCCATAGAATCATGAAAATGCGAGTCCCAGGGCTAAATGTTTTGGAATTTGAATATTGTTCAGATGTGATTCATCGCACTCAGACAGTCTCATATGCACTCAGTCTGCCAGTAATTATCTGCTAGATTCCTTGAGTCTGCGCAGTTCCCTATGCACTGGCAAGGTCTTGAAATGTGGAACTGGGGTGGTGGATAAAGGGACAGTCTATGAAACACAAAGGTAGCACTACTGATTAGAGCATTAAGATGGGCAGTAAACAGGCCAGCTTTTATGTTGTGGACTGGGGTTGGACTTGAGACATCAAATGTTGAGTCTGTGGCTCTACCAGCAGAGCCTGCCCACCTGTTAAATGTTTTTTTTTGTTTTTTTTTTAAACTCAGTGCTTGGCACAGAATAATGAGTGCATTGATGCCTGAATCTAAATGGAAAATGGATTCATTGTTGAAGTGATGTTTCACTGTCAAATGACTTCATAGATTGTACTGTGCCATTGTAGCATTGTGACCAGAAGATTGACCATCTTGATTGCTTGGACTGGGAGATGGGAAAATGAATGTTCTTTGAAAACAGTAACCAACACTTAACAGGTGGTGTGTGTGTGTGTGTGTGTGTGTGTGTGTGTGTGTGTGTTGTGTGTGTTGTGTGTGTGTGTGTGTGTGTGTGTGTGTGTGTGTGTGTGTGTGTGTGTGTGTGTGTTGTGTGTGTGTGTGTGTTGTATGCAGCATTCTCTACTCAAAGCGGCCAGGATCTGTGTTGGACGCAGGCAGTATTGTGGCCCACCTTCAGCTGGATGATCCCAGCCGTGTGCAGACGGTAGGTGTTACGCTGTTATGTAGAGTGTTTTTTTTTCCCTTGTTACAGTGGATTTACCTTGTGAAATTTTAACAACTGTTCCTGAGTACAGTGCATTGCTACAGTGAAGTGTCCTCTTTCTTTCTCCTGTCTTTCTGTATGCATGTATTTCTATTTTCCTGTGAAATTGGATTTTTCTGCACAATTTTGCTGGTGCAAATCCCTATCATAGGATCTTTAACATGCACTGAGTGCACACTGCATGTGCTATCTTGGTTTATTATTTCACCTGAAAGACTAGAACCTAAATTACCATGTAGGATCTAGAAGAGGTGGGAGGGGGGGGGGGAATCCAGTGCCATCCATGATTCGAATCCTGGTTTTGCATATCCTGTGGAGGTGCTAGACAGCTAGGCCACACACTCTGTGTCTTGTGTGTGTGTTGAGAGAACTCGTGGTCAGTTTGTAGTGTGTGTGTTGAAAGAACTTGTGGTCAGTTTGTACTCCTGCACCATATCCACCAATTTTCGAAACTATTAATTCTTAACCTGTCCTTTGCTCTTGCTGCAAGCTGGTGGGATGGTGGAATGAAGCAATTAACTGTTCCAAACCTGGCTTCTGTGAATGAAAACAAGAATGTTGATGATGATGATGATGATGATGATGATGATGATGATGGTGAGCCTTGTGTTCCATCATATCAGGGCTGTTTAGCGTGTGGTGAATGATTTCTCAGATGGAGTTACAGAAAGTTTACTGCAGTTAGTTCACTTATTAAACAAAAGAGGCTCATGATATGATGAGTTTGTTTGAAATTAGTTTTCAAGGTCACGAATGTGTGACAATGTGTAAAACCTTACATGAATGTGTGACAATGTGTAAAACCTTACACGAATGTGTGACAATGTCTAAAACCTTTCACGAATGTTTGATGTCTAAAACCTTCTCACACAATTCCCGTGAGGATCTGTTTTGAATATTTGTAGCAGTGGACAATGAAGTATCTTATTGTTTTGATTTTTTTGGGGGGGAATGAGTGTATGCATGTTGTTTTGCTCACACTCTGTGGGCAGTATGTTGCTGCAATCCTCATAATCCATCTTCAGTGAGCTTGTATGCTGGTTTTTTTCATTCCTTCATAAGCTAGTGGACATTGACATGACTTACAGTCTTTAACGTGGGTTTAGGCACTCGAAGGTCTGTACACATGTTGACCTGGAAGATCAGAAAAAAAATCTGCCCTTTACCCGCCAGGTAAGAAGTATATAGGCAGGATTGAACTCAAACATTTAGATTGGAAGTTTGACATTTTATCCATGTGACTATTGTACCATTCAAAGAAAAACTTAAGAGACGCGGAGAAAAGATTTGTTAGGTTAACACAACCGTATTGTTTCTTCTGTGATTGTACAACACCAAGTTCATCATATATCAGCATGTTGGACACTGATTACCCATAGATTTTTCTTTTTCGTTTTTGATGACAGGCGAAGCAGAACGAAGGATCACTGCCACAGATGCAGAACTCCATCACACAGGGGGAACGACTACACCAAGTGTACCAGAGGTTGCGGACAGAGCTGGACAACATCATGGCTGGCTACATTCTCCCTGATCCCTATTTCCTCAGCAGGGCTTCTGCCACTGTGGAGAGGCTCATGACCTGCTTGAAAGATCCCAGTCTGCCTCTCTTGGAGCTTCAGGTAGGCATACATAGTCCTTGGCACAAGGTGTTTTGTTAGTAGATGCCTAGTTGGCGCAGAATTATCACTATCATCTTCTAATCCACTGCGTGAGTGTGAATCCTGTTCAAGAAAAAAATTGTATGTGTGGTTTCTAATACACCCAGTTGTGATGGGTATCTGACCCTATGGGGAAGGTAAAGCAGAGAGCGAGAGAGAGAGAAAATGAACACCAACATCATAATGCTGGCCCTGAGAAAAGTTGAAGTCTGTACCAATTGTACTAAAACCTCAGTGTTGTAGGCATTCTTATTAATCCTCTGTCAGTTGTAACCCTCCAGGGTCAAAGGGCATTGCATCAGCGTGAGCAGTTGAAACGGCTTTTTTTCCTTGTGATGGATTAAATACATTATCTACATTATCAACCTTAATGACAGTAGAATTGGAAATAGGATGGTGCAAATCATAAGATGTTCTCAATTTTCCTTTATGTTTTGGCTTGGAAGAGGATACTGTGACTTTGAAAAATGAGCCCTACCTGTTCAGACATGACTACACACTGGTGTAGTCAGAATGCTTTTTTTTTTTTTTTTGGACTGAGCTTCCAGTGTAGTTTCATACAATTATTGTGATCATTGCTGACATATCTTTGTCAACAACTTAACAAGTAGATTTACACTAGTACATTTGAAATATACTCAAACGTTTGCACATGCATACGCACGCACACACACACACACACACACACACACAACACACACACACACACACACACACACACACACACACACACACACACACACACACACACACACACACACACTCTCTCACTCACTCACTCACACACTCATTCTCTCTCTCTCTCTCTCCCCCCCTCTCTCTCTCTCCCCCTCTCTCTCTCTCCCCCCCCCCCCCCCACACACACTCTCTCACACACTTTGATCCTCCTGTCTCTTTCTTGACTATACACACAAACCCTATTTGTTTCTTGAGTATACACACATACATATTACATAGAGATTCTCACACATACTTATTTGTGCAGAGCAAACAGTCGTTAAAAAGACAAATTTAATGTAATTTATTTGTAATAATGTAGTTTCATGTTTAATGTTGGTTAAATATTGGCAACCTGGTTTTTTTTAGTATTTTGCAACTGATACAGTGTGTCGCATTAGCTGAGCTTATGCACTTGTAAGGTATGGTTAAGTAATGTGCTGTTAAAAAAAAAAAATTTAGTGTGAGTAGGTAGGACCAGCCAAATTTTTAACTTCAACTAAATATAATAAAATTTACATTTTTAGAAAGGAAATAACAAGACAAAAGCACATGCAAAATTTCAAAAAAATATCTTTATTAGTTTTTGAGATATTCACTGTTGAAATAGCTAAAATAATGGCGTTTTTCATCAAATGCATAATCAGCGACTTTTGGGGACTAAGATCTTCAAACCTAATGCTCACCCAAGGCTGCAAATTTACCTCCAAGCTCCCAATAACATGCACAGTGCACCTGATTTTTTCCAGAGCTGTCCTATAATTGGTTTTGAAGACTAAAGGCTCTAAAAATGAGGAAAAAAGCCATTTTGGCAGCTGTCCGATCACTGATTTTACACATGACGAACACAAAACAGAGTGTATCTTGAGAACTAATAAAGATACAGGAATGATACTTATATCAGTGGATTCAGCAGACATCCAGCTATCTAAATAACTTTGTTAAAAGATAATATACTGAAAATTAAGGGAGCTGGAAGGCACAAAGTCAAAGCCAATGCAAGATCAACTGGATAAAATGTAGACAAATATACCCATGAAAAGGTGAAAAGACTTCAAACACTCACTACCAAATTGTCTGGGTAATTTCAAGTGTGGTACATTTCATGTATTAATTTCTGGTATCCTGGCTGCTGCAGAAAAGTAATCTCTTGACCACCTCAAAGTCAAACACACCTTACAAAGTCAATACAGAGAACATGCTCACAATGATGCTGTTTGTCCATCATAGTCAATGAAGACAATGACACTCTAGTGGCTGGTAGACTGGGTCTGGTGTGTCAAAGGTGGCTGATTTAAGTCAGGCACAGTTGTTCACAATATATTGTCAATACTGAAGCAGTCAAATCTGAGAAATTAATGTGGATGATGGCTCACGGGGAACAGGATGCAAACTGGTGCCCAACTACGCGTCGAGCTGTTCTGCATGCTGCAGGAACTGCCTCCACCTCCTCTTCATGGATGCCCACTCTGCCTCTCTGACTGCCCACACCCTGTGTTTCTCAACAAGGTCAAAGTCAGAGAAAAACACAAAACAAGCAGCAACTTGTTCGATGGTGTCGGATGAGGGCCACTTGAAGACATTTTCTTCACCTCGCTGTTCCATGAACGTCACATCTGCGAGGTCAGGTCGATGGACCATGAGGATTTGTCCTAAATAGAACCTGTCATCGTAAAATACTGCGACAGACTGTCCTTGGCCAGTGTACTGGAAGTCAAAAGTTTCGGTGTCGTTCTCCAGCTCTTCTGGAACAGGAAGGGCATCCTCCTCTTCATCCTCATCTGGAGCATCAACTACAGGCATGGGGTCAGCTTTGGCTGGCAACTCAGTTTTAGCAGCTACCTCACTTCAGTTATCAGCACAGCACTGCATGTGGTTGATCTGCTCTGACCTGGCATGCCTTTGAAAAATTATGATGAAGAAATCTAGTGTATGTATTCATAACAAATAACTACAAGGTACAGAGTTTCTAAACTGCCTGATGATGATTATATTTATAGCACATGCCATGGGCACACACCACATTCTGCTAACAAAAGTTGAGAATGAAAGTTGAAACTCAAGTTGCTGTTTCTTGCATGCACACCATGATCCCTTTCCCTCCTCAACCACTGAGGAGTAGAATCTTATCGCTTCCTCCAGTCTTACCATTCTCCCGGAAAACGGATTAAGTTTCGTATACACGTGTATAAAAGGAGAAGGGTGAAGGCATGTTGAAAAACCAACATGCGTTTCTTCGAAACTGAAAAAATTCGTCTGCTACCCTTCCCGAGTTATCGTTCCTGATCAGTGAAATGTCGAACAAAACACCATTTAAAAATAGAGGAACTACATAAAACGACTCTCCAAAAAATCGTAAGATCCTTAAGGCATCTTTCTTCAAAAACAATAGGGGTCTATAGAAAGATATCGCACGAATTCCAAGTTATTTTGCGATTTCATAGCCAGCACTGTACTCCCAGTCTTTCGATCGACTTTGCCACTTCCGGTTCGGGTACACGTAAACTGAGAGACAATTATGCGATGATTTCTGCCTAAAACATTACTGTAATCACAAAGGAAATCAAATATGATAACTAATCAACAGTTCCAGGTGGTAGACTTCCGTTATTTACGCAGTAATGGGGTAATCGAGTCGAAAACATGAGAGGTGCCATGCACGCCGGCTGCATCTGCTGGCTCAGCCATGTTGTCAGTGTGACAAAGCGAGCGCGTGTGGGGGTTCTCCCTTTTCTTCCCCACGGACTCAACGCGGCAACGACTTCCGGGTCAAGTTATATACCATTTTAAAGAGGAAAAATCAAGCTTTCCGTCGATATATAAGTTGATCTGATTGAACGAAGCAGTAAAATTTCGCTGTACGTTGAAAAGAAGCGATTTTTCAACCTCTTGGAAATCTTCTAAATTGTAAACAAATAAATACGAAATTTACACCAACGTGTAGAGGAAATCTCGACCTTTCCATCGATAGTACATGTGTTCTGATTGGTCGGTTTGCGGAGAATCCGTGAGCATTCTAGGGGAGTACCCCAACACAAGCCAGCGCGAGGTGTGAAAAAAAAATGGCCGCGGGGTTTGCTGCACGCGATACCCAAGCTCCGGTTTCAGCTTACATCGGAAATACTCGTCCACATTCTCTCGCATAAACATACAAGAAAGAAGGTAGAAGGATTGTTTTATTCACTGACATATTTTTTACAAGTGTAGGTGCAATATATTGTCAGCCAGGCTGATGTGAAAAGTAGCCAAAATGCAGCTTGTCAGCCTATGTTACACACGCTGTAATAGGCGGTGGTCCTACCTAGTGTGAGTAATCTATTTGTCATAGTTTCATACTAAATGTTGATAGACAAAGTATTTGTCTCCTGTTTTGTGTTTTGGTTTATCAAGCATGTTGAACTTTCAGGAGCTGATAGCTCAGTGCCGTGGTCGAGTGCCGCATCAAGTGGAGCGCTCCATTCGCAGACTTATGGCCTCGTATTCCTCCAACATCACTTCTGTGCTAAGCCAGTTTCCCAGCCAACAGGTTAGTTGTTCTCACTACAAAATGAACATTTTTAGTTAGTCAGTTTCCTTTTTAACAGTGTTGCATTTTTTATCTTCTACTTAGTATAGTGAATGTAACCTGACTACAAAAATCATGCTGTGCCGGATAACATCTTTCTTGACAGGTTCCTACAGGTACTGAAGAGGCAGTTTTGTGTAAATTTGAATCCTGACTGGCAGTCTACCTCATGAGTTAATTAATTTTGCCAGTTGCATCACACATGTCATGTGTAGTTGCAGTGTCTGCAGGTAATGTTTACCAACTGTATTCATTAGGTCAAACTGTCAATGTTTGTTTATGTGATAATGACGAAATGATTTCATGAAACTTTGAAATTCTTCAGAAGGGGGCTCACAGTACTCAGACAGTTCATTTCTTGGCATTGTCTTACTACAGATTGCCAGTGTGATAGACAACTATGCGGCCACCCTGCAGAAGCGAGCAGATCGCGATTGTTTCTTCATGGCGACACAGGGTATCGTGCAGCTAGTACAGCGATATCGCAGTGGTATCCGCGGCCACATGAAGTCTGTTGTCCAGGACTTGCTGCGACAGTACCTGCGTGTAGAACTCCAGTTTCAGCAAGGTGAGTTGTTGTCACATTGGGGCAGGTAAAGAAGAGGAGAACAGATGGGCACCGCTGTCGTAGTGTTGGCTCCTTGAAAAGGGAGTCACTACCACCTCACTTCCTTTCACTTTCGGGTCTCTGGGACTACCTTTTCCTGATGCTGTTTCGAAGTCAAAGGATTAAGATAGCTGCAAATTTCGGGCTGACTGGCCTTCACCAAGCAAACACAAAAGACAAGAAACAAATCACTAGATTCAGGACAAAAAAAACATGAGAGTTAGCTTCCCTGATGTTTTGTTAAGCTGGAGAATTATTAGATGATCTGTTATTTTTGTTCTAAATTGAGTGAATATGTCGTTTTGTTGTCTTTTCTGCTTGCTTGACAAAAACCAGTTGGGCGAAAATTTGCGTCAGTCATGTTTTATGAAATATATATGTGTTAGTCTATTATCACAGGTTTTTTGTTTCTGTTCATTGGAATGTGGTCGTTTTGATTTAGATTTAACATTAATATAAAGTCTATACTATGTGTATATGTGTGTGAGTGTGTGCTTGTGCACATACATAATGCATGTGTGCATCTGTTGTATGCGCGTATGTGTGTGTGTGTGAATTATTTGTGTGTTGGTCCATATGTGTTTCAGGTTCTTACGACAAGTGTGTGCAGCAGCTGCGGGACAAAAACAAAGACAATATTCCCCTGGTGATGCAGATCATCTTCTCCCACATTGCTGTACAGCAGAAAAACTCTTTAGTCATTCTGCTCATTGTAAGTATTTTGTTTGTTTTTTTCTTCTTTTAAATGGTCATTTCTTTGGGGTTTTTTTTGTTTTAACCAGTCACCTTGGAAAAATGACAAACACATTGGACTGACATGTGGTGATTGTGGGTTCAAATCTAATCAGTGCTATCAACATTATTGTTGGAATTTTTGACCCGAAAAGCTCGTACCCAGCATAACCATGCTGTGGATTGTTTGGGAAGGCTGGACTACACAGTTGAGTCTCATCCCTTCATGAAAGTGTCATCGAGAGTGTTACTCAGAATGTATTGACCAAAGCTACTGGTGTCTGTGCGTCTTGGGCCTGTTTGACACAAGGATATATTATGAAAGGAAGGGTAGACAACAACCCTTTCAAGCAGCTCATTCCAGAATGAACTCAATACAGCTTCATTATCATATTCATTCTTATATATCATAGCACTGGGACAAATTGACTCAGACGCTGTGGCTACTGATGTTGTATGGAAGATGCAACACAAAAAGATTTCCAAGCCTCAAGTTTTTCTTTGTACGATCCATTGACTGTATGGTCTTTCGAGTCCTACAGTAAAGCATGAGCTGTCTCAGTAATAGTAACATGCTTTGTGTGTGGATGTAGGATTGTGCGTGTTTTCAGGAACATCTGTGTGGCAAGGAGCCAGGACTGACAGATGAGCTGGCCACAGTACTCAGTGAGCTGACTCAGCTGAGCAAGACAGAGAACTCAAAAGTAGCACTCAAAGCCAGACAGGTGAGTCTTTTTTCCTGAACAGATAACAGATATTAACTCTGTGTCGTGTTGTTTGAGCTGAGTGTGTAGTGCAAGTATGTGAGTTTCAGTTTTTCAAGTTGGCGTCTCAACATGTGTTGATGCCACTGGTGTATTGTGATGGAGAAGATCCAAAAATGATCATGACCAAAGCCGTGAGCCTGCACATAAACCCTGTGTGCTGGCAAGATCTTGAGGTTCTATATAGATTTGGGTTTTAAGTCTGTCTTTGTATCAGTCTGTCATTGGAGCAACCTGAACTATACTGTAATGAAATGTGCTTCTCTGTCGGCAATTTTAAAAAACACAAATGCACTCGTGGAAATGGATGAAAACAACACCAGCTCACAGAGCCCATCTTTCACCCCTGACCAGACATGTGGAAACAGATGAAAACATATTTAGTCCCCCAATAATAACTGACTGCACTGATGCCCTGCACAATCATGTCAAAATATGTAACTAACACATTTTTTTCTTGGGCTGCTGATGATATACATAACTCACCATAATTACTTGTAACTTTTTAATACCACAGCCATCTTTAAATGTACTTGGTACAGTTCAGACCTCCTTCACCCTCTTATATATCTGTCTTTTCCTCCAGGGAGAGAATGAGGTCATGGAGATGGAGCTTTCCATCGCATTCTGTGATCTATTTTCATCAACCCAGACTTAGAGTCAGATAGACTTAGAGTCAGGGTTGTGTGGATTAGAGATGGCCCACAGGTTTTTCGTTTGTATGTTTTGTTTTTTTCATGCCAAATTTTGTTTGTTTGGTTTTCACATTGAGTTTTAGTCTTTAAATGATGCTGCTGTGCTGTTTGATTAGAGTGCAAGCAGTCCACGTCCCCGGTTTGTCAACAACAAGATAACCACTAGCTGTGTTGTGTAACCCAGGTGCTGATTGACAGCCCACCAGCCACCATATGAACACCGCTACAATCAGATGGAATCCATCTTTCTGTCTTCCATCAACATGTACGGCCATGACTTCTGTCCTGAAAATCTGCAGGTCAGTTTCCTTATGCTGCGCTTGGTGTACAGAGTAAGAAAGATATTTTCAGGATGCTTCTTCATAGCATGGAAAATCCCTCCCCCCCCCCCCCCCCCCCTTTCATTCTGAGCATTGTTTTTTGGGATGCATGTGTGCATGTTGTTTGGCCCATGCTGTACAGATGATATTTTGCAGCACGGTTTACAGCCCACACTGTTCTAATGTTTTTTTGTCTGCAGTTTGCATACTCCATTTCCAGTAGATGTGCATGCTGGGTATTTTCATGTTTGTATAAGCAAACTCTGACATGGTTTACTTGATATATTAACATACACACTTGATGTTCTGTAGATGTACACACTTGAAGGAAGTCCAGATACAAGCAGGTATGTTCGTATGTTGACCTGGAAGATTAAGAAAATTCTCACCATTTACCAACAAGGTGCTACACAGGCAGGGTTGAACTCGTTTCTTCTGATTGGAAGTTGGACATCTGAATCTTTTTGCTATAACACCCATTTAACAGTGCATAACTTAACCATATTTTACAAATGCATAAGCTGATCTGATGCAGAAACCATACTAACTGCAAAATACTCAACCAGATGATTGAGAAATCGGTGAACAGATGTCTGCTGCCAAGCGTTGCTGTCATGCCCACCCCTATCCCAGTACCCGATTCCAGCCCAAGTGACCATCATTGTCTTTATCTTCAGTACTTAAAAGAGACAGGACCGTAGTTTCTGTACTCAGCACAGTCTTGCTTTGACTTGCATTAGGCATCCTGATCTTGCTGTTATATAAGATCAACATACATGTAAAATTGTAGATGGTAGAGACCAGTCTGGTCTTACGTCCAGCTTTATGTCGATAATATCAGTTGTCAACCTCACTGCTTTATCTTCCCCAACCCTGATAAGGTCAGATATGACCAACTACAGTTCTGCTGGCTACCAAGCTCAGTGGCAGCTGGCAGGAACTGGAAGAAATGACTGATTCATCATTTTATGTGGTCTGACCATGCAGGGTCAAATGGCAGACTGGTGGACACATATTCAAATTATTCTAAAAATGTTCCCCATTTGGATGCTTCATTTCTATTTTAAGGGCTTGGCGGTAGCTTTGTATGAAACGTTTTGTGTGTGTGTGTGTGTGTGTGTGTTTTTTTGTTTTTTTTTAATTGTCTGCTACTATGTTATCTTGTTCAGATCTATCATCCATACTGCACTTACTGTTGTTTGTTAGTTTTCATCCAAGATTTGCTATATTGTATAGTAGGAAGCTGCCATTCATGCTGTATTTATTTTTGTTTATTTGTTTTTATTCAGATTTGCTGATTCAACTTTGTGGTTATATCTGGTCTATTTGTCTGACAGAAACTCATCAATTCAGAGACAGCCATCTATGACGTGCTTCAGGAGTTCTTCTTTCATCACAACGATTCGGTTAAAGTGGCTGCTCTTGAGGTCAGTTAATGAGCTAGTTAACAGTATACCATACTAGTAAGTTTGTGTTGTGTGTGTGTGTGTGTGTGTGTGTGTTGGTGTGTGTGTGTGTGTGTGTGTGTGTGTGTGGTGTGTGTGGTGTGTTGTAGTATTTGCTGTCTTTGTATTGATTTTAATCAATGAACTAGTGTGTGTGTGAGCTTGTGTATGTGTTTGTGCTGCAAGGTTAACAGTGAGCATGGTTTTTAACTGTTGTCTTTTATCTTAACGGGTTGTTCTTTTCTTTTTGATGTGGTGTTAGCCCTGATATGGCTGTAGTAGTCGGCTGGGCTATAAGCAATATGAACTGAACTGAACTGAACTGAGTGTGTGTGTGTGTGTGTGTGTGTGATTTTTTCTTCTTTGTGTGTGTGTATGTGTGTGTTCTTGCCTGCAGCTAACCTTCAGAAATAAACGATACTAAAATCATTGACCTGGTCACAGAGTTGAGAGCAGCTTGCCAAATTGTGAAATTTTTATACTTTAGAAAGTAATGTGGTAATTCTAATATAATGTAATGTGGTGATTATAATTTTTGTGTACACTGTCATACTATAAATGAGTCTCTTCGTTGATGCAAATTAATCCATTTTGAGCAAGTTGCAAAATTTACAGCATTTGTGCTGACTAATCATGTGGTGTACAGTAAGTGAACTGTTATATGCCATGTTATATTTATACTGTACTGATGCCTTAATACTGAGTCTGTGGCTGACAAAAGTTGGTGTATTTTGAATGTGTTGACAGGTGTACATCCGGCGCGCTTACGTGGCCTACGAGTTGCATTCCCTACAGCACTCTGTGCTGCCTGATGGACATTCGGTGGTGGAGTTCCGCTTCCTCCTGCCACGATCACACCCCAACAGGTATACGCTTATTCTATTCTGGCTTAATTTGATATATGTAACTTAGGTTAGAAGCCTGGTTGGCATAGAGGTATAACTTCCATTTAAATTTGGTGAGAGGCCTGGTTGGCAAGAGGTATAACTTCCATTTAAATTTGGTGAGAGGCCTGGTTAGCATAGAAGTATATCTTCCATTTAGATTTGGTGAGAGGCCTGGTTGGCATAGAGGTATGACTTTCATTTAAATTTGGTGAGAGGCTTGATTGGCATGGAGGTATGACTTCCATTTAAATTTGGTGAGAGGCCTGGTTAGCATAGAGGTATGACTTCCATTTAAATTTGGTGAGAGGCCTGATTGGCATAGAGGTGTGATATCCACGTTCCAGTCTTAATGCACGGGTCTGGATCTGGCCTAGAGAAAAAGCTTGTGGGTGTGGTGTCCAGTCCACCCTGGTGTGAATCATTGCTTGACCCTATGCATGGTTGGAGAAGGCAGAGCAGGGAGGCAAACAACATTGGCACCACCACCTCATAATTCTGTGACCTGATGGTTATGGGACAGTTTTTATTTGCTTTTAATGTTATTTTTTGTTTGTTGATGTTATCATTTCCCAGCTGTTTAGTTTGACTTGACTAAGCATTTTCATGTAGTATTGAAATTGGCAAACACGTATGTAATGTTTTTTTTTCTAAGTTTTACTCTGGCTTTGTTGGTATTTCTTCCCCCTCAGATATTCATGCTGTTGAGGGGAACGATGTGTGTGTGCAGGTTGATGGTGATGCGCTTTGAACCAAACATCATGATGCGAGAAAACAGTCTGGAAAAAGAATCCTCGGACTCTGAAAACTGGGAAGATCCCCCTGTCTGCCAGCGCATGGGAGTGATGACGGCTTTTGAGTCTTTTGAGGCCTTATCAGAGTAAGGGTTCTGGTCTTCCCTATCTTTCTGTCAGTCTGTCTTTTTGTGCAGGACAGAGTAATAATGGTAGAATCTTGTCTTTCTGTTTGGGGCTGGGACAGATGATGGAAACAGTATGGGGATGCCTTGCAATGTCTGTGACAGAAACTCAAGGGCTTCTTTTATTGATAAAACTAGTGTTGAAAAATTGTTTGAACTAATAATGAATGTTTAATAATGATGTAGATAATTATGTAGACTATCAGTTTAAGTTGACGATGATGATGATAATGATGGTGATAATAATGATGAATTACCTACAGAGCTTTGTGTCAAGTAATGTGCAGGTTTTCAATGCTTTACAACAGCACTGCAAATGAAAAGCAGTCAACTTATTAAGATAAATGTGTGGTGATGTGTGTTCGTAACATTGTGGAATAGCATCTGATTGTCATGTAACAGTTTGTTTTGTCTTTCTTTCCTACAGCAACTTTGAGGCCCTGATGGATAAATTTCACAGCGAGGAGCGACCAGACAGCCCCCTGCTGTCTGATGATGAAGAAGACCTTGGATCAGTTCAGTCCATGCAGGTAATCATATGAGGCATTACTTACTGTAGTTGTACTATACCTGTCATGTAATTTCCTGTGATACTGATAGGAAATGTAGTGCAGTATGCTGTGCATAGTACTAAAAGTGTTCTGCTCTTTTGTTTCTCTGAAGTTGTTCAGTATGTATTATTGTTCCAATTTGTTTCTAATCCTATGCATTGTGAATACCGTGGTTTTATCTCATTTCTGTTCCCAACCAAAGCTTGTCAGACACGACAACCACATGCATGTCATCAGCATTGCTTTTATTTGATAGTATAGATTGTTTCAGAATATCTTGCAACATGTTGAAATATCTGCATTATGTGGTCTCACCTGTCTCGCCTGTTGGCGTCACTGGGTTCAGTGTTGGCTGCTGCACTCTTTGACACAGGTACTCTCTTCCAAACGGCATTCTGTGGTAGTTGTCAAATGAATGATCTCGTCCCAGGAGTAGCTTTCAAGCTTTTGATATCGCCCCTACAGTAGATTTCCAAGTTTTTGATCTTTCCGTTAGGGTAGTTTTCAATCTTTTGACCTCACCCCTAGGTTAGCTTTTTGTCTTTTGATATCACCCGTAGGGTAGTTTGCACTCATAGGTTAGTTTTCAAGGTTTTGATCTCACTGCTAGGGTAGTTTTCAATCTTTTGGTCTCACCCCTAGGTTAGTTTTCAAGGTTTTGATCTCACTGCTAGGGTAGTTTTCAATCTTTTGGTCTCATCCTTTGGTAGTTTTCAATCTTTTGATCTCACCCCTAGGTTAGTTTTCAAGCTTTTGATTTCACCTTCTAGGGTAGTTTTCAGTCTTTTGGTCTCACCCCTAGGGTAGTTTTTCTTTTTTTTTTTATTTCACCTCCTAGAGTAGTTTTCAAGCTTTTGATTTCACCTCCTAGGGTAGTTTTCAATCTTTTGATCTCACCCCTAGGGTAGTTTTCAATTTTTTGATTTCACCTAGAGTAGTTTTCAAGCTTTTGATTTCACCTCCTAGGGTAGTTTTTAATCTTTTGATCTCACCCCTAGGGTAGTTTTCAATTTTTTGATCTCACCCCTAGGGTAGTTTTCAATCTTTTGATCTCACCCCCTATCAATCTTTGTGGTAATTTCAAGTTTTTGATATCATTCTTCAGTTGTTTTGAAGGTTTTGATCTCACCTTTAGGGTAGTTTCCAAACTTTTGTTCTGTTCCTGACACTGCTTTCTCATGTTCGGAGAGAAAGCTTGGAAATAACCCTCCAGACATGCTGTCTTTTAGGTATCCCTTTTTTTTATATTCATGTCAGAATGAGAATGAAATAAAACCAACTTCCAACAAGAAGCTGCGCATGGTATCCTTTTTTTTTTTTTACTAATTGCTGTTTTGTGTTTTCTAACAGAGCCTGTCAGACATAGACGATCCCATCCACATCATCAACATTGCCATGAGGGTGGACACTGGTCATGAGGACAATGAGCTGGCACTTCGCTTCCAGAACTTCTGCAAAACGAAGGTACAGCATGGTAGCATTAACCTTAGGATGATTTGTGCTTCATGTTTCTGTTTAAAATCTATTGTGTCAGGAGCATAGGATTTAGATTTTGGACACATGGTACATGTGGCGCATAGTGCATGGAATCATCCAAGCTTTGTGATATCTTGAATAGCCTGAAAATGGAAAACTGGTGTCATGGTTTTTGAAGAGGAGTCAGCCTCTTTAGGAATTATTACTAATTATTACTTTATGTGCACTTAAAGTATTGTTAATAGGATAAGATTTTTATGATTATGTAAATTTAACTATGTGTGTGTATTTTAGGAATTATTAACCTTTTGACTTCTTCACCCTATCCACCAACTGCAAAAATGTAACCCCAAAACTCACCTATCCACCAGCTTCCTACAGGAAGCTGGTGGATAGGGTGAGGGTCTTAAAGGGTAAGTTTTTGCTTTGCTAGTATGTTTGACAATGCAGGATGCTGGTGGACAGGGTGTGTGGGAGTCAAAGGGTTAATGTTTTACATGTATATTATGTTAAGTTCAAGTAATATTTATCCAGTAAGATTTTTATTATAATATAGATAGATCTGTATGTGTATTTTTTGTGTATTTTGGAATTTATGTGAAGTGAAGATAAACACAGCAGCATTGGACCTGAGATGTTTTTCTTTCTTTCTCTCTAAGTTTTATTCCATCCAGTGAGTAGACTAAAATCAAGAGTCATCACCATTTTGTGTATTTTGGGTACATATGCTGTACCATTTGGACTGTTTGCATAATGGTGCCAGTATGTCTTTCTGTATGTGTGTCCATCAATCAATAATGTTTTACTAATAAAGTATTGCTTTGAAAGATCAGAAACTTAGGCAAACCAAAACAACACACGCACGTGCATCTATGCATAGACATATGCATGTCTGTGCACATGCACACACACACACACACACACACACACACACACACACACACACACACACACACACACACACTTATAGGAAAAACGTAACACAAGACGACACACACACACACACACAAACACACACACACACACACACACACACACACACACACACACACACACACACACACACACACACACACACACACACACACACACACACACACACACACACACACACACACATGGTTGTAAGCCAAGTGAAATGCCTTTAGGTTGACTGAATCTATATGAGTGTTCCCATGGACATTTGTTATCTTGATCTACTTTCCATTTTTTTCTGCAGGAACAAGCCCTTTATGACCGAGGCATCAGGAGAGTGACTTTTGTTGTTGTCAACAAGGTAGGATCTCATGTATATATATATACATTTATATTTTGTTTAAAATTATTCATGAATTACTAACCCTCTTCATTTATTTTGTACAAATAAAACATTTCACTGGAAACCTTTCATAAAGACGTAAGGTATAGTTTTTATCATATACAAAATTCCTCTCTAACATGCTTCATTTGAAAATTTGCTTATATCTAACTACCGTTTCGGTGACCATGTATGTATCAAATTGGAACTTTGAAATGAGGTACTGTTCTACTTTTTTTTCTTACAAATTTTATTATCAGCAGAGAATTAGAAATCTAAATTTTGGCTTCATATGCTATACTTTGTCAGATAGTAAGTTGCCCTGCCATAGCTGATTTTAGTGGCTAATATTGATACGAACCAAAAGTAGCCCAAAAACTCAATAAATGAAGCTTGAATAAGGATTTATATTTATGTTTTGTTGATGATACCAAGGGTTTTGATCAGGGAAGACATGAAAAATTAATCAACTGGAAAACCTCAATACTGATCGAAAAAATCTAAGAATAATAAGGCATAAGTATTGGGAAGAAACAGCAGTGGAGAGTAGAAAATGATAAAAGCTCTTTTCAGTTTATGAAAAGAGAGGTTAGGGCTGTGTTCTGTCGCCAGATTTGTTTTTAGTTTACAATGAAACCATCATGAGAAACCTAGAGGAATGTGCAGGGTTAAAAGGTTGGTTGAAAAAGCAGAAATAAAGAGCTAGAGCTAAATAGTAAGAAGACAAAAGTCATAGTAATCAGTAAAAAAAAACCTCCCTCATGTAAAATAACAGCAAACAGCAAATGGCACAAAATTGAGACAAGCTGATAAGTTTAAATGTCTGGAAAAAAAATTCCCTCATGTAAAATAACAGCAAACAGCAAATGGCACAAAATTGAGACAAGCTGATAAGTTTAAATGTCTGGAAACAGTCCTCTCACCAGATGACAAATGCACAGTAGAAATATCCAGCAGAATTGGCCAAGCTGAAACAGTATTAAGGAAAATGAAAAGTGTTATTACCACCACCAAATGTCTGTTAGTTAACATCAGAAAGGGATTTCTTCAGTGTTAGATAGAGCCATTACTGTTGTAAAAATGTGAATGTAGACCAAGCAAAGTCAGAACAAGATTGAGGCAGCTGAAATGTGGTTTCTTAGAAGAATGTTGAGTTTCATGGACAACAAAGAAAACAAATGAGACAGCCTTGAAAGAAGCAAACACAAAAAGAACATTAATTAAGAAGATTAGGAAAAGACAAGCAACCTTCATAGGACATTTTATGAGGCAAGAGAAATTTGAGCATGTTGTCACAACAAGAAAGCTTGAGGAAAGAAGAGCAGCATGTAGACCCAAGGAGAAAATACGACAGTTTTGTTGGGTAGATAGGGACAGAAAGAATAGGAGATATACTTGCAGTGACAAAAGCATGCCATGGCACATGGTATGATGATGTGCTACTTTCAGTTCAGTTCAGTATTGGCTGCAAAATTTGCCAAGACAGGGCGGCCTGCTGTTGCCATAATACGTGTAGTCTGACATATAGGTATACAGCCAAACATTATTTAAAAAGAAATAATGTTACTGATAAAACACTGCTTTTATATTTTGGCATCCTCTTCAGTTGTGTGTTTAATAAAGAAAGAAAGAAAAAACAAAATGTGGGGACAATATTAACAAATATTATAGTGAACAGTATTTTGTCAGAATTGACCTTGTGTTTGTGTACGTCCGGTCACACATAAACCTTGTGTTTGTGCTATTATTCCTTCTGTTCTTGTGGAATGATTTCAGACAATAGCCCTTTGAATGTTTCACCATATCTACCAGCTGCAAACATTTTAACTCGTTCATTCCCTTGCTCTATTCGCCAGCTTCCTGAAGGCGGCTGGGAAAGGTGAAGGATTGAAAGTGTTCTGTTTTGCTTTGCTATCGTGGCTAATAGTGCAGGAAGTTAATGAATAGAGTAAAGGAGCCAGAGAGTTAATTAAATTAGTCTGTGTTTGTCATCTGTCTGATGTTTCATTGTCTGTTTGCAGAGATCAGTTCCAAAGTACTTCACCTACAGAGCCAAGTTTCAGGTAAGAATACCCATTTTCTTCTTCTTATTTTCATGTGTACATCTGTTTTCTGTTGGCTGTAAAAAGTTGGTGATGCACAGATGGGTAGAGTCCATTGCAGAATTGGCAATACACTTTGCTTTGAATATTATTTGTTTGTTTATTGTTTTGCTTTTTGGCGTGTTTGAGCATGTTTGCTTGACATGAGAATTTTTTTATATTTGTGTAAGAGTAATAATTACCCAATTAAAGGGAGGTAAAGAAACATGCTCTTACATATGAATATCAGATTGACAGATGGGATGTCCACGACTTCTGATCAGAAAGTCAGAGTTAATCCTACAAGGATAGTGTGAGCTTGGTAAAGAATGAAAAATTTTCCAGTCTTTCAGGCATGGAATATGCAGACTAGCTAGTGCCTGAATCCAGATGTGTGAATATGCATGCAGAACATCAAATATGCACATTAAAAAATCCTGTAAGCCATGTCAGTGGCTCGTGGCTGATAGAAACAGGAAAATACTCAATATATCTGTCCCCATAATAGGTAACCCATCATAGATAGAATATGCAGACTGTCCGACAACTTGAGATCTGCGAAGTGTAAGCCGAACAACCAAAACAAGCATACAGACATCTGAGCAGACATTGCTCGAAACTAAAAAAAAAAAAAAAGAAGTATCTGGTTGTTGTTGTTGTTAGTTTTTGTTTTTGTCATATTCTGTTCTTTTACAGATTCAGTTATTAGTTTGTGTTATTGTCATTATTCTGTTCTTTTGCAGTTTCATCTTTCCATGACTTCTGTGTAGAATGTGTAATGTTGTGTGTTGATAGTTCAGTGAAGACCAGATCTACCGGCACCTGGAGCCAGGTTTGGCCTTTCAGCTAGAGATCAACCGCCTGCGCAACTTTGAGCTGGTCAACATCCCTACTGCCAACTCCAAGATGCACCTCTATCTTGGCAAGGCCAAAGTCGCCAAAGGTCAAGAGGTCACAGATTTCCGCTTCTTTGTGCGTGCCATCGTGCGACACTCTGACCTAGTCACCAAGGTAATGCCTTGTGAACTGTTCTGTAACATGATGATAGTGCATTGTGAACTGTTATGTAATATGATGATAGTGCTCTGTGAGTTGTTATATATGATGATAGTGCTTTGTGAACTGTTTTTTAACATGATGATAGTACGTTGTGAACTGTTATGTAATGTGATGATAGTGTGTTGTGAACTGTTATGTAATATGATGATAGTGCTCTGTGAGTTGTTATATATGATGATAGTGCTTTGTGAACTGTTATGATTGTGCAGCATCAAACAAACCACCACAAACAACAACAGAACACCAGCCAGGGACTTTTTCCACAATCTTAAATTCCTCAGATGCCCACCTTTTCATCCACTGAAAGACACCTCTATTAAAGATCTTTTCAGAAAAAATGCCTTCCTCATGACGCTTGCCTCTGGCAGGTGGTGCATTGAAGTACACTGGCTTAGTGGGCTTCTAACGACATTTCCAAAGAACACAATGGTTCCTTTGCCCTTCATTTCCTACCGGAACATTAATGGGAGTGAAGCCCCTGGAGCACAAAGTAACTCTCTGAAATGCTTTAGAAGGGCTGTAAATCCAGATGTGATATGACCAGAAACGCCAAGAACAAAGAAATGGTGGGTGCAACATAGTTCACAATCATATACATTAACAGAGAATACGGTGGTTTGGCCATCTGACTTGTATGCAATGCCACCATCTGATATAACAAAAAGATGTGTGGATTTAAAGCAAGAAGCTGGTCAAGACAGACCTGGATATATGACTTTGTGAAGGAGATTGACATCACATGCCATTTCTCCTTGACATCACATGTCATTTCTCCTTGACATCGCATGCCATTTCTCCTCTTCAGGCCTTCCAATTCGCTGCTGATGATTGGATCTATCTCACCATGACATCCAAGATGATAGAAGTGAACAGATAAAAAAAGTGTAGAGACTAAGTGGTAGGAAGTAAACGCAAATATTATTCTACATATCTGTGCATGACCAAGTGGTAGGAAATAAACATAAACATTATTCTACATATCTGTGCATGACCTTTGTTTTATTTAGTCTCTGTGTGTTTATCATTTCAGGAGGCATCATTTGAGTACCTGCAAAATGAAGGTGAGAGAACCTTGCTGGAAGCCATGGACTCCCTGGAGGTAGCTTTCTCCCATCACTATGTCAGACCTGTAAGTATTTTACCCTTCAGGAAAATATCAAAGGAGTGGTGGGCATAATTGTGTGTAAGCTTGCTTTTACTGATCTGTAGTACTGTTTATGTAGAATGCTACAAAGTAATGAAATGAGAAGATGAATCAGCACAAAATGAAATTGTCTGAGAATTTATCAAACTATACTGCCATATTCACTCAACATATTTTATCAGGTTCTTATTTCTGAAATTGATATCATTTCTTTTTGCGTTGGTGTTGAGTGTTTGTCTAAAAGGAATTTATGGAACTCGGAGAATTCCATATGTACTCCATAAAATATGACCCTGCACAAAACTGTGTGTGCTGGCAAGATCTTGGAAAGGAGGAAGGAAAGGGAGGGAAGGAAGAGGGGGGAGGAGCAAGGAACAGGACCTGTGAAAGACTTAGCTGATTTCACTGGAATGACAGGAGTATTAACCCTTTGACTTTCGCACCCAATCCACCAACTTCAAAAACTTAACCCATTGACTCCCTCACCCTATCCACCAGCTTCCTGTGAGGGAGTCAAAGGGTTAAGTTTTTGCTTTGCTAGCGTGGCTGACAATGCAGGATGCTGGTGGACAGGGCTCGGGAATCAAAGGGTTAGAGGGGCAGTGAAGAAGCCGGTTTTTACAGTAATTTAGACATCAGATTCTGCATCCACAGCTTAGTCCACAGCTCTGTTGCAAGAGCCAGCCAGCCAGCCCACTGAAACCATGGCCCACTTCAGTATCGAGTCGACAACTACATCATCAGTATGGCACTCATAACCAACTGAGTCAGCAGGATCACTTGTGTTGGATCGGTGTATCCTCATGTAGTTTCTCAGCAGTGTTATACTAGGTTCTTGTTGCTGAAATTGAATCTGTCCTTTGGGTTTTCTGTGTATGTATTGGATGAGTGTGTTTTCTCTTTTGCAGTCAGCCAAGACGGACTGCAACCACATCTTCCTCAACTTTGTACCCACACTGACTCTCTCAGAGCCAGGGAAGGTAGGTGCCAATGTGTGCTTCACAACTAATGCTGCTGTTTTTTTT
>JAPXFY010000017.1:59646342-59686342 GCA_030674185.1 Monoplex corrugatus
TTCAGGTACATTTGAATAAAGACAAAGGCTCTCCACGTTCAAGAATGTGCCCTTGCTGTGCTGTGTGTTTCATTTGAAGGAGTATACAACATTCTGTGCTTTTCTTTCCTTGGATTACTTACACCTTGGATTGCTGCTTTTTGCTTTTGGAGTACCCATGAATAACCAGTGCTTGTGTTGAAGCCATACAGTCATGTTCTGGCCTCCTGATTATTGTTTCTGTGTGCGAGCCCTGCTCCTTTCTTCTGGTCCCTACTTCTTTCTTTTCTATCTCAGAGGTCACCTCAGGCCATGGACAACTCTGAGCACCCTATCCAGGCAGTCGTCAAGAGAAGTTATTATTGCAGAGAAAGAACGTCATGGGCAGAGAAAGGTGTTCTGCAACCAACACTTAGCCCAAGCATTTGTTACAAGCCATCACTGACTGCCAGCGTATGGCAGGCCCATCAAAACTCCCAACCTCCTCAGGAATGGAAGGTCAGAGTTGTCTCTTGTCGTTTGATCTTGAGCCCTCTTTGACAGATCCAGGCCAATCCTCTCTCCATGTGGGATGCCAGAGTCATCTCTTCTCGTCCGTGCAGGAGTAAGAGGAGCAGGAGGCATCAATGAGTCATGCCCACTAGCCTCTTCACACAAGATGGCCAGGATGACCCTTCCCTTGCATACAGGAGCTACAGGACCAAGAGACATCTTCACCCCTTTGCACAGAAAGCCAGGTAAAGGCCTTCCCACCTGTGTGAGATCCAGTGGAGCGGGTGGCACCATGACAGAACTCCAGGCCACCCTCCCTCCATGAGGCCACAGCCAAGGACAGCAGGCCTGACCACCAATGGCAGGGGCTCTCTTATCTGCCCAAGAAAGTCAGAAGCCTGACTGTGACATTGTCCAGCAAGAAGCCCCTGTTTCTTACCATTCCCTGATTTGGGAGGTAGGGAGCATGCATACTGTGGCTGGAGTGGGTGGTTAAAGGATTTTGACTTTGGTAGAACATTGTCCACAAAAATCAAGACAGAGCGGCCTGGAGGGAAGCAGTGGTGTCTAAGTGTGCAGCGTCCAACTGAACCTGGTGACACCAACAGGTGAGACAGATGAGTCATCATTGGCGAGGCCTTGCTTCCAGCCTCATCAGCTTTTCATGGGCCTGAAATGGAGCCAGTCAGGTCTGCTAGTGTTTGGGGGCCTAGGAAAGAGGGGGATCTGGGGAGACAGATGACATGTGGACTGGGTAGGGCAAAGAACCCTGAGGTAGGGAGAGTACCTCAACTTGGTTGAGGCTGTGTGGGATAGGGTGATGATGGAGAGTCCAGGTATCACAGTCTCGCTTGATCTAAGTGCAGAGAGTAGAGATGGATACAGGGTTGAACAGTAAACCTGACATGGGGAACTGGGCCTAAGGGATGCAGAAGCCTGAGATTCAATGACCACCATGTCGGCCAAGGTGGAGTTCCTCTTAACTCCCTCAGGACGGAGAGTTTTTCCCCTTGCGTTTCCCCAGGGACGGCCCATTTTGAAGGGTTAGGAAAAAATCACAAAAAATACAAAACATAAAGGAACAAAATGAAACTTTTAGATTGCTGGGGTTAGTTCATGCCAACATATTGAAATTCTTCCTTGAATATTTCTTCTTCATGTGCCATGTTGAAAATACCTCAAATTTTGTGGTCAGGATCACCGTACAGTCACACACTTTGATCAGCTCCATGAACACTCAGTCAAAGGTGAGAAGGTCTTTGTATGCAAGAAAAAAAGATTATTAGTGATATTATATGAATAAATGTTACAAATTGTTACACAAGGGAATTATGGGGGCGTGGCACTCAAATGAGACATGCAGGCCACAAGAGCCAGAGAACGGAGGCAAAGTGGGAGAAAAATTAAAATCTTCGTGCCAGTCATGCATAGGAAAGTGAATGAAACCTCCATCAGACATGCGGACTCACTGTACTTGGCTCGCTGACTGCTCGCCTCTTGTGATGTGTACGCCCACCTCCCTCTCCCTCTCCACTTCACTGTCGTCTGAAACTGGATCACTGTCAGTACCTTCTTGCTGGCAGCTTCCGTCACTTGATACACTTTCACCATTATCTTCAGCATACTCCTCGATGTCCAAATCCTTCAGTCTGAAGCACTTCAATCACTTCAGCAGCAGTAAAATGCCGCCGTCGCGATCTACTTTGTTCGAAAACATGTACTTGCCTGCGATGCCATTTTTGACACGAATGCAGATTACCAGTCGTGTGGGGTGCTGAAGTCAATCGTTTCCCGACGAGTGTATGGCTACAGAATCTCACAAAGTAACTTTCCACTTGGCCCTTGACACGTTTGCAGTGACCAGTGTGGCTACGATAGGCGTGCAAAGTCTAAAGGGGAGCGTCGAAAAAATTTTTAATTATCGAAACCGCTATCGCGTTCCGTTGTACGGAACTGTGCCTTTCATCACGACTGCTATAGCATTCCGTCGTACGAGTGAGTTAAGCAAGAGGTGGTTGAGATGCATCATCCTGAAAAGACATGTGGCATATCTGATATGCTGTGGAGAACTACAAAGTAGATGCGTGAGGTCCTGAAGTGGCTTCATTATTTTAGTCGTGGCATGTGACCAAAAGCCGGAGTGACCAGTGAAAGATGCATGCATCACACAGTGCAACAGAATATTCCACTTGATGAAATAACCAAGACAGGGGCATCTGATAAACACAACAAACTTTGAAAAAAATAACCCTTCGTTTCAGAGTTATAGGATATGGGAGGTATGACTAATCCACATCCTCAAAAAATGTTACCTATTTATCTTTTCATTTTTGTAGGCATTACTGCAACAGTGGGAACAGCACGACAAGATGATAAACAGGAAGGAGGAAAGGAACCCCATGGACATCATGACCTGTGTGGAGCTGGTGTTGGACTCCAGGGAACACCTCTGTCCTCACAACAGGCTGCCTGGCGAGAATGAGGTGACTCTAACTTACTGTGCCTTGACCTCTTCAGTCCCTGGTCATGAGGACACCAGTGTTCTGCGCATTCTAACACACATGCATGCATGCACACATGACACATGCACATATGCACGCAGACATCACACACACACAACAACACACACACACACACACACAACACCACACAACACACACACACAACACACACACACACACACACACACACACACACACACACACACACCACACACCCACAACACACACCCCAAAACACACACACACCACACATGTACACACACACACTCTCTCTGTGTCTGTCTGTCTCTCTGTTTCTCTCTCTCTCTCTCTCTCTCTCCCTCACACACACACACACACACACACACACACACACACACACACACACACACACACACACACACACACACACACACACACACACACACACACACACACACACACAATTAGTGTGTAAAAACACCTAATGAATTCACTAAAGCAGACAGACAATTGTGCACACATAGTCACACATTTATGCAACCAGCACATTCTTACATCAGAATATTGTTTCTTCATCTTGCGTTATAAGTTTCCTCCAAAAAGGGTGATATAAAAGCAGTTTTTCTGCACAAAAATGGAGTTAATGAAATATCAACACTGTTTGAACCTGTTCCTTCAAGAGGTATTCATCACACTTAGACGTTTCCATGAAATTTATTCAAGGGGTATTCATCAGACTCGGACATTTCCATATGAGGGTGTTAGTTCAGCTGATGCAAGAGATCTCGCTGACTACAAAATGCTTGACCGGATGGTCGAGAAATGGATGAAAACATGTCCACCGCCAAGAGCCTTCGTACATCCTCCTCTTTGTCCGAGTACTCTGGAGTGTGAAGATACTTGCTGCACTGTGCCAGTCTTTCTTTATGTGCCTAGTCATATTCCCTGATTCACAAAACTCAGTGTGCTGCTGAGGTCTTGAAATGGAAGGTACAGGAAGGAGAAGAGGAGATGGAAATAGGACCTATGAGACGCTAAGCTGACACCACCAGAACTATTGGACAGTTAAGATGGGCAGCAAGCAGGCCAGTTTTTATGCTGCGGACTGGGAGATCATGAGTCCATGGCTCTATTATGAGAGCCAGCAAACCTGCTAAATCCAACTCAAGAATTACATCATAGTCCATTGCTGTTGCAGCATGATCCTCTAAGTTAAGAAAATCCTCACTGAAAGTACTCTTTCAGCTGTTACAAGATTTGTTTGTTTTGATTGGTATGGTGGTGTGGTAAATGAAAATGAAGAGAATTATTTCTGTGAAGTATTCCATAAGCTACAACAATGGGTCCCTGTTGTCCAGATCGGTATGGTGGTATGGCGAATGACACTGAAAACACCAGAGTATCCTGATGGCCGGGACATCATTGTCATCGCCAACGACATGACCTTCAAGATTGGGTCCTTTGGACCACAGGAAGATCTGCTCTTCAAGGTAAATGTGTGTGCATATCAAGATAGGGAAGATAGAGATCATATATTACAGAGTACATGTAAATTACTTGGTGTTTTTTTACTGATCACTTTATTTCATTAATACTGCCTTTCCAAAATAATCATTGGGGCTTGTATTATTTGAAACATGAAGAAAAGAGGCGTGTTTTCAAAGGTTTCAGTTTTAGTGTGATTGTTGTAAATTCATTTCATAAGTTTAAAGATATATTTAACTACTAGCTCTTTGCAGATGTACCAAGGCTTGGCTTTCAGCAAAGCATGCTATGCCCAGCTGTAGTCTGCTGAACCTGTGGGTTACCAGTGGCTAAGTTATTCACATGAATGCAATGATATACGTACTTAATTTTCTTTTCCAGGTTTTTGGTTTTGATAGGATCAGTGCTGTGTTTAGATGTGTGTTTTGTTTGAGATGATTATGTCCCTGATATGGTTCCACTGGGCTTTTGAACACTAATGGTAGTATAATAATAAAATAATATTAATGATGATGATAATGATAGCAGTAATAGGTTGTTACTGTGGAATGTCCAACCATGATGCCTGCATGTAAGCCTAAAACATGTTTGCTTGCAAGATCATTTTCAGAAATAGAACTGGCCTGATTCTGATTCTAACCAGTAATATCTCTTGTCTTGCCTTGGATTTGGCTAATTCAATAAGGGCCAGTCAGGATCATGCTTGTAAACAAAACTGGTGCCATTGTGCAAGTGTTGATCGATGCAAAAACTTCATGCCAAAAAGACAGTGCGAATTCTTTGGATCAAAAAAGTGACAAAAACAAGGAGAGTCCCTCTGAATTAAAGAGGGAGAACTGATGCAGAAGTATCTGGAGGAATACTCACAGAAGTTTCCTTGCACCATTCAGATTTTGTCATTGTGTCATTTTGAATTGAATTGAGATTCTGTTTGTGTGAATGTTTTTCATACGGATGTGCATCTGCTTCTGTCACATTCATTTCCTACGTTTAGTTTTGCTTGAGTGCTTTTGAGTATTAAGGGGGTTGGCAGTCTGCTGTGAATGGTACATGTCATAACATATTCCATTTTGGTTATTGAGAATAACTATATTTATTAATTGTTAATCTGTATATTTTCCAGAGGGCATCAGAGCTGTCTCGTAATGAAGGACTGCCTCGTATCTTCATTTCGGCCAACAGTGGGGCGCGTATAGGACTGGCAGAGGAAGTCAAGTCATTGTTCCGTGTTGCATGGGAAGATCCTGCAAACCCTGACAAGGTAGGTATCACTTTTTCACATACTCCTATTGTTTTGTGTGTGTGTGTGTGTGTTGTGTGTGTGTGTGTGTGTGTGTGTGTGTGTGTGTGTGTGTGTGTGTGTGTGTGTGTGTGTGTGTGTGTGTGTGTGTGCCAATGCCAACTGTCTGGAGACACTGATCATACATAAAGAGTGAGCTCTTTATGCTGTGTAGACTATCAAGCAAATAAATCGAATGAGGAAATGTGTACACTGTAAGAGGAAAATGACCAATACAAGAAAAATATATGTGTATGTCATTTTGACCTGATCAGAATAAATGTACATGGTGAAGATTGTCTCCTGACATTGATGTTCAAGATGTGGTTGGTACTTGTGAGACAATTTTAACAGTTTAACTAACTTGATTGGTAGTGCAGACACGTATAAACAGTCCTATACAAGGGTGATGTAGTTTTATAGTTCATCTTTTTTGCCGATATCTTAGGAGAGGATTTTACCTCCTGTGTATTTACAGGGGTCAGTCCGTTATTTCCTGTAATTAAAATCTGAGACTGTTGTAATATGATTTATTTTGTCTTTGTTGTATTTGATTTATTCATTATTTAATTATGTATGTATTGTGCAGACATTCAAGTAACTAATGTACTCTTAAAGTGATGATTTACTGCTTTGAAAAGGGTTTCAAGTATCTGTACCTGCGACCTGATGACTTCAAGAAAATAAGTGCCCTGAAGACAGTGATGACTGAGCTGATAGAAGACGAGGAAGAGTCCAGATACAAGATCACTGACATTATTGGTGAGTGGCCATCTCTTTTGTTGTTGATGCTGTTTTTGTTCTGAGCAGTGTTTACTTGGATGCATACAGTCATGTTGTTTGGCCCATCCCATGCAGGCTTTATATTGTCTGTATTTGGGTGTGGCCCTCCTGACAAAGCCTAAGTGTTCAGACTGTGGACAAGCACATACTGACAGATCATTGACAGCTGATGAGTTACAAAGAGAAGCAGGCTGTTAGTGTACAAAATAGCTTGACCCAGTCATGTCGTCTGCTGCTACCACACCCTCCAACCAATATCCTAGTCCTCTCTAACTGCTAGTAATACTATTCCTTATGAGTGGCGAGTGATTTTACAGTATTGGGACTGTGTACTTCGACGCTTCGAAGGTGTTGGCTGGTTGCTAGAATCGCCTGTGGCCACAAATCCTTTGTCTCATGCTCATAGGATCAGTACTTGCGGTGTCTGCTCTGTATGGAGCACATTTCACACCAACAGTGAATTTCTTGTGTCAGAATCGTCTTCTGAATCATCTTGCAGTCGATCATAATTTCTTGAAAACCTCACATGCTTTCATAGGTTGGAAATGTGCAGGATTGCGAGACAGTCCTAGCATCATTTTTTTTGTGAAAACCAGTTTCAATTTTCAGGGAAAATAAAATCAGTTTGGGTGAGGGTTGTATAAGTCACTGAGCCATATAACAGAAGGCAGTCACTTATATGAACTCTCTCTAAGACTGGCAACATCAGTCAGCGCTGCTTTCCAATTTACATTACACTGAAACGTATGACAAATTACCTCCGTTAATTTTACATTTGTGTGTGTCCTAGAAGGCTTTGAGAGCTCCGTAATTCTAGTGTTGGCGGCAGTCAGGGGATTAATGCTACTGTTGTCTCAGTTGGTTTTTCTATACGTTGGAAGAGTTGGTGTGAACAGTTAAGGGGCAGTTATGCAGATGGAAAATGGGACAGCAAGAGAAAAGTTGTCATGATTGTTATTATCATCATCGATTTATCCCTTTTTAAGGTGATGCCTGACATGTATAATGTGTTGACTTACAAACAGGCAAAGAGGAGGGTCTGGGTGTAGAGAACCTGAAGGGATCTGGCATGATTGCTGGAGAGACCTCTGCTGCCTACAATGAAGTGGTCACCATCAACCTGGTTAGTTAAATGGTTTGTGTGTGTGTGTGTTTTTAGGTGTATGTGTGAGCTTGTATATGTGTGTATGTGTTTGTTTTATGTGCTATTGTTTTTTAGTGACTAGGACACATACTCACTCATACTTGGATATGAAAATCCTACTCCCTCATACCTTTCCTTTTCATGGGAATTTGCACATGCTCAAGAAACTTTCCAGATCATAGGCAGAGTTGTGGCTTAGAACAGTTTTGAGTATGATGATCTTGTCTTCAGTAAACCCCAAATTCTTGTCATGCAGCGCGAGAGACTGTTGAAATCAGAAATCACATGTAGCACTAAGTGCATATTTAAGATCCTATGACAACAAAAGAGTTGTCCCTATCAGATTTCTGTGAAAAATCCAATATCATATCAAATACACACATACATGGGAAAAAAGGGAGGAAAATGGTTCATGTTGTATTTTCTGCAGGAAAATCGGCCCATGTTTTATTCAGAAAAAAAGATTGTTGTGGCCACAGTATCCATTCTAGTTGTCTGTGTGATCTTTAGGTGACATCAAAATTGATTGTCAGTATTCTTATAGGCGTGCTAATAACTGCATTGTCTTTATGTAGTCTTGCAGGGGTGCTAGTAATTGTGTTGTCTTTCAGGTGACATGTAGAGCCATAGGTATTGGCGCCTACTTGGTACGTCTGGGTCAGCGAGTCATCCAGGTGGAGAACTCTCACATCATCCTTACAGGGGCATCAGCTCTCAACAAGGTACTGTGATGTCAGTTATGGCTTTAACTTTGTATACAAGTTTTGGAGATTTGTAGAGGTATGGTTTTAGTTTAATGTTTATTGGGACTTGGAACCACACAGAAGCAGGACAGTATTATCATATTATAGCCTCAGTAAGATAGTAATGTTGTGGATTGAAAGACTTGGATTTTCTTATGTATCTGTTGCTTAAATGTTTGCCCCAAGACAGTATATTTGAAATATGTTTGCATGTGCTAGCGAGAGGGTTGTGTGCAGCAGTGTGAGACGGGACAGGCATTTAACACGTTTTATAATGAGAAAAATCTGTCCTGCAAAGTGTAACAAGTTGGCTGCACACAAGCACTCAGTCTTATTATGTACCTTCATTGACACAAGATCTTCACAATGAAAACTGCTTGGCAAAACTGAAAGCTTACAATTTCAGATTCTTTTTTTTTTTTTTATTGTTTTGAGTAATAAAGTTCATGGAACATCTGCGATGCGGTGAATCTGATCCAACTTGTATTCAGGTGTTGGGGAGAGAGGTGTACACCAGCAACAACCAGCTGGGAGGTATACAGATCATGTACAACAACGGTGTGACTCATGCTGTGGTCCATGATGATTTTGCTGGGGTTGACAAGATCCTACATTGGCTGTCCTACATACCCAAGGTATTTATACCTAACACTCCCCAGACTGACTATACTGTGAGGTGTTTTTTGTGTGTGTGTGTGTGTGTGTGTGTGTGTGTGTGTGTGTGTGTGTGTGTGTGTGTGTGTGTGTGTGTGTGTTTTTAATTTGCCAAAGATATTCTCGTTTTCAGCTGTTCAGTATAACCTGTGCTTTTTCTATATGTTCACCTTCTGCTCTTACATTTCTGGCATCTGCTGCTACATGTACATTCCAAAGGGTTTTCTCCTTATTTGTATTGCAAACATGCTCATGGTCACAGCTGCTGAGATTTGCTATAAGATGAACTAAAAAAGAACAGAATGTTACAGGAAAACATTGTTCCCAGTGTATTGATGGTTTTTAAACAGATTTGTTCCCAATCCAAAAACACAATTTTGGGAAAGGTTTGTTTGACTGTGTACTGTTTTCTTGAAGGATTTTGAACACTGATTATGCTCTAAAGGCTGCCAGCTTAACCTTTTCACGACACTGCCTCACTATCACATACCTACTATTCCCTTAGTACACTGTAGGCAGGAAGCAGATATGCCCTGGGGACACCCTATTTTGGTCATTTTATTTAATTTTCCTGAGTGGGCTGTAAAAGCTAGCTTATTGATGCTAGAACAACTTTTTAGATCACTCTTTCATCTCCCTGGTGAAGCAAAAATATATTCTGTAAAGATTCATTTAGTTAGTGTTTTATACTTTTGAAAATGTCAACGTAAGCCACAAAGTCAAAAATCCCAGACAGCCACAGGAGATTCATAAAAATTGTTATTTTCAGCATATGATGGCCAAAAAGCAGGAAAAAGAACATAAAAGACAATATTTCAACATTTTAGAACATAATGGTAACAAAGTGTAACATAGCAGTTACATAATTAGCAATATCATTATACAAATAATGTGGATGTACTATTTCAGTCATTTCACGTAAGTACATAGCTTCTTCTAAAGCAATGGTTTGTTCATCCATATGATAACAGAATAGCAAATAAAAAAGTAAATGATAAAGTGCACATAATTAGGAATTTTAGAAAACCCAAAATGAAAAAAAGACAAGTTAACAAACAAACATGTAAATTAACATGAACATGTAAACAAACACAGACTCAGGCAGACTGAAAAGATCAATGTGGAAGAGAAGAAAAAATATGGAAAGTATGCACCAACCTTTGAATTTGATGATGAAGACATAGCCATGATGATGATGTGATGAATTAATACAGGTTCATGAAAAGAACAAATTTGTCGAAATCACCTTAGTGCAAATACACTGAAAAAGCCACAACCATTACACCTGAAACACTTAAAAAGCCACAACCACTACACTTGATACACTGATAAAGCCACAACCACTGCACTTGATATACTGAAAAAGCCACACTAACAACTTATATTCACTTCTGCTACTTCGACGGCCGTGAAAGGTGTCCTACTAGCCATGTTTACACAGCAGACTGAACGATGCGGGTAACACGAAGAGACAAAGAGTTGGGGTTGGTTGCTTTCAACACAAATTAAACAATGAAATTGCCCCTGTTAAGCTGACAACGTGGCATCGTATGATGTAATAGTGTTTTTTTGTGTAGTTTCGACGATAACTGGTACAAAATTATATTAATTGCAGTTATAGTTCTAAGGAAATGTGAATTGCTTAGAGGCAATTTTTGGAACTGTAAGAAAATTTTTAAAAAGTTTTTGTATACTTGGTTACGTTTATGAATTTGTATTTAGGTTTTTTTTTTATTCTTCTGGTGAGAAAGTTGATGGAATGGCCAATGACAGGGACATATCCTTAGGTTTTTGTATGAATGCAATATGTGTACTTAATTTTCTTTTTCAGGTTTTATTCTTTCCTAGGTCATCAATGTGTTTAGATGCGTTTTGTTTGAGATAGGTATAGCCCTGATATGGCCCTGAGCATGTGGCTGGGTTTTGAATACCATTGATAGTAAACATTATTATCGCTCAGTGTGTTGCCTGTTTAGGACTACTCTGTGTGTGTGTGTGTGTGTGTGTGTGTGTGTGTGTGTGTGTGTGTGTGTGTGTGTGTGTGTGTGTGTGTATGTGTGTGTGTGTGGTGTGTGTGTGTGTGTGTGTGTGTGTCAAGCACCATGGAGGACTGCTGCCCATCATAGAGCCCATGGACCCAGTTGAGCGTAATGTGGAGTTTATGCCCACCAAGGCCCCATATGATCCTCGCTGGATGCTGGCTGGTCGCAGAGTGCCAGGTTGGTTGCAAGTGATTCTTCAGCAGTGATCATTCAGTAAAAGGAACTTTGGACAATGATTGATCCATATCAGAAATCTTAACATCAGTTGTTTTATTGATTGGTTGAACAATGATTGATCCATATCAGAAACCTCATTGCCAGTTTTATTGATTGGTTAAACAATGATTGATCCATATCAGAAACCTTATCGTCAGTTGTTTTATTGATTGGTTGAACAATGATTAATCCATATCAGAAACCTTAACATCAGTTGTTTTATTGATTGGTTGAACAATGATTAATCCATATCAGAAATCTTAACATCAGTTGTTTTATTGATTGGTTGAACAATGATTAATCCATATCAGAAACCTTATCGTCAGTTGTTTTATTGATTGGTTGAACAATGATTAGTCCATATCAGAAATCTTAACATCAGTTGTTTTATTGATTGGTTGAACAATGATTAATCCATATCAGAAATCTTAACATCAGTTGTTTTATTGATTGGTTGAACAATGATTGATCCATATCAGAAATCTTAACATCAGTTGTTTTATTGATTGGTTGAACAATGATTAATCCATATCAGAAACCTTATCGTCAGTTGTTTTATTGATTGGTTGAACAATGATTAATCCATATCAGAAACCGTATCGTCAGTTGTTTTATTGATTGGTTGAACAATGATTAATCCATATCAGAAATTTAACATCAGTTGTTTATTGATGGTTGAACAATGATTAATCCATATCGAAATCTTAACATCAGTTGTTTTATTGATTGGTTGAACAATGATTGATCCATATCAGAAACCTCATCGTCAGTTGTTTTATTGATTAGTTGATGTCATTAGCCTTTAGCATTGATAAACCATGTCTCAGTACTGATTGACTGATGCCATGATTGGTCAGTGTCATTTGTCCTCTACATTGGTTGATGTTACAAGCAGTCACTTTGATGGTAGAGAACATCTATTGTTCAGGCAGTTGACATTGATTGATCCATGGCAGAAAATGTGCATTGTTGCTTTTTTTCATATCTGCTCAAAGCAGAATAAAAGTGTAAAGGGAGAGGGAGTCAACAGGTTAATTTTTTACAGTTGGTGGACAGTGTGTGGGAGTCAAAAGGGTTAAGCAGCAAGTCTTGCCTTTCAACCCACACAGGTTATGATTTTTATATGTTGCATATGTGTAAATGGTCTGTGTAAGTCAGGATATTGGAATAGTGAGTAACATGGAGGGTCAGTGCTACCGTTGAGAATACAAGCTTATATCGGTATTTAGGATGCTTGCTTCTACAACAGCTGTGTTAGTGATAATGATGAGCCTGAACGTACTTGTTTTTGTTATTGGACGGTGTGAGCCTGTGTAGTTCCTCATAGCTATTAATCAACTTAACACAAATACACGGTGTGACTATTTGTTCATTTTTGTACCTTCCAGAGACAAAACAGTTCCAGGCAGGGTTCTTTGATGTTGGCTCCTTTGACGAAATCCTGAAGCCCTGGGCAGAAACGGTGGTGGTGGGTCGAGCCAGGCTGGGGGGTATACCTGTGGGGGTGGTTTGTGTGGAGACACGCACTGTTGAGGTTACTGTGCCTGCTGATCCTGCTAACCTTGACTCGGAGACCAAGGTGTGTGTGTGTGTGGGGGGGGGGGGGGGAATGTGAGTAAAAGACTGTGCGTGAGTGTGTGTTTTCCAGTGGGTACGGTGTGTATATTATGTGAGGATCTCACCTGTCTCACTGTCTTCATCGCTGGGTTCAGTGTTCGCCACTGTACTCTGATACCGCCACTCCCTGTGAGGATATTAGTAGACAAAAGACACTAACTAAGCACACAGACAGGCTAGATACTCGCACACAAATACTTTTAAATATATCAAGTCTGAAGTATATCATCTTGTGGCTGTCATGTTTGCATTTCTTTTTCTTGTACGACATCAAGTGGACAGAACAAAGCATTATTATAGACCACTTTGCTGACCCATTTTCTGAGCTCTCCTTTGATGCTACTGCCATGCTGCTTATTTCTGCTCTGGCATACCTTCAGACCTACCAAGACTGAAGTCACCATGAGTGTAAAGCATGAAAAGAATTTGGGACAGCTTTTCACAATGCTGTGACGATGCGAAAGGGGATGATAATGGTGATGTCAGATTGGGAATGTTATGACATTAAAGAGTTCCGTTTTGATTCCCCTGTGATAATAATACCCTGGCATTAACCAGGCCTGAGACTTAAAGACACCTGTGTAGGTGGTCAACACCCTCAGAGATACATCAGCTGAATGGATGAGATTGACTATGGATCCAGTCTTCTAAGTGAGCCCTTGGCATGCTCAGCTATGGATAGGAGCTGGTCAGGGTCCCCCCTGCCCCCACAAAAATTAAATTTTTTAGACTGATTAAACTGATGGTAGTTAAATCCCATGACCTCCCAGTCAGTAGTTCATTACTCTGGTCATGTTCCCCATTGCCTGGTCCATAATCATAGAAGTTGATCTTATTTCAAAGCATAATTCTTAATATTGTGTATAGATAACATTAAAAAAACTTGGCTGAAAAATAAAATAGTTTGTCTTTTCAGCATCATGCACTCTACCATATCTAGCTTATGCAATATGACAGAGGATTGCTCTAGTTTTGTCCGAAAAAGACTTGGTTGAAAAATAAAATAGTTTCTCTTTTTAGCATCATGCACTCTTCTTTATCCAGCTTATGCAATATGACACAGGATTGCTCTAGTTTTGGCCGAAACACTCAAGAACAGAAACAAAACTTGCATATAACACACCCACACACCAACACCCACACCACACACACATGCACACACTCTCTCTCTTTTAGTTTTATGTCACTTGAACATTGCCCATTGCCTTCTTCAGTGTCCGTCTGTTTTATTTTTTTAAATTTCTTTATTTGGCTTCATGTGCTGTATCATGTCAGACTGTAAGCATTATGGTGCCAGTAGGTCGCACAGTCTTAGCCAAGTGTAGCGGCTAACACCGAGATACATCAGAAGTAGTTCTGCCAGGGCCTCACAGTCCAACCCTTTGCACACCCTGTGTGCATGCAGGTATTGGTCTCTGATTCAGGAAATGCCCAGAAACTTTCTATTCCATGCTGTGTTAGTTTTGAAAGAATACCAGTGTTTCTTTGATTGGTGATGGCCTTTGTTTCTCCTTTCAGGCAGATTTTTCGGCCACCTCCTCTAACTGTTCCATTTTGAGTAAGACGATCAATAGTCTGATGACCCAAAATTTGTTTGTAAATGTATAAACGTTCCTGAGGATCTCAGATCTTCGAAAGAGCACAGCAGGTATGTGTTTATTGTCTTTGTCTTTGTGTTGTATTCAGGTGATTCAACAAGCAGGCCAGGTATGGTTCCCGGACTCTGCCTACAAAACGGCACAGACCATCAAAGACTTTGGCAGAGAGGAGCTGCCTCTCTTTATCTTCGCCAACTGGCGTGGATTCTCCGGGGGAATGAAAGGTAATGTCACCCGGACTGTTCTGAGTTCTGAGTTCCTAACTTTTACAAGATTTCACTTAATGTATGGTTGAAAATTGTATTTCACACACCTGCAGAAGAAGAAATAGCTTAGATGAATAACTTATCTAAAGTCGGAGCATCAGAGCATTCAGGTTAGGTGGATGGATGCATGGTCACGGTTGCTGGCTAGTTAAAACTTATCTAAAGTCCCCCCTTCCTCTGTCTGTCTCTGTCTCTATGCTTCATTCTCTCTCTCTCTTCTTTGTATATGGGTATCAATCTCTTGACTACCTCCCTCTCTATCTGCAGGTTTTAAATAAGGTAGACATAGGAATTTGAGAGTTGTCATTGTCTTACCATAAGAAAATATAGATCATTCTTTCTCTCTCTCTGTCTGTCTCTCTCTCTCTCCCCCCCCCCCCCCCCCCCTCCTGTCTCTCTCCCACCTCTCCATTTTCTCCATAGACTGATGACTGATTGCGTGTGTCTTGTGATCAGACATGTACGACCAGGTGTTGAAGTTCGGGTCGTACATTGTGGACGCATTGAGGGAGTACTGTCAGCCCATCCTGATCTACATTCCACCCTATGGGGAGCTGCGGGGTGGCTCCTGGGTGGTGGTTGATCCCACCATCAATCCTGATCACATGGAGATGTTTGCTGACCACCTCAGCAGGTGAGAGGTTAGGAACCAGAAAAAACACGAAAAGAGAATCAGAACACATATTTAATACAACCAGACAAGACAGGCGCAAATTTTCAGCCAACTGGCCTTCGTCAAGCATAGACATAAGATCACAAACGAACAAACACCAAATACAAAAATTAGGAGAAAAAGACTAAAACTTCCCTGCTGCTTCATCCAGTGCTTAGATGGTGGTTAGATAAAAATTATGCTGAGAAATGATGCAGATATCTGTAACATGTCAAATTTTTCATTTTGATTTGTTAGCTTTCTTTATAGTTGTTTAGCGTATGCTTTTTCAGTTTTTTTTTTTTTTTTTTGATAGCACATAACGTAACCATATTTTACAAATGCATAAGTTCAGTTAATGCGAGAGACCATACTAACTGCAAAATACTTGACCAGCTGGTTGAGAAATTGAAAAAAATATGTCCACCAGCAGGTGCCACTGTCAAACCGACCCCTGTCCCAATACTTGGTTCCGGCCCGAGTGATGATTGTCCTCTTTTCTCAGTGTATTAAAGCATCAAGACTGCACTTTCTGTGCTCCACATAGGTTGTTTTTTTCAGTTTCTGTGTTTATTTTAATAGCAGATAACTTAACCATACCTTACATGAACATAAGCTTAGCTAATGCGAGAGACCATACCAACTGTGAAATAGTCGACCCGGTGATCAAGAATTTGGTCAGTGGTTAGTTGATGTTAATGGCAGACCTTTATTACTGCCTACATGCCAGTGAGTAAATGGTCAGGTGTCAGTGCTTGGCCATAGTGCAAAAATATTACCAGATAAAGAGTTTCCTAACAGTGATGATTGCACAAGATATTTTATGTACTTCACCGCACAGATTTTGCAGAATGATTTTATTGAACAAGTTACATTTGTGGAACCTGCTGTCATATTCTTGGGTGCATGTACATAACGCATTTTGTTCTCCTAGAACTAGTAGAAGCATTCTTAAGTGTGAAAATTATTTGTTTTCATGAAATACTCACATTTGATATGCTTTAAGAAGATTGAAACATGTTGTACACCTGGGGCCTGAAGTGTCTCAGATGGACTGTCTGTTGCTCTTTCCTGCTTTTGTTTCATTGATTTTTGGTTACTTTTTTTGTGTATTTTGTGTGTGTATGTATTTTTGTCATTATTGCAAGCAGAGCACTGGATGGCCTCTAAAACTCTACACTCAAACTGTCAAAATTTGGAACCTCACCGTCATTCTTGCTCATGCCTCATAGAAAGATGGCAAAGTGAAAAGTTGATAGCTGTTCACTGGAGTTGACTACAGTTGTTAACTCCTGTGGTCAACTCAGGTCACCAGAAGCAGTAAAAGGGTTAAAGACTGTCTCCAGGCCATCATCATCATCATCAAGTGCCTTGCCACATGGCGTTGGTGATCATGGCCCTCCATATTCATCCATCTGTGTCTTCAGCCACTCTGCAAGTCCGTCCAATATTTCCCTCCAGCTTTCCCGTTGTGACCAGGTGCTCTAATTCCCCTTTCCTCCTACAGACCATACATGTTCCTTTTTTTCCCCACTCTTTATCCCAGAATTCATGTTATGTTATTACCAAATCTTGTGTGGTTTTCACCAGGGGTGGTGTGTTGGAGCCAGAAGGTACAGTAGAGATCAAGTTCCGTCGCAAAGATGTGGACAAGGTGATGAATCGACTGGATCCCAACCTGAAGCAGATGTCCGAACAGGTCTCTGCCGCCGATGTCACCCCAGAGAAACGCACAGAGCTACAGAAACAGATCAAGAAAATGGAGGATGGTCTGGCGCCATTGTACCACACTGTGGCTTTGCACTTTGCTGATCTTCATGATACTCCTGGTCGCATGATGGAGAAAGGAGTCATCTCTGTGAGTGAAGTCAGACAGTGTGTATGTTGTGTGGTTTGTGTGTGTGCTGTGTGTGTGTGTTTGTGTGTGAGAGAGAGAGAGAGAGATGTCGCCTGGGTTTTAAACAGAAATAACAGTAACAGTGTGTGTGAGATGTGGGGATGTATATCAGAATGTATTGGGTGGGGGTATTTTGTGTGTGTGTGTGTGTGTGTGTGTGTGTGTGTGTGTGTGTGGTGTGTGTGTGTGTGTGTGTGTGTGTGTGTAAAAGAGGAAGCATGTGTGTATAATGAGAGGAAAAGCAAGCATGTTTGTGTGTGTGTGTGTGTGTGTGTGTGTGTATGCTTGCTTGGTGTGTGCATGAGAGAAAAGGAGAATATCTGAGTCTTAATTATTCACAGTAAGTGTACATGTTTGCATGCTTTGTTTGTGAGAGTGTACATACATGCACGTGCATGTTATGATAATGTTTAAGTGCATAAACTGCAGAATGGGTGGTCAAGAAATCAGAGAAAAGATGTCCACAACCAACAAGTTCTTGGTGATACATGTAATTACACTGTTGTTGCAGGATGTGATTCACTGGAAACAGAGTCGACAGTTTTTCTACTGGCGCTTGAGGCGACGTCTGCTGGAGGCTCAGGCCTGGAAGAAGATTGAAGAAGGGGATTATCGACTGGGATCACGTGCACACTTAGACTCCATCCTTAACAGATGGTTTACTGAGGACCAGGGCCCACACAATGTATGTACATAGTGTGTGTGTGTGTTTGTTCTTTGTGGAGGGGTTTACTTAGTGTGTGCTAGTCTCTGGTTTCACTCCCAAAATGATTGTTTGCAGGCAGAAATGCTTGATGTGATTCAGGGAGAGATTCTTCAACTGATTTTTATGCATTGCCTTGATCTGATCCTTCTTGTATGATAAGTTTTACGAATATTTTACTCACTGTGACTGAAGTGCCACTTTGTATCCTGTTCAAGTTACCTCAGAAATCTTGAGATATATCAGTTTGTATAATTGAGCTACAGTCTTTGGAAGACAACAAACTTGTACAAAAATGATTCCTCTACACATCTGTGGTTAGTTCCTATTATCTGCTAGATGACAAACATCACAAATAAAATCTAATTATGCACGCAGCAGGAGATTTACATTGCCATGAACAGTGATGTCAGCGTGTACATCAGGTGATGAGCCTCACTGCGAATGAGTTAAAGTAGTGTACCATATTGTTCTAACCTTCTTAGAGTTGCTATATTGCATGTTAAACATAAAAGAAGATTAGAAAAAGACGAGCAACATTTTTAGGACATTTTATGAGGAAAGCGAAATTAGAGCACCTGGTCACAACAGGAAAGCTGGAGGGAATGAGAACACCAGGTAGACCCAGGAGAAAATATTGGACAGACTTGCAGGGTGGCTGAGGACAGAGAGGGTGGGAGATGTACTTGCAGCGACAAGGGATAGATCTGTATGAAGGGCCTTGATCGCCTATGCTACGCGGCAGGGCACATGATGATGAGGATGATAATGATGACCATATTGTTACTACAGGCATACCAGTGGGAGGACGATCAGATAGTGGTGAACTGGATGGAGATGCAGCTTGAAGGCAAGGAGGGACACACCCTGCTACATGACAACATATGCTGCCTCCACAAAGATCATATCAAGGCTCATGTCAGACAGTATGTAGCTTGTGTCTTTAGTTTGTAGATATTGTGGGGTTTTTTTGTGTTTTTTTTTTTTTTGGGGGGGGGGGGGGTTGTTGTAGTCATTGGTGTGTGTGTGTGTGTGTGTATAAGATAAAAACATACATAGTCTCCACAAAGATCATGTCAGGGTCTATTGGACAACATGCAGCCTTCACACATGCACACACGCACGCATGCACGCACGCTCGCTCACCACACACTCACTCTCTCTCTCTCTCTCTCTCTCTCTCTCTCTCTCTCTCTCTCTCTCTCTCTCTCTCTCTCTCTCTCCCCTCTCTCTGAGAGCTACTGAACACCAGTTATTGTCTGCACAAAGACCATATCAGGACTCGTGCCAAACCATCAGTAACTTTTCACATTTGTTGTTGGTGGTGGTGCATGTGTGTATGTCACACGTACCTGTCTGCACAAGGACCACATAAGGTGCACATAAGTCAGTGGTTTTCATTGTTAATGTTTGCCATATGTACTTGTATGGTAGTGTGTTTGTGCATGCATGTGTGTGTGTAAGAGTAGTGGGAAGGGGGGGCATAAAGAACATTCTTCATGTCTTGTATCTGACATATGCATACAGCACAGAGAGACATTCTCTGTCTCTTGTGTCATGTTACTTCTTTGTGTCTGTTGAAGTTTGATATTATATGCAGCAAATGTTTGCAGTTGAACTGGGTGATGGTATTTCACTTATTCTTCTCTGTCTCAATATGAATGTCTTACTGTATACAGTATGCTTTAAATATTAGTAATCATTTGTACACTATTTTTTATGTTGGAAGTGTTTATTGGGTTCTCTTTGTGCTGGATGATCTAGTTTGGAGTGATGCAGGGGGCTCTTTCAGTATAAATAGTATCTCCACCTTCTGGAAACTCTGCTAGAAATTTCCTCTTTTCTGTCACTCTCTTTGTTTCTTCCTCTTTGCTTTCGGTCATTTCTTCCTATCGTTTTCTGCCTTGCTGGTCCATTCACCTGCATGTGTCGATAAAATAAAGTCTTATGTACTTTCTCTTAAGATTGATAATTGGGTATATGTGTTAAGTGCATTTTTGGCTCTAGGGAGGTGAGTTATGCAGAAGCAGATTTAGGTAGTTTATCCCCGTTTTTATATATGTTTTGGTTCCTTATGTGTGCTTAAATTTGTATTTAGGTGTGTTTTTTAAATCCCCCATGCAATAAATTGGACGAGTGGTCAATGCTGGGGGCATGTGCTTAGACTATGTGTGTGAATGCATTGATATGTGTACTTAGTTTTCTTTTCTGTTTTTTCCTGTTAAAAGTTTTGTATGTTTTTGAAGCAGTCATAGCCCTGATATGGCTCTATGCAGTCGGCTGGGCTTTAAACAACAGTAACAAGTTTGGAGTTTGTTCGAGAGAGATTCATTGCACTGGCACAGTTCCATCTGCGCTCGTCCAAATCGGCTAGTAATTATCTGACAAACTGCAAAATCATATGCACTGGCATGGTCTTGAAATGGGAAGGAGGGGTGGGAGGAACAAGACGTATGAAACACACCAGTCGCCATGGTGTAGTGGTCAACGCAATTGACTATCAACTGGAAGGTTGTGGGTTCAAATCCCCATCAGTCCCTTCAAAAATCATTGTGGGATTTTTCGACTCTAACCGGCTCCTACCCAGAGTTGGGCTTGCTATGGGCTCGTTGGGAAGTCTGGGACCACACAGTCGAGTCTCATCCACTTCATGGACATGTCATTGAGGGTGTTGTTCAAATCTTCTGACCAGCACTGCAGGCATCTTTATCTCTCGGGCCTGGTTTATGTCAGGATATATTATGATAGTAAGCATAGAGTACAGCCCTGTCACGCAGTCTCAATCGTAGATGGAACTCCATAGCATCATGATAATCAGTCTCATTATCTTCATTGTCATCGCATTGTAAAAACTGTGCCAACTTCTGTGGTCATTAAGGTGGCGTAGAAAATGGGATGGAAAAAAAAGTGAGCGCAGAAGTAACCTTGAGTGCGATGATCCTAAAATAAAAATTTTTTAAACCAAAAAAAGACCTATGAAACACTAAGCTGACATTACAAGAAATACCACAGTATCAAGATGAGCAGTGAACAGGCCAGTTTTTTTTTTAACAATTTGCAGGCTGCAATTTGTGATGGAAATGAGACATTTACAGTCTGTCTGTGTGCCTTAAATGTTGGTACCCAATTTGCACTTTTCACAAATGTTATTCATTGTCTCCTGTGTCTTTTGTGTCAGAGTGCTGGATGACAATCCTGATGTTGCCATGGATACGCTGGCCCACATGATGCAGGTGCTGACTTCCACACAACGATCAGAGCTAGCTCGTTTGCTGGCCAGCGTGGAAAATTCGGAGCCTGCAGTGATCACAACGGAGTCCTCATCCCACACTTAATACACAGTGTTCTCACAGACAGAGACAAAGTTGGATGATGGTGTTTGGTTCTCTGTATTGATCATGGCCGTTAAAGTAGCTGATGAGAATAAAAACTGCTTTCTGACCTTGCTGTTGGAAGGAAATCTCTCACCCTTGCGATCTACTGGTAGATGATACCATAAATTTTCTGTCTTCTAGTTGGTGACATATTTTCTGTCTTCACCCTCACAATATACTGGTTGGTGATAGCGTAAATTTTCTGTCTTCACTCTCAGGGTCTACTGGTTGGTGACATATTTTCTGTCTTCATCCTCAAGGTCTACTGGTTGGTGACATAAATTTTCAGTCTTCAACCTCACGATATACTGGTTGATGACATCATAAATTTTCTGTCTTCACCCTCAGGATCTACTGGTTGGTGATACCATACATTTTCTGTCTTCACCCTGAAGGTCTACTGGTTGGTGATACCATACATTTTCTGTCTTCACCCTGAAGGTCTACTGGTTGGTGATACCATACATTTTCTGTCTTCACCCTGAAGGTCTACAGGTTGGTGATACCATACATTTTCTGTCTTCACCCTGAAGGTCTACTGGTTGGTGGCATATTTTCTGTCTTCACCCCCATGATCTACTGGTTGGTGATATTTCAGATTTCCTTCCTTCACCTTCGAGATCTTCAGGTTGGTGACATCATAAATTCTCTGTCTTCACCCTCGAGATCTACTGGATGGTGACATCATACATTTTCTGTCTTCATGCTCAAGATCTACTGGTTGGTGACATTTCAGATTTTCTGTCTTCACCCTCAAGATCTACTGGTTGGTGACATATATTCCATCTTCACCATCAAGAAGTAGTGATTGGTGTCAAAAACATTTTTCTTGTCTTCACTCTCAAGATCTTGTGGTTGGTGACACCACAAATTGTGAAAGCACAAATTTTCAGTCTTGACTCTCAGGGTCTACTAATTGGTGACACGACGATTTTACCTCCCTAGGTCTGAGTGTAGGAGGCAATAAATAGAAAGCAGAACATCTGGTTGAAGGTGAGAGATTTCTTCAGAGTAGCTGTAATGATTGGTGTTGTACAGAGATGTGGTTGCAAATGAAGCTGTGCAGATGTAAATGAAGAGTTGCTATACTGCACGTTATTTTTCTGCCTTCCAAATCTACATGGGAATATAAAGAGGAGCAAACAGCTGTGATACCGCTAATCATAACTGGATGTCATGCGTATGGGAGCGCATGTGTGCACACTGTATGTACATGTGTGCTGTAAATGTAAAATTTTTCATGATTTTGTCTAGTTTGTTTTGTCTGAGGTTGCTGTTAATATTCTTTTTACATTTTAATTCACATTTATTTATTTTTATAACGTTGTTGCTGTTGAAGTTAATATTATCAAATCAATTTGTAGGTAAATTACGGTCAAACTTTGGATTGTGCAACAATGACTGTATAGTGGACTGAGAATTTTGACCAGAATCTGTTGACATTAAGCCGCTAGGTATAGATTTGCCTTGTGTTGATAAAATCTTTCTGCGTACAAGTACTGGGAAGTGTATTTTAGAACGAATGGGAAACTTAAGTTATGGAGTGTATGTGGGAAAGTTGTTTTAGGGAGAGTGGAAACTTATTTTATTTGAGATTGAAAAGAATGCAACTTTTGTGAGCATAGAGTGAGTGCAACATACATTTCTGAGCATACAATCTACAAGCATAAAATGAGTGTACAACATGTTTTTTGATCTTGGAGCGAGTGAATCATAATTTTTCTGGTTATGTATAAGAAATCAGTGACACATAACTTTTAAGAGTGTAGAGTGAATGGAATAGTTTTCCGAGTGTAGAATAATGATACTTTTTCGAATATACAGTGACTGATACTTTGTGAGCAGAGAGTGAGTGGATTATATATATTTTTTAGCATAGAGTGAGTGGATCATGCTTTCTGAGCATAGAATAAGTGGATTATTACTGAGTGTAGAATGAGAGGATCATACTTCTGAGCACAGGGTGAGAGGGTCAAACTTCTCTGAGTACAGAGTGAGAGGATCATGCTTTCTGAGCACAGAGTGGATCATGCTGTCTAATCAAGAATGAGTGGTTCATGCTTTTATGAGCATAGAGTAGAACATGATTTGAGTGTAGAGTGAAAGAAAGACTTTTTTTCTGAGCATTGAGGTGTCTTTTTTTTTTTTTTGCCAGTGACAAAATGTGTAACCCAAGGCTGTCTAGCTGAATGCAATAATGGTTTTCATACGATCTCTCTCGTTAAGGCTCTTAAATTGTGTTCATTTAACTTACGCAGTTTGTATTTTTTCCTTTTGTTGTACATGCAGTTTTTGCTGATCAAAAGTTGTCTCTTGATTTCATTGTGAACAAAAACTTTGTAAAAGAGAACTCATTAATATATATTATGAATATGGGACAAATTTCCCTTTTTTTTATATAAAGCTTAGTGGCAAGAAGGATAGACTACTGTGCTGATTCGGTCCACACGTGCTTCATGATGATGAAGGGAAGAGTGGCTTTGTATGTCTTGCTTATCATCATCATATGATACAGTGGTGTTTGTGGGCAATAGGGTTATGGACATTGGTTGAAATTTGTTTTCTGGCTTCATTAAGACAGCACAATTTTTCCTTCTGCATAAAATCAAAACTGGATTTTTTCTTTTATTTTCTTTTTAAAAAAAAATTCTTTTTCCCAGTTGATTACACATCTCCGTCCTTTTTGTCAGAAAGTTGGTCTTGCTTGTTCTTCACTGAACTCTGATCTCCACTAATTGTGCATCATGCCATTCCGTGTGGGGGAAGGCTGTTTCCACATTTTTACCTCAATGATTGCACATACGGATATGTACTGTGATGCGATTGCAAATATTGTGTGCTTTGTTGGAGACAGGGAGTTTGTCCTGCTGTGTAAGGATGGTTTAGGTTGGGAGGAGTAAGCACAGTGATCAACAGGATATACAATGTCAAGTTCATATATTCATTCATGATTATCTGTGAAAGTGAAGGTCCAGATTTTCATTTGTTATTGTTGTGTTCAGAGAAAAACATCAGTGCCTATTTATTATTTTGTCCCATGTGCGTTGCGGTCTTCAAAGTGACAAGTACCCATAGACAGACACAAGAAACATGAAAATATAATAAGAACACATATTTCATTAATGAAACAACAGGTACAATTTTCAGCCAGCTGGCTTTTGTCATTCAATACGAGAAAGATAACAGAAACAATTTCACTAGGCTTAGGACCAAATCAACTGATCAGGTAATTTCCTGCTTTGTTGAGCTGGAGAAAGCAACTGCCTTAGACAAACATGACGCAGCCTTTTCTACATGTATGCCATTGAAGATTTTGGTGGTAGTATACATCAGCCATTTTGGATGCTATTCATTGAAAACAGTAATTAGTTGTTGTAATATTGTCTGTTGCAATTTGGCCATCCTGAAAAGTCACCATGTTTATTAGGAAGATACTGTGTTAAATTAAAGCATCAGACTCTTTGCATTAGCATGGTTCTTGTTTTAGGAATGCACACATTCTGTGTTTGCTTGTGTATTTGTGTATCAGTGGCAAACTGTATTTTCAGTAATATACCTATCCTTCTACTGTATGTGCCGAGACCATTCTCTATACAGTTTCTTACACTTGCACTTTAGTCCTTAAATTGTGAAATAACCTCTATACATCTCATATTTGAAAACAAGTCAGCACAGTCGGTGTGCAATCTCAGTTTTCTTTTGCTTTGTTATAGAGCTCTTGAACAACGTTGTTTCAGTGTATGGGAGGATGTTTATATGTGCATGTATATAAAATGTCCATGTGTTAATATTTATGTGCATTTTGCAATGAATTGTGTAGATATTTGTCTGAACTGCATTGTGATACTGCTTAGAAGGGTATATGATAATTTTACATTTTTTGTTTTCACAACTTAAGATTCTGTGAATAAGTTAAAGGTTTTGTTAATAAACATCATGTTCTGTCCATGTGTTTATTTTTCACCAAAAAAATGTGTAATAATTCATTACTGTTGAGAAATATGACGTTTATGAATGAACATACTCCATTGAATACATGACATGATAATAATGCATTTTGTCTTGTATGACCCAACACGTCACAGGATAAATGAAATTTTATGTAAAAAGATTTTCTTGACCTTTATTCTGTCAAGTTGCTGTGTCACTCGGTGGAACAAGTAATGTCACCATGTCTTTTGACTTCTTTTGGGTGCCAGTAACATTTTGAAAATTAACAAATTGACAAGTTTTGAAAACTAAAATAAAAAGAAAACGGATTAAAAAAAATTATGTAGTTTGTGTATTTGCAGTGTGCTGTAATTGCTGATTGTGAGAGATTGACTTGATTTAGTTCTCTACACACAGAAGACGACAAATACCAAACAATCCAGCACATGTAACTCTCTCTCTCCTCCTCAAATTCAACGAAGCGGTGGTGGTGAACAAGAAAAAAGTCTTGTTTATTGCAAAGGCTGTCAATTTACAACGTGTAACAATGAGTAAGCTAAATAAATAACATACACCTATGATAAGATATAAATAAATATTGTCCATTCTGACTATCCATCACAGCATTCATTAAACACCAACACTCCATGCGTAGCTTTTCTACCTTAATCCTGACCATGCACCACACTGCAGCCCAACCTGCGCAAAAACGAATGAACCAAACTAACGAAAACATGCTTCCATAACTCAGAAAATACAGGACTGATGGGGATATATGTTATTTTGAATTGATTTTATCCGATATGTTAACACTGCTAACATTATCACAATAATTTGATCCAAAATCTATCATTTTATAGCCACCCCCAAAAAACAGCAGACTCTTGAATACAATATGACTGTCAAACAAAATGTTGATTGAAAAAAAATATATACATAAACAAACATGTGTCCAGCAGATGTGACAGCCAGGTTTAGTTTAGCCACTGATCAGTTTCAGAAACCAATATCAAAATAAGAAGACATTGTGGTTGTGGAAAATATTCGCAGTCATACAGGAATAATTCAAAATAATATCTCATTCTTAAGTATTGGGCTGAATGAAAACAACCCATCTTAAGCACTGTAGCACCTGGGTATTTGATGGGCTTGTTGATTGGAGAAGACAAGAAGGAAGGTTTACCAAACAGAAAAGTCCAAATACATCATTCATGAAGCAAAAATATGATGTATGCAGGTATACTCTCACATTTTAAACAAAACCATAGGAAGCACTTTTGAGATTTGGTGAAAATTTTCACAGGATAACGTTTTACATTACATGATAATATCCATCAATCCTAAATGACTATTTTCACAGGATAATGTTTTACATTACAATATCCATCTATCCTGTGACAACTTGGAGAAAACAGATGGAACACGGGGGGGGGTGTCACATAATAATACAATACAAGAAGAAATTTTCAACAAGATCTGAGTTATTAACATACTGATTACCTTTTCCTTTCTCTTTCTTTTTTCTTTCAATAACTTTCTTTAAATAACTATAAACTAGTACAGGCAGTTTTGATTCATTTGGATAATGTAACATGAAATCTTAACACTGAATTGTTCTTAAGTCTAACAAGTCCATACCATTCATTCTATGACAAAAAAAATTCATGATTCCACATAAAATCTTATAATCCAGCAGATGTTGACGTGAGGTAAAAGCAAATGGGAAGAAAGCTGACTTGACTTGTATCCCATTTAAGATGTTCGATTGTCACATATTAAAAAAAAAAACCCAACAAAGTACTTGTTTAAAAAAATGAGAAGAAAGCTGACTTGACTTACATCCCATTCATGATGTTTGATTATCATACGTAAAAACTAACACAGTACTCGTTAAGCTGTGGCCTGGAATTTGTTTTAAAAAAAACACCATTTTTAGACAATTCCACATGTGTGCCACCAAAATCTGCCAGCATCTCACTACTTCAACCTCAGAAGATGCTGGCAAGGTCTTGAAATGGGAAGGGAAACAGGAGCTATGAAGCACTGACACCATCATTATTGTTATTGTTATAGTTGTTTAAAGCCCAGCAGACTGCGTAGAGCCATATCAGGGCTACAACCAGTTCAAAACATACACAATACTTCAACAGGAAAAAAAAAAAAAAAAAAAAAAATTAAGTACCCATATCAATGCATTCACGCACATAATTTAAGAAAATGCCCTCGGTGCTGACCATTCCGTCCAATTTATCGCACATGGGATTTAAAAAGCATACCTGAATATAAATTTAAACATAACTAAGGGCACTAAAACATATAAAAAATGGGGCCTAAATTACCTAAAATTGCTTCGACATATCTCATCCCTAGAGCCAAAAATGCACTTAACACATGTACCCAATTATCAATCCTAAGAGAAAGTACGTAAGACTTTATCGAACACATACAGGTGAATGGACCAGCAAGGCAGAAAAGGAAGTAAGGAATGACAGAAAGCAAAGGAGGAAGAAAAAAACGAGAGTGACAAAAAGACGAAATTTCTAGCACAGAATTTTCAGAAGGTGGGGGATACTATTTATACTGAAAGGAGCCCCTGGCATCCCCACAGGGGGTCTGACACCACCAGAATGATTGATGCACTACGATGGGCAAAGAACAAGCCAACTTTACTGCTGGGACTGAACTCGAGACATAAGAGCCTGAGTACACAGCTCTATCAAAAGAGCAAGCCAGCTGACATAAACAACCACCACCTGTGGTCCACCCAAGGATTGAACCCATGAGCTGTGTATTATCAGCATGGCGCTCTAACTAACTGAGCTAACTGGACCATTCATAAAGCTGAATTTGCATGAAGGGGACACAGTATTCTGTACTCACCAAAACGTTATCTACTCTGCACATGAAATAATACCTAATCTGCACAGGTAATATTAACTACTTAATGTGAAGAAATGGAAAATGAAACCAACGATTGCACAGAGCTGTAAAATAAGGGAGATGAATGACACAGGTCAATGAGTTCACCGTGTTCAAAAGCTGCTTATGGAAACTGTCTAAAAGATCAAGAAATAGTCAAATCTGCTCATAAAACATGCAAAGTACAATCACATGAGCCAGAAAGTGCTGCCACCTAGTAACTAACATGCACAAAAGAAAGCCAAAATAATCCCACCGAACTGCCCTGTCATGCGCCAGTATTGCTTGGCACACTGAAAAGCTAACCTGGTCCGCAGCAAATACAGATTCACACATCTACATGCCATGCACACACTAAATACAACACTAAATTCCTGGACATCTGAGCAAGAGTACCGGTACACAGACAAGCAACAATATTTTGTTCTAAGTCAGACAAAGGAAAAATACACAGAGATAAAAAGGCGGTTAAAACATATTTACAATTTACTGTTAAGTACATGCCATTCTAGAATTAACATTTTGTTCTGAGTCAGTAAAAGAAAACCAAAAGAGATCAAGTGATGTTAGGCGATATTTACTATTTTACCCAAGTACACGCCATTTCAGACTGATAAATGCCTGTTCCTCATCACTCTCACAGATATTGGTACAAATCATCTATGGCAAGGTTGTGACATAAGGTCATTCGGGAATGATATGGTACAGATCTCATTGCTCTCAAAACAGCTTTCTGAGGACAGATCCCCCTCTGCTTCCCACTTTACTGTCCCAACTCTGAACAAGGTCAGGTACCTGTTCACAACTTGGTGGACTGGAACTTGCATGCACCAAGTTTGCAAGTCCAGCCTGAATCCATCAAAGAGCTGGAGAGTTCTACCTCTATGCCATCCTGCTGGGTGATCCAGGTCTCTGTAAGCAGCAGTGCCCTGAGCTATTTTCTTTCGTTGTTTGAAAATATGTACAACATACTCTGGCAGGTTACCTCAGAAACTTGATGCTCTTTACCTGTGATTACAATGTAATCTCCATCTTAGAAAAATAAAAAGGTAAGTAAACAAGAAATAACTGAATACATAAAAATGTTAGCAACAGCTACTATCATCAGTGTGGAGCATGTGGAACAAAAACGTGGTGATTAGTTCTGATCTCTAATACAGATGATTTGTTCGTGAAAAATCAGACATTGACATCATTGATTTTGACAGTGTATACAACAACTAAGTGCATCCTTTCACGTTACACACAAGAAAGTGGATATGAATTTGCTGATCACTGGCAAGAGAGAACACTAAACTAGAGAATATATGAACAGTGCCTCCTTTCATGTTGCACATACTAAAGTGGATTTGATTTGCTGATCACTGGCAAGAGAGAACACTGAACTAGAGAATATATGAACACATTGTTGGACAAAAGAAAAGAAATGAAAATTTAAAAAATGTGGAAAATATACACTTTTCCTCACAAGACAATCAGACTTACATCACAGACCACATAACATATCCTCTACATATACAGTTACAGAACATAACAGACCCAAAATCATATTTTCTACATATACAGTTATAAAACATGTTGTGTCCATTTGTTATGAATTATAACCATAAACTCATCAAATAAAACCAACTCGAAACAAAAAGAAACTAGAATACAAAACGTGGCAAACGCATAAAACAGACAACCAAATAAAAAATATCCTACGTGATAAATGAATACAAGTCACTGAAATAAGAACATCCTGTTTTGTTCAAATGATAACCCCCTTGTTTGTTAATTTCCCATTGAAAAAAAGGGGGCATAAGAGGATAACTGTAATCAACTGTAATCTCAAGGCTCTGTGTGTGTGTGTGTGTGTGTGTGTGTGTGTGTGTGTGGTGGAGCGCGCGCGCGCACACACATCCCTCAACTCCTTTCAACTATCTGTCAACTCCTTTCAATCACTCATAAAACATCCCATCCCCATAGCCATCGACACAACCTACAGCCATTTGAAATCAACAATGAACACAAAAATCCTGTCAGCTGTACCTATCTTCTTTAAGTGCTTAGAAATAAAACAGACCATGTCATCAAAATCTGTAAAAATCTGCAAACGGAATCCATGGAATGTCGTGCCATTTTTTCCAGGTTTAATTCAGTCAATAACATTTCTTATTCACATTCTGTTCACATTAAACGATGCAAAAGTGATGTAAAAATTTAAATAAAAGAAGCAAACACACAAAAACAAAATCCATAGGCATATAGATCTTTTACATTCTTTTTTCACTTCTGTCTTGATCATCATTTTCTATTTTTTTTATAAACATTAATTATAATATCAACCTCAAAAATAAATTGTGAAAAAAAATCAGGGTAAGGGAAGATAAACCAGTGAAGGGAAAGAGGGACCTACCCTCAAAAAGCTGACCCAAGAGTGATGTTTCTATCACATCACTGCCCATATGACATGGCTTAGGGTTATGGAATTCTATTGTTACGAGTGGTGCCACACTTGCAGTGCCCCTCACTCTGCTCTCTGGTGTATTGATTGTTCCTGTTATTTTTGTTTAAAGCCCAGCCGACTGCATGCTTAGAGCCATATCAGGGCAATAACCATTTTAAAACATGAACAATACTTCAACAGGAAAAAAGGAAAAGAAAATTAAGTACAGATATCAATGCATTCCCACAAACATATTCCAAGGAGATGCCCCTGGTGTTGACCACTTCGTAAAATTTATCACACACGGGATTTACAAAAACATACCTGAATACAAATTTAAACATATCTAAGGATACTAAAACATGCATAAAAAAGGGTCTAAATTACCTAAAATTGCTTTCACATATCTTGTTTCCCTAGAGCCAAAACTGCAATTCATGTACCCAATTATCAATCCTAAGAGAAAGTACTAAGACTTTATTGAACACATACAGGTGAATGGACCAGCAAGGCAGGAAATGATAGGAAAAAATGACAGCAAGCAAAGGAACAAGACAGAAACAAAGACAGTGATAGAAAAGAGAAAATTTCTAGCACAAAATTTCCAGAAGGTGGGGATACTATTCATACTAAAAGAACCCCCGGCATCCCCATTGGGGGGGGGGGGGGGGGGGGTTTGAGGTATTAACTGAGACTGCTTGTATTGTTGTAACAGTTAAATGCTGTGTGGTATTGCAATAACTCTGGAAATATTGCTGTAAAATTGTAATACAGTGGGAAAAAACTGCAAAAATACTTTAATGCTGTTTAACACTACAGATACATTTTAATTCTCTACAGTGCTGCTGAAATATTTCAATGCTGTACAGTAATGCCATAATAATACTGGAGATATGTATTTTATAATACTCAAGTGATATAAACTGCACCTGGATGTAAATCCCTAGCACTACTGCGGAAACATCCTAGTCAGTCATAGTTGATGAACTACAATGTGGTATACATCTAAATATCTGTGTGTGTGTGTGTGTGTGTGTGTGTGTGTGTGTGAGACAGAGATTTGATTCAATTGTGACTCACATGGACAAAAGGGTTAAAAGGTTGAATCTGACTGTCTGGGGGCTCTGACATTACCAAAAACCACAGGTTCTCAGCTTTCACTTGATAAATAAATAGTTTAAAGCTGTAATGTTTTCTAACCCAAGTCAGAGGCACTTAAATGAAAAACTGTTGGGAAGGCCATTTTGAAAAAATGGCTTTCGAAGCTGAGAGACCAGAAATGAATAAATACCATTAGAAGTGAGCTATGACTCCGTTTTTATCAGGAGCTGAAACTTGATAATTGTGCTCGTTACTCTCTGTTCTGTCATTCTGATGCAGTTCAAGTATGCTTGGTCAACAATGTTTTGTCTGCTGCAGGCTGACACAAACAGCAAAGACTGGTCTTTTTCAGTGATAAGCTCAATGTCCCAATGCAAAAAGACTAACATTTTTAGACTGATATGACAGCACTTTAGGGTCTGAACTTATGGTTGAAAAATACTCTTAGGTACTGAAAATAAGGAAAAAGCTCACACTATTCCAATACAAAAAGACTAAAATGTTCAGACCGATATGACAGCGCTTTAAAATCTGACCTTAAGGTTGAAAAATACTCTTAGATACTGAAAATGGAAGAAGCTCAAAATGGAGATGACAGGCTTCAAGCGACGTTTTAGGTCCACTGTGGTGAACATTCGAAACAACTTCTTAACCCTTTTGTGGGAGCAGGTCAAAACTGATTAAAAGTTCGTCTGTACACAGCTGAAAAATCCTTTCATGACAAATTCTGTTGAATTATATTCTCATCCTGTCTCTCTCATACACACACATACACATAGCCTCAATCCAACCAATCTAAATCACAATGTACCCCCTCCCCCTCCTTTTTTTTCTCAAGAAAAACAAACAGCAAACCAACAACTGACAGAGCAAGCAAGTTTTTACAATTGTTATCATTTTCTAAATCATAGTGACTGCCAGCATTCAAGCAAAACAAAGCAAAACAAACACATGGAAATAGAATGAAAATGCACATTCAACTGTGCTGGTCTTGTTTTATCAATAAAATCCATGTTTTCATTCTCTTTTCATGTATTTTTGGTTTCTATAAAACGTTCTGTCAAAAAAGCAAACATTCTACTCAGAGATGGTCCCTATGCAAAATAAAACAACTGCTGTAAAGCATTACATCACAGAAACATGACATGTAACACAACAAATATATGACACCATCTTCAGATAGCAACAGCCCTCTGTTAAATTATCACTTGAGTTAACTTGAACATGTTCCATATATATAACTAGTATAAGAGAAATCATGGCAGAAAACCACTTTTCAACATTTGTAGATTTCGTAGTTTGATCAACTGAAATTTCAGGTCAAGGATATAGTTTTCTTTAGGCACACTTTGCGTGGCTCAAGTTCATTATAAAATATATCTGATATTCCCAGCAAATATGACTGGTCACCATCAACTGACTTCCATTTAGAAAACAATACAATCTACATTCTGGTAGCCATCATTTTTCTTCCTTCCAACCATGAGCAGCAGAAGCAACAAGCAATTGCCATGAACTTAATGTTGTTGTTTCTGAAATCAACACAAATGGGTCAATTTCTGAAGCTGGTTAAATCCATCCTACTCTCATTTGTTAAAACCATTAAAAGTGATGAAAATATCCACTGAATGAAATTAATAAAGAAAGAAATACCAAAACCCACTTTACTGAAACATGTAATTCCTTGATTGAAATAGTTGAAAATCAATTTCAACTTACTTTTTCCTGAAAACCCCCAAAAGAAATCAACAAAACATCTAGAGCAAATGTTAAAAGCTACTTCACAACTTTATTATTCATATGATTACTACACACTGCAACATGCTATATTCTCTATGTTAATGGCCAAGCACTAATACTGACACTATGATATGCGACTATGATAAATCACAAAGACTGATATCCTCAGCTAAACACATCTTAATGATCTGAAATAAAACAATGTGTGACCTGTGTCATATAGGACTTGGTTTAACCCTTTGCATCCGTCACTCTGTCCATCAGCTTCCAGCATTATCATCCATAATAGCAAAGCAAAATCTGAAGCCTTTCCCTCACCCTATCCACCAGCTTCTTACGCAATAAAAGGCAGGAAACTGGTGAATGGGATGAGGGATTGGTTTCCCCAACTGGTGGGGGTGAAAACTTTACAACATGTTGATTTCTATAATATTGCAAAAAACAGTGATACTGTGAAGCTCCATGTGACAACAGCCTTGATGATGAGCTCAGTCCCTGGGTGAGCAAATGTGATCAATATGGTGTTAAAATAATGGTTTAACTATAGTTCTGTGGTTACAGCAAATCTGGTAGCATTCTCACTTTGAAGACAGAGACAGTGTTGCCTATGGCGTTTCCTCTTCAACACACTTGGCACTCTGTAATGACAAAGATTACAAACATAATGTATTAGGATGATGATGATAATAAGAATAAGAATAAAAAATACAACAATAATCACCATACTATCAAAAGATTCTCACTGCAGTTTGTTAAATCGCTGAGCAAGTTTTATTCACACACACACAACACACACATACACACATACATACATATGCCGGCAAATTCTGGACACAAACCAGATGATTTTTTCCCCTGACATTCTGGCATAAGTGATGTTTTTTATTTTAAAATATCAGACAATGAATTCAAAAACATGTCAATTCATAACTGATTATATATGTGTAGAGACAGACAAACAAACAGAGACAGAATTAAATACATATGTGCAGTCCCACAATACCAGAAACACTAGACTGACTAAGGGGCACTCCACTCTCCAACAGATTAACAAAATATTCATGTGTGCTGGCCTGTCTTGTCTGTCCCTTAATATCTGTTAATCATTTGTTAAATGAAATAATGGAGTTTTGTATATAATAAAAAGAAGTTTCTACTTAGTCTACTTACCTATTTTTGTGATGAAAATGGCATTATCTATTTTTGTGATGAAAATGGCAGCAAAATTGAACACATGCTCAGAGGTGGTTGTTTTAAAATATCTTCTGAGTAGCAAAATACACTCCACACAAGTTATCTGTATGCTTCTCTGGCAATATGAACCATCTATCTGTGTTGAGGAACAGTTTAGAAAAGAAAGATGAGAAAAAATTTTTTAATGAAACTTTCAAAACTATGCATTACGCGCATTATCTTCATGTCCAGTTTCATCGTCTACAATGCAAACTATGCCTGCGCCACAGTAACATATCAACACTGTCAGAAATCACTGCATACCACTATAAACACTGAGAAATCACTGCATACCATTCTATCTTTGTTTCCATAAAGAATTCATGAAATTTATGACGAGAGATACTTATTTTTCTAAATAGTTCTTTTAAGCTAAAAAAAGTAAATAAATAAAATTCTTCTTTCAAGCTGAATATCATTCTTTCAAGTTGAATATCATTTCCATCCATAGCACAAATAATTAACGCATATACTACAGCTATGTGAATTCACTGATGTAACATTCAAGCACTACCACAGGGATCATGTTAATAGCTATCCACTACACAGCATGTCAGCTGGACCAGCAAAAACAACTGGGATTTCAAAGTTAACTGTGTTTGCTCCATACTGCAGTAACGCAACTGATCCTACTTTATCAGCCACTCTCGCTACTGGTGTTATCATCAAAATTTTTATAGTCCAATCTCTCCAGCATAAATAAATGAATAAACCAAGTGTTTTCCTGTTGGTTTTTTTTTTCTTTTTATCATACATTGATCTCACTGTTTTACATTCCAATGCTTTCATGACTCCTTCACGGTCCACATCTTTAACCCAAATTTGGCAAAGATCCACCCATACAGAGCTGAGAAATTTTCAGCACTTTTTTTTACAGACAGACAAACAAAGACACACACCTCTCTATGATCCATATGAAATAACCTCCCTTTAATTTCAAACGGAGATTGAAAAAGTAGACATAAATAATTTAGACAATTAGTTTTATTGTTCTTGTGTATTAAGTGTTATTTTTGCTAAAAAGCCCAGCTGACTGCGTAGAGCCATACCAGGGCTATAACCGTTTCAAAGCACATACAAAAGGCAAGACTTACTGGTAATAACAATGACAATAAAAGTGAGGCCCATACCAGTCATAATAACAATATTAATGACTTATACAAAACCACACACACACACACACACTCATGCACAGACAGACGCGCGCACACACATACACACAAACATGCATATATTTAGAAAAGCATATGCACAGAGACCATATGCCAATGCTTGACTTACCAACAATATTGCTAATCATCAGGTCACTCAAAGCTGTTTGAAGCCTGCAAAAGATCACAAAATACAACAGCAATAAATACCTTATTCTTGGTATGCGCACATGCCTCTGTGTGTGTGTGTGTGTGTGTGTGTGTGTGTGTGTGTGTGTGTGTGTGTGTGTGTGTGTGTGTGTGTGTGTGTGTGTGTGTGTGTGTGTGTGTGTGTGTGAGTGCGCGCAATTTATACCACTTTGAGCTGTTTTCCCCCTGGAGGAGCATGATGTCACAATGGCACCACCCATTTCTCTCTTTATCTATTCTTTTATTTTTATCTTTATTTTTAGTTTTTTTGTATGCACGTGTACCTTGATCCAAGAAAGAGAATTTATCTACAGAATTTTGCTAGAGAAAACACTTTTGATGTAGGAGCTTTAATGTATATAGAATGTGTGCTGCAAACTGGAGCTTGGTTTATCGCTCATTTGAAAGACTAGCTCCTAGATCACCATTTAAGATCTGGTGATGAGGGAAGAAAAATCCCTGTCCAACCCAGGATCTGAACTCAGATTCAGGTTCTTTGTGTCCTAGGCAGGTGTATGAACCACTGGGCCACACAATTTATACGTGTGAATGTATTATGAGTCATGTGCATAAACTGCCATGCAGATAACGTGAATATCTGTGTTCAAATGTGAATGAGAATCTTGCTATTTTTAACTGTTACAGGCAATTAACAATACTAATGATGTATGCATTACACAAAGTCAGTTTAAAAAATATCTGATTTTCCTCCCTATCTTTATTTTTAATGCAAACTCACTGGTAACTCACATATTTTCCACTGGGTTTCTTAAAAACATTACACGATGAATCAGATTACTAGCCTCAAAAGTTGCTCATTCTAGTAATTTATGCAAGTTTTCAGCTTAATCTGTAATGATAGAAAACAACAAACTCACTTACTTGTGTAAACCTTGACACAACACATAAATACATAACATGAAAAAAAAAAAAAGCAAAACAAAATTTTTTCCAGTGCACCAATTTTTCTTGGATGCGTGTATGTATGTCGTTTTTGCTCACACTGTGCAGGTGGCATGTTGCTGCATAGTCTGCGTACTTGCCGCTGGTAGGCATGAATGCTGGCCAATGTTTTCATGTTTGCACAACCAGCCACTGACATGATTTACAGGATTATTAACATGCACATGCGATATTTTCCATGTGCACATGCATAAAGGGGGAGGGGGGGGGGGGGTGTGAGCTCTGGCAGATCAGCAAAAAACTTTAACTTTTATCTACGAAGCAGAGGTGTCTAGGTGGATCGAATGTTTCTGACCTTCCTTAAAAAAAATAAAATGAAAAAAAAAGGTGGATCAAACGCTGGACCTTCTGACTGGAAGTCCACAAAGTTTACCCACATGACTAATATGCCTGTCATTTTTTATCTATTAATACAGACGACAACAATATCACAGGCATTTAATTAAACTGTTTTTTCCCCACTGTGATCACAATGAATGATGAAAAATCGACATTTTAAACTTTTAATGATAAAAACACACGCATAGGCCATATTACATGAAAACTTGTAGTTAAGTTACGAGACATGTCTGTGCCATATACATAGACATATAATGTTGAAAATCTACTACTTTCTTTGAATAATACAAAATCAAACAAGATTTCCAATATCACAAGACAATGTTCTATAAATCATACAACATCAAATAAGACTTCAAATATTTAAAAACAATTTAACTACAGACATGTTGCTGCATGCAAAAAAGCTGGGACAAAAAGAAATTAAATGCAAGTGATTTATCTGAAATGTTAATGTGTTAACACGGGCATCTCTGCTATTTAGTACCAGACCGTTCTCTTTTCATTGATATGAGAGTCCTAAAGGCAATGATCAAAGAATACTCACATGAACATCAACAAGAAAAGGAAAATAATTCTTTAGAATTAAGGACATTCCAATGAATTAATGGGGCTTAAGTCACTCCATGCAATTAAAATTTTTATTCACTTTGGAAATCTAAGCTACATCTGCTCAGACAGCATGCGTTCATGTTATTTCTTGTTTGTCAGTGGAACAGGACAATTTTATAAAAAAAAGTGACTGACAATTCAGCCAAGTGGGTCGACTCCGTTAAAAACATTCACATTTCATCAGATAATCTGATCTCAGCTACCTTACTACACCATGCCGTTAATAGCATTCAGGTTTTCATCATGTGATTTGCATATGTATTAACTAGCTTATCACGCACAAAACTCAGAGGTCCATGCTGTTAAAAACAGTACATCTACATCACTTCAACCTCAAGATGTTTAAAATCACAACAGCAGTTCCTGCACGCAGAAACCCCATTCTGCATCATTCCATCTGTTCAACCAACACCAACACTGATTCAAATCCATGCTTTGTCATATCACAGCTTTGCAAGCGTCAATTAGATCAAAGGAAGCACTCCAGCAGGCTCGAAAGACGTGCTCGAGGTTACCTTTCCTTTACTCATCACGAGCCCGACGCCTACGCCGGCGAGCTTCTCTGTCATCATCCTCAGCTGCCTCGCCTCCTCTTGTTTCTGTCGCTCTTCTCTTCGTTTTCTGCGACGTGCCTCACGATCATCCTCTTCTGGCTCTGCAGGAGCAGCAGCAGCAGCTTCCTCACGGCGCCGGCGACGTCTTGCTTCACGATCATCAGCAGGTTTCTCCTCCTCTGCAGGTTTTGCCTCCTCTGCGGGTTTTGCATCTTCACCCCGCCTTCGCCGACGTCGGGCTGAGCTGTCCTCTTCTGCTTCTTCAGCCTGGCGTTCTGCTCTCACGCGTCGTAGTCGCTCTGCAGAGTTTTCTTCTTCTTCTTCTTTCTTTTCTTCTTCCTTTTTCTCTTCCTTCTTTTCTTCAGGCTCTGCTTCTTCCTTCTGAGCTCTACGACGTCTCAATCTTTCTGCGGGGGTCTCTTCTTTCTCTTCTTCTGCTTCCTCTTTTTTAGCCGGAGACTCTTCTTTTTCTTTCTCAGGTTCTTCTTCTTTTTCTGCCCTGAGGCGTTTAAGTTTTTCTGCCGGGGTCTCTTCTTTCTTTTCTTCCTCCTCTTCTTCTGCACTCTCTCTTTCAGCTTTGAGTCGCTTAAGTCTTTCAGCCGGGGTCTCTTCTTCCTTTTCCTTTTCTGGTTCCTCCTCGGCTTCCCTTTCAGCTTTCAGACGCTTCAGTCTCTCTGCAGGACTCTCCTCTTCTTTTTCTTCTTCTGGTTCAGCCTCCTCTCTTTCTGCTTTGAGACGCTTCAATCTCTCCGCTGGCGTCTCTTCTTGTTCTTTTTCTGTCTCTTCCTCCTCTGTCCCTTCCCTTTCAGCTTTCAGGCGCTTCAGTCGTTCAGCCGGGCTCTCTTCTTCTTTTTCTGGTTCTTCACCATCTCTCTCTGCTTTCAGGCGTTTTAGTCTTTCGGCTGCTGTCTCTTCTTTTTCCCTTTTCTTCTTCTTCTTCAGCTTCCACCCCCTCTCTCTCTGCTTTTAGGCGCCTCAGCCTTTCAGCCGGACTCTCTTCTTCTTTCTCTTCTTTGTCCTCTTTCTTTTCCTCTTCCTTTTTGTCTGTTTCATCTTCTTCTGCTTTCTCTTCTCCGAAATCAAGCGTTTCTTCCTGTCTTCGTCATGGAGTTTCTTAAATCTGGAAGCCAGTGCTGCTGCAGGGTCTTCTTTTTCCTTTTTCTCTTCTTTCTTCTCCTCTTCTTCATCTTTTGTCTCTCCAAAGTCCAGCTCCTCTTCCTCCTCATCTCTGAGTTTCTTGAACCTTGATGCAAAAGCAGAAGCTGGGTTGTCTTTCTTCTTCTCCTCGTCCTTTTTCTTTTCCTCTCCTTCCTTTTCTGGTTTCTTCTCTTCTTTTTCGTCGTTCACTTTCTCCTCCCCTTCCTTTCCTTCATCACCCTTTTCTGTCTCCTCTTCCCCTCTTTCTTCTTTTGTCTGTGGAATACAAGTCATGATACACAGTAGTGTCTTTTCCTT
>JAPXFY010000017.1:59691342-59693842 GCA_030674185.1 Monoplex corrugatus
ACACTAAGATGGGGTGTAACGGCAGAGAGGGAAGTCAAGTGAAATACACACATACACACCAGGAATTCAATCCTTCAATCTATCTACCAAAAGCACTGATGCAAACATAATCTAGGTAAAATATGTGGAAGTAGGGGAGGTGGGTGGAGTGGGAGACTAAGTCACACCACACTGCAGACCTCCTTTTCTTCTTTATCTTTTTCTTCTTTGTCCTCTTCTTTTTCCTCTGTCTTTTCTTCTTTCTCTTTGTCCTCCTCCTCTTTTTCTTCTTCTTCCACTTTTTCTTCCCCTTCCTCTTTATCCTTCTCTTTCTCCTAATACATTCAATTGCATATTGTCAACATGTGTGTGTGTGTGTGTGGTGTGTGTGTGTGTGTGTGTGTGTGTGTGTGGTGTGTGTGTGGTGCGTGCGTGCGTGCGTGCGTGCGTGCGTGCGTGTTGTAATATATGTGTGCATACATATGTCATATCTATACGTGTGAGCATGGATATGTATGTGTGTGTGCATGCATGCGTGTGTGTGTGTGTGTGTCCGCGCGCGCACGTGCGTGTGTGCATGCATGTGTATGTGTGCATGCATGTGTTGTGTTTATATGTGCAAGCATGCACATGTATATCTATATGTGCGTATATGTGTTCGCACATATATGTGTGTGTGTGTGTGAGTGTGTGCGCGCGCGCGATATGAGTGTGTGCATGCATATGTGCATGCATGCGTGTGTGTGAGAGTGTGCACATATTCTGGAGGCATCACCATGACGGTTACAGTAATTGTATACATTGTATCAGTATGTGCAACGATAATCTTCAACGTACACAAAACAAAGACAACCCCCGAAAACAAAACAGACCTTTTACCCTACAGATTAAACTGTCTGGTCTGAAACACAGAGCGAAACAGAAACCTTTGAAGAAGACAACACTGTAATGAAAAAGAAACCAATACAAAACAAAAAACCAACATGTAGATCACCCACAGGCTAGTGATCCTCCTAGAACACTGTCAGTATTTAGGTCCTTCAAAGTAAAGGTGCTTAGGCTCCCAAAGCAGGTGCCAACTGTTTCATTCTGTGCAGAATTTGTTGGACCTGCTGCCTAGGATAGCAAGAGAGCAGGAGCATTCATGCATATGTAAAGTGAACCACCTAAACTTCAGGTATTAGCACTGTGAGCCACCTAAACTCAGGGTATCAGTACTTCAGGACAAGTGAAGATGTCACTTAACCCTTTGACTCCCACACCCTGCCCATCAGCATCCAGCATTGTCAACCATACTAGCAAAGTAAAAACTTAACCTTCTGACTCCCTCACCCTATCCACCAGCTTCCCGCAGGAAGCTGGTAGATAGGGTGAGGGAGTCAAGGGTTAAGTTTTTGCTCTCGGTGGATAGGGTACAGGAGTCAATGGGTCAAACAACTAACAGAGTACCCAGTCAGGGTAAAAGAAACAATCTGGGAAAAAAGTATGCAATAAACAAAAGTCCTCTAAAATCTCAGTAAAGTAAGCTAAAGATGATAGACTGTCATCATTAATGTGGGCTTTTAAGACAAACAAAACCATGATATCACTTGAAACAAAAGAAAATAACTGCTAACAGTAACACCATGAACAAGATTTGGAATATCAAACTCAATATTAACCAGAAGAACAAAATGCACCTATCATGAACATAATAGTTGGTGGTGAAAAAATGCTTACAATGATACAGCATGTGAAATACGTCACCAATCACACACACAACACACAGAAAAACACACTGTAAAACATTGATCGAAAAGAAAAAAATCATAATGAATGATTAAAAAGCTACACATGGCAAAAGATCAGAATATACTATAAGAAGGCAAGATTAAAAAAAAGGCAAGCATATAACAGACAATAAGTAATCTTCCTTTTTTCTCAATTTGTAAAAGTTAAAAGTGTACCCTATACAAATAAGAAAAATGTATGCTTTACACAGTAAAGCAATTCAGAAACATAAAAAAAAAACTTCAACACAATTCTACTGCCTTGATAGCATCTAAAAATACATGGACAGTATCTTAACTCACTCGGTACGACGGAACGCTATAGCGGTCGTGAGGAAAGGCACGGTTCCGTACGACGGAACACTATAGCGGTTTCGATAATTAAAAATTTTTAGACGCTCCCCTTTAGATCCTGCACGCCTACCATAGCCACACTGGTCACTGCAAACATGTCAAGGGTCAAAGGGAAAGTTACTTCGTGAGATTCCGTAGCCATACACTCGTCGGGAAACGATTGACTTCGGTACCCTACACAAATGGCTAATCTGCATTCGTGTCGAAAATGGCGTCACAGGCGAGTACGAGTTTTCGAACAAAGTAGATCATGACAGCGGCGTTTTACTGCTGCTGAAGTGATTGAAGTGCTTCAGACTGAAGGATTGGACATCGAGGAGTATGATGAAGATAATGATGAAAGTGTATCAAGTGATGGAAGCTGCCAGCAAGGAGGAACTGACAGTGACCCAGTTTCA
>JAPXFY010000017.1:59698842-59716342 GCA_030674185.1 Monoplex corrugatus
CCAGAGGACTATGGGACAACTTTTCTGTACAGGAAAGCACAAAGTAATCCTGATGAGCCATCTACTTGGTCGTAAATTAAGGAAAATTTTATGGCACGATATGAAGAAGTTACAATAAGATGAGAAGTTACAATAAAAAAAAAACCCATTAGACTGATAGCAGCTGGCTATCTACTAACAATACACTGTGTCTATTAGGAACCCTCTTTCACATATTCAGGCTTTCCATCAACAACCTACAACAAGTAAAACACAACTGAATACTAAACCAAAGAAAATACAAGACAAGACATGTTTAACACATATTTTGATTATGCTTTTCCCCCATATACCTATCTTTCTCATAGATATTGTCTAGTCCAAATCTTAAAGAGACTGCAAGTAAGAAAAACAGAGATTATCATTTCCATACAAAAGAGTATGTGGATAGCATGTTTTAGCATTATTCATAAATGTTCATCACTTCATGCACAGTTCAATACATGATACAAGACCCCAAAACAGAGTATATTCAAGTAACACTTACCCCTGTAACAATGACCTGTGCCTTCGAGGTCTTGTTGGGGTTTTCCAGTTTAAGGAACTCGTATAATTCATCTGCTTCCACACTGTTGGCAAACTTGTCGTAATCCTGAACAAAACAAAATGACTTAATCACTGTAAGCATAAAAAGAAAATGACAGTATAACAATGCCAAGGTTTCCACATGTTTAGGCAAAGTGAAATTCCATAATTTTTCCCAGACCGTCCCCCGAACATCGAAAGATGCTTTTTCCAAACCACATCCCATGCTAATGAAAGCACATTTTAAGCTAATCTGCAACCATTTTTCAGGGTTTTACCTCAAAACCTGAATAAAATCATCTACTATAGAAAGTGATGTTGTTTGACAAATCATTTTTTATCTGTTTACTATTCATCTGTGCAGATTCCCACTCACCCACCCTCATCCCTTTGTTGCTGTTGTTGTTGCTACAAGCTTTGAGAATTCTGGGCAAGGCCTCAGTGACCTATTTTCCATTTTCATGGCTTTTCCAGAGCCCATAAAGTCCCCAAGGTTTTCAAAGTTCTGTTTTCTAGATCTCTAAAACATCACAGGGAACCCTGTTTTAAAAAATGATTTTGTAAGGTGTGTATTATAATACGTCTACAGAAATGAACTTTTTTTTCAGTTAAAATAAACTGAATTATAAACCCAGAAGCAGCAAGTTGTATGCATTACATGATAAGACTAAATCATCAGAGCAATAAGAGAGAGGTGATTATGTAATCTGAACTGCTACCTGTACAAATTAGAGAAGAATACAACCTTTTTATCTTTGTGTTAAATTACAATCTTTTAAAGATAACTTCACACTGTAAACTTAAAATTTGTCAAATCAAAACAACACACCTCTACTCAGAAGTATTTTCCTCATCAACAAGTTTCACAGCTGGGGCTACAAACACAAAATGAATGTTGGTGAAGGTGTTTACTTTTGTTCTTGTTTTCTCCAGGTGGTGCTAAAAATAACACACAAAAGAGAAGAAAAAGGAATGGGGACTCTGTTCTTTAACATTCAACTGAAACCATGAAAATGAGTGTCATCAAAATGTGAAGCTAGACACACAAGTTACAAATGTTTTGTTTTGTTTTGTTTTGTTTCATTTCATTTTGTTTTGTTGTTTGTTAGTTTTTAAAGGACAGTGTTTTTCTTGTTGCCTGGGACTGAACTTGAACCATCAAATCTTCAGTATATGACTTTTATCAACTGAGCACACCCACCCATGAGGAAACTGCCTTTCAAAACAGTAATGCTAAAAACAATTTCATTAAATGGACACAAATGTTATGACATTCCGAAGATGCTAGGTGTAGGATACTTTAATAATTAGCCCTCCAGACATATACCTCAGCTAACGCTAATCAATCATGAGTGCTGACACTGACCCTGACAGTGACTGAGCCTTCATGATGAAGGTAACTAAACTACATGGATTACCTTCTACTCTCTTCTGTTCATAATAAGACTGCGTGTGCTTATTAGGTCTCCTTTACCTTTTGGTAATATTTTGTACCTTTCTTTAATAGTTAGCCTGAAAAGTTTTTTTCTTTCCAACAAACTGAAACCTCCAGAGAGAAAAAAAAGAACAGTAACAGTAACAGTTGGGAATATGTTAAGCAAGACTGTACATGTGATTATATGCACAAATGTGCTTGTGTGTGAGAAAGAGACCGAAGAAGAAAGATCCAGATTCAGACGATTTATTTGTGATTGCCCATCATGAATGAAGGGGGGAGGGGGAGAGGGAGGGAGAGAGAGAGAAAAGAGAGAGAGAGAGAGAGAGAGAGAGAGAAGAGAGAGAGAGAGAGGCAGACAGACAGACAGACAGAGACAGAATTTGTGTGTATGCGTGTGCATGCATGCACATGCACATGTAAGTTTTCAATTGTTTGTGTGTAACACTAACAGCGTTCATACTTTGGAGTATATGTTTGCAGCAACAGCATGCCTCTGCATCTGCTGCCCTGGTAGACTGAATCACATTTTAAAAGTTCAACTTAACATCTAACCATGACATACATAGCATTACTTAACCTACTCAATAATAAAATTTTTGCGAATAATAACAATTAAAAAAAAATGATTAAAAAAGAAAAACAGAAAAGGTCAATCAAACAAGAGTCATACGAATCAGATTTTTTTCGAGAACTTACCCCACAATAGTCTTCCTCATGAAAAATTTGTGGTGGTAATGGAGTTGCTCCTTCTTTCCGTCCTTTGCTGTTGGCACGCATGAACTTGCGATCTTCATCTTTGCATGGGTCCGAGATATCTACACGCTCAAAAGCAATTTTCAGACTTTCTAGGGTGTCTATCACTTGCTGTTGCTGTTTACGTAACTGTCCAAACAGAAAATTATTGTATTTTCAGTGCATCTAATATAAACAATTATGGCCTTAAAAATGAACATGAGACAATCATTATTTCTGTGACAACTTAAGTTGAGTAGAAGTTACCATGATACCTGCCATGATATCACTGTGTAACTGTGGAACTTCCATCTTATACCATTCACGATAAAAGCACATATGGAATCAGTCACTAAGTGCTGTAAAGCTGTCTTGAGTTTGGAGTTTGAAATCTGTTCAGGATGAATTCATTGCGCTCACACAAATCTATGTGTTTCAATTTCTCAAGATGACATCTCTCTGCTAGAATCCTAGATGAATGCCCTGGTATGGAAGTTAGATGAAAAATTATAAACAATCTTTGTTATACAAATGACACCATTCTGACAGCAGAAAATGAAAAAGACCTGCAAAATCTTGTGAATATAATAAATAGAAATAGAAAACAGAAATAAAAAATTCAAGCTAAATAATAAAAAGACTGAAGTCATGGTGATCAGTAGAAAAAAAACAAACAAACAAGAAATCTCCTCATGTTAAATAACAAAAAACAGCACAATACAGAGACCAATTCATAAGTTTAAATATCTGCGAGCAGTCATCTCATCAGATGGCAAATACACGTTAGAAATATCCAGCAGAACTGGCCAAGCTAAAACAGCATTCAAGGAAATGAAAAAGCGGTCTTACCAACAGATACTTATCAACTGACATCAAGAAGAGAGATCTTTAGACTTACATAGAACCAATACTGTTGTATGGACACAAATTGTGGACAATCAACAAGAAAAGTCAGGACAAGATTGAGATAGCTGAAATGTGGTTTCTAAGAAAAATGTTAAGATAAGAGTTCCGTGGACAGCAAAGAAAACAAACGATCTTGAAACAAGCAAACACAAAAAGAACATAAATGAAGAACTTCAAGAAGATTAAAAAAGACTTGTAAGCAACATTTATAGGACATTTTATGAGGCAGGAGAACTTAAAGTTGAACATAATCTAGTCACAGCAAGCAAGCTAGAGGAAAAAAGAGCACCTGTTAGACCCAGGGAGAAAATATGAGACAGTTTTGCAGAGTGGATGGAGACAGAATGGATAGGAGATATATACTTGCAGCAACTAATGACAGAGTTATAAGAAGGGTCACGATCACCAACGTCATGTGGCATGGCATATGATGATGAAGAATCATCTTTTGTGTCTGTCCAACAGTCTCCCTCCCCCACCCCACCACCCCCCCACCCCAACAGCATACTATTTTTACAAGAAACTGCAACAGACTGTTTCCAGTATTTCACATAAAAAATTTTAAAATACCAAAAACTGCAACTCCTACTTCCCTTACCCCTTCCATTTGTCCGCACCCACCCTTTTTCCAGTACAAAAAAAAAAAAAGAAAAGTTTCTACTGTCTCATTTCTCTACAATGCTCAGGGTTAAAGAAAGGGCTACCTTTTCCTTACTTTTACATCGCCCCCCCCCCCCCTTTTTTTTTTTAAATTATTCTTTAATTTTCACCTTCATGCTTCTGATGCTTCCTTCCTCCTTTTTTCTTTTACCTGATATTTCCTATATTTATACAGGGCTGGTGAAATCCACTTGCCTGGTCACCTGAGGCGAGTAAAAAACCTGTCGGGCGAGTCAAAATCCAAAACTACTAGTCTGTTGGGTGAGTGACAAATCTGACCCCTGCAGTCACAATTTATTTTGATTTTTCAAATTTTCAGATCTGCCAATTGATTTTGTCTGCAATGATCGAGACTGCCAACGTTCGCGCGAAAACGAAGCTATCTGGGGAACGGCAACTCTTGTTTTGCATAGGCCTGTCAGTGAAAGGGATCAGCACAATACAATTATTATTGTGTTTATAGATCAGCAACCTTTCGCCCAATCTGTCAGTTTTGGTCGAACGGTTAGAAGCTTCTAAATCTAATTAAGTATGGAAACCAGAGAAAATAATACAACATATGCCTTACTGAGACCATGGGATAGGGAAGGGAAGAGAATGTGTGTGCTATTAGCAAGGATATTCGAAAGACAAGAACAAATTTGATGCATCACTTGCTAAGGTGATACGTCAAAGAAACTGGTTTAGAAGGTGTAGACGCCACTTGAAGATATTTCCTCGCGTTATCTTCACTTGTCTCCCAAGACATAAATTTCAGTTAGGGTGGATTAAATATTTGCAATGTATTTTCCCTTCACACTGAATTGCAGAAGTCAAGAAAACACACACACACACACACACACACACACACACACACACACACACACACACACACACACACACACACACACACACACTAAAGAGACATAATACTGACACAACAACAAATAGAAAAATTTGAAAAAAAACAAAACAAAACAAAACAAAAAAATGCACACACATCAACCAAGAAACAAAAGGCAAGATGCGTAGTTCAGTACCACTACAGACCTAGCCAAAAGATAAGATGTGGCTGGTGATCCAATGCAAACAAAAAAGCTTTAAAAAGCTGTAAACTAACCATCTTTGTGTATAAAACTTCCAGTTGTTCTGCTAGACTTGTTTTTAATGAACATACTTACCAAATCTCACCAATGCCGACATTTCTCATTGTTTGTGTTATGCGTGTGTTACACACATATACATGTACACTCTCGCTCTCTCTCTCTCTCTCTGTAGTCTCTCTCTCTCAATGGTTTCATGCTCTGTCTCTTTCTCTCCTTCAAACACACTCGTTCTTTAAAAGTACGAGATTAAAATCATGACAGAAAAAAATACAGCAGGATGACAATGAAGTAATGTGCAAAACACAACAAACGACCAGTTGGACTAAAATAAACTTTGACTGTGTAACTGTAAGCAAAAAGATGATGGTTATAAATACATATTAAACTAAAGAACTCTCTTCAACTTACGCAGAGAATCCATGTAAGCTTTGAGATCAATCAGCTGCCCATTACATCTTTGTGTTATCACTAAAGTCCCACTGTTCACGTCCCCCCACCCTGATGAAAGTCTTTGGAAGAAAGTTTGACCACCTTTGTTGTAACAATGGCTTATTCTGCTAAATATTTGTGGTCATCATCGTCAAGAGAATTTTACTATTTTTCAGGGCAACATGTCGGGCTAGTGAAAATACCTGTGGGCTAGTAGATTTTAAAATCTACTAGCCTGGCTGGCTAGTAGAAAATTTTAATCTTCTCCAGGGCTGTTTATACATAGGCTATATATTTTTTCCACCTTGATTCTTCCATGAGCGACAGGTTTCAAACACACACATGCACATACACCTTTGAAAATATAAAAAAGATAGCCTACATCAAATGAAAAAAACAAACAAACACACACCTCTTTTCTCATCACACACATACACAACAGAGACACAACACCTCTTTATGTCTTTTCCCACCACACACACAACACTCACACACACATACAATGATACATACGCACACATGCACGCACGCACTGACACAGACATTCCCACCCAAACTGCTATAATCTCTTTTTCAGTTAATATCTAGTTTCGGTGATAATGCGACGGCGAAGCCCCCTTCGGCCCTGCCTTCTTCAAGTTCTACACCCAACCCCTTCCCTGCAAACACAGACACACAGCCAAGAAATTCTTGCCCACACATCTTAGCTACATCAATCAATGTACCAATGTGAGTAAGTGTCAGGAGTGCCACCGAAGTGTGGATGCTTATCATCTTTGACTTTCACACTGTTGTACGCCTGTAATACACGGCTGCGCGAGTGTGTGGATGCCAAGGCCTTTAGTACAACTAGACTAGATCTAGCCTATAAGTTTTAAAGGTTTCATCAATTCATATCTTGAACATCGCAAACTTACTTTTGTGCTCCCTGGTACGTTCGTGACGTACACTTTGATCGTCCCCATCGTCATCTGGCGTTGTGTCCTGCAGCAGACCAACGAAACTTTTTAAAAAATTGGAAGAAACTCGCGTATTTCTGGAACTTTTCCGGCTCCACTTCCCCAAGTAGAGCACTCAACAGTATTGTGTAAAACGTCATCAGACGGAATCCCTACGTCATTATCTATTTGTCATACTCTGTTTATAGTGACGTTTAGCGCATGTCTGCCAAAAGGAAGTTGTCGCTTGTTGCTGGGGCAGATAAACAAATTGACATTCCGGCGGTTCTCGTACAAAACTACTCTTTCGTTTTCACAGTTCATGCTTCAGTGTTCATGATTTCGGACGTATTTATACAGGTCAGTTCAACTTGAAATCAGATGACTGTTTTTTCTTCCTTGATGGTAAATCTAAATGGTGAGAAAAGCACAGTGGAGAGGATATGATTGAGACAGGCATGCTTAGACAGCGACCCACATTGACATACCCCGGTTCACGTTGTACTTACAACGTAAGCCTTAGAGTGTTCACAGTGCTGGCACTTGATTGCCAGATTGAATTCCACGGTCACGCTTTTGTGTAGATGTGGTTCTTTGTGGTTCTGTTAGAATGAAAGAAAAATGATTGCTTCAATCAATGTTTACTTTTGTTATTTTCGTTTGTTGTCACATTTTGTTGCTTTGTAGTTTTACTCAGACTACCCTGATTTCTAATGCATGTGAGAATATGTTTGTAACATAAATGAATGTGTCATCTTGAGTACTTTGCAGTTACATTTACCTTATTATGATTAAGCGCTGATTGACTTACTTTGATCATGATCATGAGCAGCATTGTCGGAAGGCGACATAGAAAGCATTTCAGTTTTTATACGAGTTTCTTTGGTCATTCTCATGCTTAGTTCTACTTAGTTTCTGTAGGATCAAATTACACAAGCCATTATATTTACACAAGCCATTATGATCATAATTAACTAGTCATCATAGGTTCACACACACACACACACACACACACACACACACACACACACACACACACACACACACACACACACACACACACACAGGGTGGGAGAAAGAAAAAGCAGCAGCATGGATAACGTCACTGGCTTCATTTTTTTTAAAACAAAAAGTAGCCCAAGATTATACATCTCTATGGAAACAAAAGTAGAATTTAAGTTAGGGTCTTATAAGTTATAACCACCTGTAGGCTAAAGCCAGTACAGGCTGATAATTCCTATATATTTGTTAATGACTGAAACATTGTATTCAAGAAAAGAGAGTGTGTGGGGTTGTGTGCGAGTGTGTGTGTGTGTGTGTGTGTGTGTGTGTGTGTGTGTGTGTGTGTGTGTGTGTGTTCAAAAGGAGAGAGAGAGTGTGTGTGCATGTGTGTGTGTGTATGTGTGTGTGTGTGTGTGTGTGTGTGTGTGTGTGTGTGTGTGTGTGTGTGTGTGGTGTGTGCATGTGTGTGTGTGCATACATGTGTGTATGTGCTTGTGAGTGAGAGAGAGAATTTGTGTGTGTGTGTGTGTGTGTGTGTGTGTGTGTGTGTGTGTGTGTGTGTGTGTGTGTGTGTGTGTGTGTGTTTGCAAAATCTGTCAGAAAAAAACTGTCATGTGTTGAGAAAAACTGTCAGGTGTTGGCATTAGTATCAAACACTAAACAGTCTATGGTTATAAGTTCAAGAACAGCGCCTGATGACATTAAGAAATTGTATAGCCCCAGCACCGAAAATCAAAAACCTAGTTAAAAATTAAAAGATGCCTGTCCAGTTTCATAAGTAGATGTGTGTATTTTCGGTAAACAGATGAAAGATCACCAGCAAAGTTGTTTTAAAATCATATAGCCAGATCATAGCTAAACAGTGGGTCTGTTTCAGCAAGATTACAATGCTGTAACTAGTCATACTTAATTATTTTATAAAAGAGTGTATTTATATAAACTTTGTAACCAGCAGCAAGATTAAAATTCTACACTAGACCATCCACAACCAGTAAGTGTGTCTTTACCAGCAATTAGTACTGTTGCTGTATTTATTAAGGATGCTATACTCATTCTCTTTACAGTGGGATATATCATATGTCACACGTAGCTGGCTATTGTTGAAATAGAGCTCCCATCTAACATTACTCCCAGTCTGTTTTGAGAAAAACTGTGCAGGCAGATTGCAGTCCACATAGTTATGAATGGATAAGTAGCCCTGCTCAATATTGGAAAATAAAGCAGCAAGGGAGAAAGATGGGTACCACTCTCATTATGCAGGCCTTGAGTAAAGTTGAGATCTCTAGCACCTCACTTCCTATGACATTGTTATGGGCTACCTTTACTTTACCACACCCATATAATGTCTGCTGTGCTATAGATGAAATTTTGATCAATATTTTCACTTTAAAGAAAAAAAATCCTCTTGCATGAAGGTTTTTATCTTTGATACAAATTTATACAAATTTATGAAACACAAAGCAGATTTCTTCACTCAAATAGTGGGTTTACATTAAACATGCTGTATCAACAGTGTAATAATTAATTTACTACAAATCAAACAGCAATATAAGTCGACACAAATCACAGTTTCTGTACAAAATCGAGAGATGCAAAGGATTCTCTCTTTTTGTCTCTCTCACTCTCTGTCTCTTCACTCTCTTTTTCTTTCTCTCTGTCTCTCTCTCTCTTTCTTTCTCTCTCTCTCTCTCTCTGTCTGTCTGTCTGTCTCTCTCTCTTCCTCCCTCCTCTCTCTCTCTCTCTTATTTGGCATATACACTTTTGGACATATTTTGGTTGTTTACTTGTATGGATAGATTATTGCTACACAGAGAACAGAAACTAGTAATGATCTGACAGTTAGGAAACCACAAAATACATGTTGTTGAAATAGATGAGATTCCTTCTGTAGTCACAGCAGCATTGAGTTTTCAGAAAGGAATGGTTGTCTGGAATGTTTATCAGTGTAAATGGGTGTTATTCAACATTTAATCATTATTTCAGCCTGGCAAGCAGTCTCAGCTTTGTTTATTACTCTGGTTAAGATCGATTTTCAAGATCACAGGTTTGCAAAACTTTTCTAAAAGTTTGAAGGTATCTTATTTTGATAAGCAAGATCACTGGTATGCAAAATATGTCTAAAGGGATTGAAAGTATATTATTATCAGAGTACTTGTCCATGCTTGGTCTTTCTTTGATTGGCTGGTTGTTAATCTTTTTTCTGCTTAAATTTTGCTGCTTTGCATTTTTATAAGAAGAAAATAACAAATACCCTTTTTGTGTATGTCATGGTTGTTGTTTAATTCATTTTTTTTCTTGACAAGAGATTGCTTCCATGATGATGATTTGGGCCACCATTATTTGTTAGTTACTGCAGCATCTCATCTCACCTTTTTTTTAAGTGTAGACAACACTGTAACAGAAACAGGTATTTCAGAACTATACAGTATTCATGTCAATCTGTTCAAAATAAAAATCAAGATAGAAGAATATTGAGAAGATGTGGTTTAAAATGTCACTCCTCACAAACATCATTTTTCTGTTTTTCTTGGATTCAGTTTACTACAGTACTGGTCAAGACTACACTTGTTTGGATATGTTTGTACATAAACACACCCCAAGATTGCATATGCACGTCATATGATGAGCATGTACCCATATTTATAATAGGCATAAAACATACAAGCATGTATTCTGCTATTCATAAGCATGTACACAAACACATGCACATACAAATATGTTTACAAATAATTTTATAAATGAACAAAAGAGGGGGTTAAAAAAGAAAGAAAGAAAGAAAGAAGCACAGTACATGTGTTACAGTACATCTTTATACTCAGGAAAATCTTGAAATTTCGTAAACCATTCAATGAAAATGTAAGGGGTGCATTCTAGACCTTTAACAAAAAGGTTAGAGAATGCCATTAAATGGTCCTGCTGGCATACACTCTCAGAATACATATATTGCCTGTGGCAGCCTGTCAATAGATGAAATAACTGAAACTGTCAGGATTTTGATTCAGTAAAAAAAAATTCTGCTGAAATTGCTTGGCAAGAACCTACAAACTTCTTCATATTGACAATTTTCTTTTACTAGTTATAGCAATGTGTTTTTCTCTGATGTGTACATGATAGCAACAGCTACTTCCCATTTAGTAATACTTTTGTAGATGACAGATTAAGCACATACCCTTCAAATTCTTGTTCAGCAATGAAGATAAAGCACAGGACGCATGCTCAGTATGTACAGTTTTGAAGTGTGGGGTGGTGGGTGGTGGGACTGTTGAGGGAAGGTGATGGTCACTTTAGGCAGAAATTATTACAGAAACAAGGTTTGTACTTCTCAAGTTCACTTTGACCTTGACAAAACACAAAATGATGTTTAACTTGATGTGAAGCAAAGACAAAAGTAGACTTGTCACAACAGTGAAATCAGTGTGTAAATCTTGTCAGGAGATCCCTAGAAGTGTTGTTCACCCACATTCCTCAAAAATTGTTTATTTTAGGCACTTTTAGTGACCTTGACCTTGATTCCATAATATCCAAACTTGTGCATTCATGATTCCTCAACAGTCTGACTTTCAAATTTATGCATTCATGAATGATTCCTCAATGACCTATACATTTGACCCAAATTTAGTCAAGATCCTTCCAGAAACAGCTGAGATCTTGCTAACACGTATTTGTCATACACACATACAGATGCAACAGCACAGACACACACCCCTCTCTAGTCAGTGTGAAACAATCTCCCTTTTTAAACAAAAGGAATTTTGAAATTTAAAAGGGGAGAGACAGACAGACAAAGAGAGGGACAGTGAGACAGAAAACAGACAGACAGACAAAGAGAGGGACAGTGAGACAGACAGACAGACAGACAGAGAGAGAGAAAAATCAAAGATATATATAATCAAAGCAAAAAGTGCAAATCAGAAGCAAGCGCAGTAAATTTTCAAGAGAAACAGAACCACTGATACACTTATTGTATTAGTGAGATGACAATTAATGGTATGTCTCCAATTCCACTAATGGACAAAGGCAGAGGAGATCTTTTTCATATTATGGGCATTGTCTGGGACAGAAGTCAGAGCGAAATTGTACTAGCTTGCACACACACACACACACATTCTGTCCCACCACACACATACTTTCTTTCTTTCTCTTGTGCGCACACACACACAAACACAGACACACAGACACACACACACACACACACATACACACACACACACACACACACACACACACACACACACACACACACACACACACACACACACACTTGAAAAGAAACTCATGTGCACACACACACACACACACACACACACACACACACACACACACACACACACACATACACACACACACACACACACACACACACACACACTACACACACAACACACACACACACACACACACACACACACACACACACACACACACACACACACACACACACACACATTAAATGTAAATATTGATAATGATCCCCATCATTGTGAAAAATTGTTCCTGCTTCTGTGGCCATTGAAAATGGGGAGAGAAAGCTGAAAATGCAATAATGTAGTAAAAGGTATAGATTTTCCCCTGTAAATCTGACATCAAAATAGAATGAGCTGATAGAGACCTGATTTTTTCGGATCAGTATTATGAAGATAGTGTTAATTTTTTTCTCCATCACTGATAAACCTCTCTTGACTTTGAACATTGAGATATGCCTTCATAGCTGCTTGCATAATTTTGTTTAAAACTAGATTCAACTTCGTGCATTCAGATTAGACAGCAAAAACTATAGCATATGCCAACTAAGCCTTTATGTAAAATGCTAAGTCCTCATAAATCCATGTGTAGTAATATTAGTCTTTTAACAGCTGTGTGTTATTTTCACAGATACAACAAAATGCAGTCATTGCACTGACCTGACGATGGCATCCAGGGGCACAAGGCAGCATTGACGGAACTGCAAACGCTAAACAATCGAGCTGTATTGTTTGGGATCATGATATTATGAATGTCCTGTGATGACACTAGTAAGACAGCCACCTGCCTAAATAATCAGTCGTTGTTTGGAAACATGACAGTATGGCTGAGGAGCTATAACACGAAAGACAAATTTTCTAACAGTTTTGAATGAAGGAGTGAATAATAATTAATATGAATCTCAGTTACTGAACTCAAGGAATTGAGGTGAACCCTGAAGCAGACGTGATCCAGACAATATGACTGACAGACGGCGATACGGCAGTGCTCGCACTGATGATACCTACGACTACAGTGATGATTTCAGTGATGATGACCCCATGCCTGTCAAATCGGCTCCAGAGAAGAACAGTAGAAGAGGTGAGTGCTGGTTAATAAGCGTTGCCAACCATTTTCGTCTTTCTTTATTTCATTAATGAGAGCATTTGTATGTTTCTTAAAAAGTTTTTGTCTTGGTGTTTGATTAGTTGATTGATTGGCTTCGTGGGTATCATTTGTTTGGATGGTTTGGTAACTGGTTGTTTGGATGACTGGATGATTAACAGTTGATGATTGACATTTTGATTGAGTGAATGATTTGATTGTTTGATTGATTCAAGAGCTGTTCTGTCACAGAATATACATACGCTTCGCAATCCCACAGCTTTGTGAGATCAGGAGGTAAGATGAAGAGATGGGCTGGTTCCCTAAGCCACTAATGAGGAAACACGAAATAACTACACATGGTGCTTTTTTGTTTGTAGTGGACCACTTTGACTTTGCAATTGTCTGATTTCCGATCATGCACGCATATTTGCAGTTCCTTCAGTCTTATTCCAGGGGTGGTTGATTCTGTGGCTGCAAAGAAATTTAATTTGTTTATGATTCATTTAACTCAGTTGCTGGAGTATTGTATCAAAGAACTTGCATGGTTTTTATACAGTTTTTTGTATGACAGACATGACATTTTCTCTCTGTCACTAGTTGCTGAAATATATTATGCTGGATGTTGTGTAAGATAATTTGGTGAAATTACAGTTCTCATTTTTTCAGATTTGATCAAAAAAATCTGATGAGCTGTGGGTGTAAATTATATGTTTAATGATGGTTAGATTGTAGTGGTAGGTTTATTGTCATCTCCTAAATGATTAAAAATATAGGACTTAAACTGTCACCAGATTTATGACGTTAGACTGTATGGATAGGTTGATTGTTATCTCTTAAATGATTAAAAAATGTAGTACTTAATCTGTCACCAGGTTTATCTCTGAAGAAAACAAAAAAAACAAAAAACAAAAAACAAAAAACACATGAAAGTCAGTCATCAGTACTTTTTTTAAAATGTAGTACACATATTTATGAAATGCAGTTATTTTACAAACAGCATAAATGTAAACATGCATGGCTAAAGCAAAAAGAGAACAAACATATTGATGTTGTAAATATGTCAGAAATCACATCATGCGTCAGTTTCTACCAGTGGTAAATATGACAGCCACTTTCCTCTAACAGCATGCAAACTCCATGTGAATTTTGTAGTTGCATTTTGTGGTAAGATATTTTTTTATAAAAGAAGTTACAATTAGAAGTGTGCTCCTTAATCAAACCACTCCTTGATCAAGCCAAATAAAGTACCAAATATTGATTGTGTGTGGGGTGCCTGTGGCTGTAAATGGTGGCTGTATTGTCTGACTGTGGTTCCGGAAGTTACAAAACATTGTGTTTGGCAAAGCCTGCCACTGGTGTTTGAATTATATTCCCAACTATGCAGTGACTCATAAATCACACTTAAACACCTACCCTCACACATCACACACACACACACACACACACACACACACCACATGCTAAGATTCATGCATCATATTCATAGTAATTTGTTCACCCTCTTTCGCTCATTCTATCTTCTTGTCTGCCTGCCTGTGTCAGCAGTCTGAATCACGAGCACATTTGTCTCTGATGTAGTTTACAAGTCTCCTGCCCCCATCTCTCTCTCTCTTTGTCTTTCTCTATCTCCTCCACCACACCCTATCCTATGTTCCCTGTGAATAGGCTGACGTAGCCTAAAACATCCAAAACAAGTGTGACTGCCCGCTTTCAAGTAAGCAAAAACCAGAAAAAAACACCAAAAAAGAATCTGAACGCATATTAAATACAACCAGACAAGGCAGGTGCAAATTTTGAGCCAGCTGACCTTTGTCAAGCATAGACATAATTTTTGTATTTGGTGTCTGTTCATTTGTAATCTGACATGCTTGACAAAGGCCAGTTGGCTGAAAATTTGCACCTGTCTTGTCTGGTTGTATAAAATACGCGTTCTGATTCTTTTATCACTTTGGGCTTTTTTTTTTTTTTTTTTTTGATAGCCTTAAACAGTAAACTGTTCACAATCTCAGTCTCCCTTCTGTGCTTGTACTTTTTACAGTATATCTTGATAGTAGTTTGTCCATATTGAACTTTAAGAATTATAAGAATCACTACAACACAAATAGGTTAAATTTTGTACAGTCACAGAGTTTGGTCTGCTGATTATGATGTACCATTATTGGCTTCATAGGTCCCCCCCTCCCCCCCTTACAGATCAGTCCTTAGAACTAGAACCTTGTCCTCAAGTATTGTGATTGAATGCTTGGGTTTTTTTTTCCATCATGATACCCAGCCCATGTTATCAGTTGTGTGGAGAAGGAGCTTTGTAAACTAATTGCCTGTTTGTGCTCATGCCAAGTCTGTGTTGTATGGGGTGTGGTCATTTTGGGAGACATAAGGAACAATTAATGTGATTTGATTTTTTAACAGTTAATACAATTTGATTTTATCAGGTGGTTTTGTTTTAATGTAGAACTGCCACTGGTCAGTAAAAAGAGAAAATCATGATACAGAGTTTTTCAGTTCTGTATTTCTGTTGTTGTTGTCTGCTGTAGATGTTGTTTGTTCATTCGTTTGATTCAGTGTTTGATAAATGTTATACATCTTCACCATACTGGTGATAAGTGTTAATACCAGAATTCTTTTTTTTTTCTTTTTTTCTTTTAGTGACAATGCTTTTTAAAAAATTATCCATGACAAACTTTCATGATTATGTTCATTTTGTGGCCCTATTTCACTGCATCCAGTCATCGCTGCCTCACACACAGAATATGAGATTGCTAAACCCTGCAGATATGCCACTTCATATTTACCATGGTTATTTATGATGTGTGTGAAATAGCATGAATGTGAATGCATTTTATTATTGTAATTATACAATGACATCAACATTTTACAAGACAGACATAATACTTTATCAGTATGACTTATTTTGTTTGTATTTTTGTGCAGCTTTGATGAAGCACAGTTTGTCGTGTGCATGTAAAGTGGCACAGTATGAGTATGAATGCTTAATAATGCAATTCACTTTTGCAGTGTGCCCATTGTTGAAATTGTAGAAAATAAGACTATGGATGAACTGAAAGCCAAGAGAAAAAGAAGAAAATATCTCATGGTTGAAGTTTGTGATTTGCCTTTATCTGCAGTTAGTTTAATGGCTTTTGATGACTTTTATAAAGTGAGTCTAAAATAAAAACCAGTAACTTGCAATATATGCAACAGACTGTATTGTTAAAGGGCAGTAAGATCCTTTTGGTTTTCAGATCTTTTCCATTCTGCCATTGTTATTGTTGTTGTTATCATTTATACAAAAAATAAAAAATGTGATAGTACATTAAATTTGCTGTTCATGATTACTCTGCCTGTGGAAGATGCTGTTGATATTTCAGCAGTTAATTCATGAAACATCAGTGTATTTCTTTTTCTTGTCTTTTCGATGTGTATGGTTTTCTTGTTGATGTTGTTAATATTGTTGTTGTTGTTGTTGTTCATTCTGAGTAATGTTTTCACAGATGCATGTAGGCATGATATTCGTTCCCACACTGTGCAAATGTTATGTTACTGCGCAGTTGCGTGATCCATCTTAATAGGGCATACGTGCTGGGTGTTGTGTTTTCATAAGCCAAAAAACATTGAGATGTTTATGTGATCCTTAACGTGTACATTTTATGTTTTGCATGTATACTCATAACAGGGGTACAAGCACTCAATGGTCTGTGCATGTCTGTGTCAAAATTCAAGTAATACTGTAGATCTCTAACGGGTTGTAGCTCCATCAAGAGGCAATAGATTTTAACAGTGTTTGGAGTATTTTGAGTTTATTATGATGTTTTATCCTCTGAATGGGTCACAGAATCATAAAACCTGTTTAGCCATTTAACCCTTTAACTACCCGCATCCTGTCCACCAGCATCCTGCATTGTCAACCATGCTGGCAAAACAAGTTAACCCTTTGATTCCCTCACCCTGTCCACTGGCTTCCTGCAGGAAGTTGGTGGATAGGGTGAGGGAGTCAAAGGGTTAAGCTTTTGCAGTTGGTGGATAGGGAGCAGGAGTCCAAGGGTTAAGTAATTAAACATTATGGTTTCCAGGCATGTATGATACTCAGAAAATGAACTGGTGCTTTTGTAAAGAAACTGTGATTGCATTTATGTTGATGACCAGAGCCTGGTGAAAGGTAAAAAGCAAACCTCAGCAAACTGACAGTCACATGCCTCTCAAAGTATAGAACCTATGCGTTGAGTTTCAGAACTAAAAATATAGCTGTCTACTATGGTGATATTTTCATGTATCATATTATTTTTGGTTCATGTTATTTATGTATGTATTGTTATTAGTTCGTATCTTTTTATGCCAGTTTGCACACAATCTATTTCGTGTGTTGTATTTTAATAGTGGACAAATGAACTAGGCCTATATCTTGTGGTTTGTAAGGGTGG
>JAPXFY010000017.1:59721342-59751342 GCA_030674185.1 Monoplex corrugatus
AGTAGTGGAGAAGAAAAAGGAAAAGGTTTGTGTTCTGTTTTGGGTTAATAGGAAAATGTTGGTTAACAAGAAAACTGTATTTGTCTGTGTACTGATCAGACTTAGTTGTTTGGTCACTAGGAAAACTGCATCTGTCTTTGTAATGAGCAAAGTTAATTGTTCTAATCTGCTTGATAGCTTCATGGAGAGCTTTTATGAAATATTTGTGTTAGAGGTTCTACTAACTTCAAGCAATGTTTTGATATAATATTGGACTTGTAGCTACTATTTCATGTCTTACACCATTGTAACACTCCTGGTAGATTGAATTGTATACTTTAGAAGACATCTTTTGTATTAACTGAAGAACGTAAGATGAAAAAAGTCACTTCCCCAGTTGTTCTTAGCAGTGGTCATAACATTAGATTCTTATTTTACATGTTGGGTTACCACACTGATTTCTGTCCTCTGACTTGATCAGTTCACAGCCTTGTCATATCATTTGTTTTATTTTTGATTATCAGAAACATGTACGTAACAGAGAGAGAAAGAAAATTATGGAAAATGAAAGGAAAAGTACATCATGAACACACTTTGCCAACCACCAGTAAGGGTCAGTGTAATTTTAAACTCTCACTAAGACATTTTTATCCCCATCAATTTAGGACAGTCCATTTAAACTACTGAGACATTTTCCCCCCATTAATTTTAGACAGTCACATCAGTCACATTTTTATAACAAAATGGGTTGACATTTGTGCCCGTTCTGACTGCTAGAATACTGTCAGTATATTTGAACATTGCCATGATTCAGAACAGGTCTGTTTTAATTAACAAAACTTCACCACACATCATGTTCAAAATTGGTCCATGTTATGGAACAGTTGGGCAGTTGTTTGAATAGATTCTTTTTTTTTTTTTTTTTTTTTTTAATGAATTCCTGCTAATACAATGTGCTCTTCATGCAGTTGTTGTTGCACATTGTTTATGGAAAAGTACTGAAAATCTTATGTGTTTATCCAACATTTTGAAGGACATTATATTCATACTGAAAGTTATGTTAGCTTTTCTTTTACTTTTTATTTGATATACAACAAATACTTGCTTTAAATTAGACAAGAAATACTGGAAATATTAGCACCATGTGAGTTCAGTCTGTATTGATGTAAGATACTTGTGCTGATTGTTTGCAGCTGCACTTACCAAGACTGCAAAACTCTCCAAAGAGACTAGTGGTGTGTAGCCAGGCCTTTATCTGTCATGCTTTTCTCTTGAATTGTACAGCTGGTATTCTGCTGTCATATATGGCCTCTTGTGTGTCTTTTGTATAGCATCATTTCTTTGTGAGTTTGTGTTAGGTGTGGGTGTGCAACATGTAACGTAACTTTTTTTTAATCTCAGATTTGTTTTTATTCATTTCAAAGGAGAGTATATACGTGTGTTATTGGCAAAGCATAGTTGCAATCACATCACAGTGTTAAATCTTGATTTAAACTTCAATATGTTTCAAATTCATCCGTAATTTTTACAAAAAATGTACACGTTTATAAAATAGATTCGTTTTACGAAAAACATTACCATACATGGGAAAGTTAAAAAGACAACAGGCATTTTCAATGTTACAAAGATTGCAAGAGATTACATCATGCCTCTACTTCCACTAGTGATAAATAAATACCACAACCATTTTCTTCTAAAAATGTTCAAGCTCCATTTCAGATTTGCAGTATATTCTTCAACATGGTATCTTGTGGTAAGACATTTTGTTGAAAAAGTTAAAGTTGGAACAGTTGTTTTTAAATGTGCATTTTGTACTTTCTATAGAAGATTATTGAATTAAGTATTGGATCTGTATACATGTTTCCATCAGCACCAAACAAGACTGTATTTTCAGTTAATCTGACATTTGCGCGGATGTGCATTTTTATGTCAGCACATTTTCAATCGTGTCCCAGAATCTTTTGACATGCAAATGCTTCCAAAATAAATGGTCAGTATTGTAATTTGCTGTAAAACAGAAGTCACAATAAAAAATATTTACAAGTCCCATTTTGGTGTAATTAGTTTTAAAACGGAAGTCATGATAAAAGTAACATATTTACAAGTCCCATTTTTTTAAAAGATGACATAGTTCCCAGATTTCTGTGTGCAATACATTCATAATCATTTTGATTTAATATCTTGTAGTTCATAGATTTCCAAAAATGCTTTTTTCCATGAATGTTGGGCCCGTTATTTTTCTAACCATTCAGAACAAGTATTTGGGAGTGATTCATCTTTTGATAAAATATTGTAATATAGCATTGATCCATTTGGTATGAAATATATTTCTTTAAGTGCTGTAGGAATATCCTGCGCATATTCATGTGGTGTTCTTGGCTATATTTGCTGCATGTATTTTGCATCCTATAGAAAACAGAAAGTTTGACTTTAATATCATAGTTTCTGTTAAATTCTCCATGAAAGACTTTCTTTTAAGTGCAATACAGTAAGCTCCCTTCTCAGTCCAAGCCGATATTATTTGCAATCATATTCCCAATATTTTTTTCCATTACATAGAATTAGTCCTGAAAGTTAGGTATTCTTGCTCTGTCTTTCTGCAAAAATGTATGTATGCCTAAAACATATGTTTCCGAAACAAGTTACCAACTCTTTGTAAAAGATTAGTGGTGCTGTATGTTTTTTTTTCATTGGAAAAGGATAGATTTCACTAGAAATGCTCTTCCATTTATGTTTTATGATTTTAAATTGTCTGTCAGGACAGTTTTGAAGCTTCAATATATTTTTTGTATTTCAGATACATTTAAATCTCCATCCTGTATATTTTTTGGGTTGTCTTTCTATTGATTCTGTCTTTGTTACCATTCCAGATAAATGAAAAGCACATCTTCTGAAGATTACTTACAAATTTGTCAAGAGGATCTGGCTGTAAAATTCAGAGGTGGATTAAGTTGAGAGCTTTTAGCACTGCAAGTCCTAGTGTAGTTGTATAGTTCTTTTTATCCAAATTTTGAACAAAGCTTTTCTAATGATTTTTCAGTATAGTTTATTTCTTCACATTCTTTTACATCTTGGTAAACTGTACGGCCAATGTCTTAAATCTTTGGGGATTCCAAACACATTCAGATGTTGCATTTATTTAATGTTAGAACATTTTTAGCTGGCTCATCAGACTACATATGTTTTATCAGCATTCATAAAAAACTCTGAAATGTTACCAGATTTTGAAACAAGATAAATAAATTTCTACAAAGATATCTATCTCCAGATTTTGAAACGAGATAAATAGATTTCTCCAAAGATATCTGTCTCCACTGTTTAGTAGCTGAGCATCATCTGCAAACTGAGATATTTTGATTTCTTTGGTATTGTTCATCTGTGATCATAAATGCTGATTTCATCTCTGACACAAATCTTGTTAAACAGTGATGTGTGATCTTGCACAGTATGACAAACAATGTTATTCACTTTATCAGTCATATTTTACATCATGTCAGAACTATATGAAGTAAATAAGCAGCATATGTTGCACATAATGAAAGGAAAAGAAAAGAAAGGAGAAAAAAAAGTTGGGGAGGGAGAAAAAAAGAGGAAAAGAAAGAAGAGATGGAATACATTTTGATTGTGTGATTTTTGAGAAAATTAATCACATGATAGTGAGTAGTATTTTTTTGTTTTTAGTTTTTGGTTTTTGTACATGAACAGTTGTGCACAGAGGCAAACCAAATAGCCTGAAAATTAGACTTTTTTAAAATGTTTGATCTGGCCAGTCATGATTTATGGCTACAAAGCCTAGACTCCGAGAAAAACTGATTGCAGAAGAATTGAGGCAGCAGAGATATGGTTTTATCGGAGACTACTACGTGTCAAATGGACGATAGAAGAACTAATGAAAGTGTCCTGGAAGATCTTGACACCACCAGAAAACTACTTGCAGACATCAACAAGAGAAGACTAAAAATACATTGGCCATGTGTCACGCAGCAAGAACACGGACCACAGGCAACCATCTTTCAAGGAAAAACAGAGCAAAAAGAAAGAAAGGCAGACCTCCAATTTCATACATCGAGATAAGCAACATCAGTGGCCTAAATATTCAAGAAACTGTCCACAAAAGTGAAGACAGAGCGGCCTGGAGGGAGATGGTAGTGACAAGAAGTGCAGCAGCCAACACCAAACCCGGTGACGCCAACAGGTGAGACGGATGAGACATGAACGACGAAACCTTGTTGGCACAGAGATAGAGAACTCACCTTCCAGTCTGCCTGCAGGAGTTTACACAGGTGTGAATGCATCCATGCAACTTTATATGTGTACATGACCTTCAATCCACCCAGCTGTGAATGGGTACCTGATTTTCTTGAATCAGGGACTGATGAAGCAAAGAGGGAGATGAAATGGGCACTACCCTCATAATACTGACCATGGGAAAAGTTCAGGTCTGTAGCACCTCACTCCCATACAACCTCAAGATTATGGGACAAACTTTAACAGAATAATGTTTTGAACTATTTGAACTTAACTGTTTTTGCTCACAGAACCAGAAGAGGACATAATAGATAAAGGCAGCATAGGGTATATATCAATTTAGATTGTTGGGAGGGGGGAAGGGGAAGGGAGATTGTAAAAAATATAGAATAGTGTGTAAAGCAAAGAGTGGGAGTACCATGAAAATTGGTATACATGAAATGTATGCATGAAAAGTGTGCAGAAATATTCAATTTGCAGCCTATCAGTATCTACCATTCACTGCTTTTTTAAAGGTGACTGTTTGTCAATCGCTGTTATATAATTCCCAAAATACACCTTAAACTTTCTCTTTTTCTTTCTCCAAATTCCTTCAAAAATTGTAATCGAAAGAACAAAGGTTGATTCAGATAGTGTCTTGTGTCTTGTCACAATCTCAAAATAGTCATCCCTCTGTGGCTTGTTTGTGTTAGCTTGGATACACATGCCAGTTGTTCTGATAGATTGTCACACTCTGCGGGTAGCGTTGTGCTGCACAGTCTACATATGCCGACTTCAGTGGAGAGACAGATACAAACGTGTTTGAAAAAACAAAACAAAACAAACCCAAAAAAATCCAACAACAACAAAAGCAGAATCAAAAAAATCCAGGCGTATGGACCAGTATGACAGGCGAGAAGAAAGAATGTGACATCAACAGACAGAGAAGACCAGAGCTGAAACAAAGAGAGTAATAGCAAATACTGACACAGAATTTCTAAAAGGATGGTTTTTATATTGAAAGAGATCCCAGATTTTCCATGGGAGATAAACAAGTTTGAATCCGATCTGTAAATGTTTGCGGGCTCAGTTACATAATATATAATTTAAGTTGTGAGATATGGGAATTGATAGAGCTGTTTGACTATGTTTTTCTTTTGTTTCAGTTTTTATAATTCCAAACTGATTAAAGCTACACAACTATAATACCAATTATACGCATTGGTTCCAGATGCAGCTAACAGCATGTAGTTGAAGCACATAGACATCGCTGTTGCTTAATTATGCTAACTATATTCTTGTGGTTTTATTTCACATCCAGTTAAGTTTTCTGATTCTGAAATGTAGCTCTTGTATTGCTGAGTACTCAGTGCTCAGTACTGTTCAAGTTTTACAGTTACTTGTTGTGTCTATTCTTTCTTGTACCTCAAATCGTAAACGTACTGATACTTGTTTTGTTTTGACAGTTTCTGTCAAATCATGGTACATTGCTGGTTTGCATCTTTTCATCAGTATTGTTTTTTTTTTCATGACAAGTTTGATGTATTTGCCCTACACCTGTTAACCGTCATTTGTAGAGATTTTATTGCCTTCATCCACCTCCATTCCCTCTCTCTCTGTGCTTCTGCGTCAATCTTCCTACATGCATAATACACAATACTTATTGGTAATGTTTCTCTTTCTTTCTCACACACATACACACATCATGTGCGCATGCACGCACCACACACACACAACACACACACACACACACACACACACACACACACACACACACACACACACACACACACACACACACACACACACACACACACAAGCAAGCATACATGGTGCATGCGTGTGGGCACACACACACACACACACACACACACACACACACACACACACACACACACACACACACAAGCAAGCATACAGTGCATCGTGGCACACACACACACACCACACAAAAACACACACACCACACACACACACACACACACACACACACACACACACACACACACACACACACACACACACACACATACACACACACACTTCTCAGGAAGGTATGTTAAGAACACGTTCTCTAGAACTTCTGACAATGTCTAAAATCTTCCACTTTTGTGACAGTCTGCCAGTGTCCTCAATGCACGTCAAGTATTACGTTAATTGAAGCTTCTTCATGGTCATAGTGGCCTTGAAAAGCACACAATTTGGATTTTCTGTGTCAATTTGTTTTGTGTATATAAATGGACAATGTTAAAATGGCTTGATCATCTTGTTCCTCATTTCCCTTCCTCTTCACTCCCTCCCACCTCTCTTCCCTTTCTGTATATGGTGATTGTAACATTTTTTTCATTGAGATTTGCAGTACTCACATTTCTAACGAATGTATCAAATATTTAGTAACTTGCTTTGCTAGAAGGATCATTCTGGTCTTCATTTTACCCATAGTTATCACAGCTTCTGATGATGTTATCCTGAAGGTCTGAATTCTAACGCTTGTGTTTCTGATATGATAAAGCCCAGTTACAAAATATGCTTATGCTTCATTAGCTGACAATGACTTATGGTATTTTAGCAGGAGCTGAGAGAGACGCTGGTTTTCTCCTCATTTACTCTGATTTATGCAGAGCTTTTCTTCCTTTTCTTCTTTTTTTTCTGTAAATGGCTGATATAAGATGATCGTTTGCCAATAGGTTGAAAATGTGCACAATGTATGCACACACTCCCTGTCACAGAAACACACACTTGCATACAAACACACACGCATACACACATATACACTTGCACACAAACACACACGCATACACACGAACACAGACAAACTCATGCACACATGACATGCATGCGCACACACATGCACACACAAAATTCAAAGTTTTATAGATCTTTTCAACTCCAGTTGGGGCACAGAGGATAATCAGCAACTAAATGAAAATTCGCTGGAATGAATCAGTATATAACAGTCCACAGAATGAAATACATAATCAAAGTGTTGGACGAGATGACATTTTGATGTTTAGAATATAACTACACAACTGTAGAAGATTTGATAAATTGATGCTAATTTCAGCTGAGCTTTTTTTTTTTTTTAAATCAAATATGAAGTTACACAATGGAAATGCTGACTTAATGCAGATAATTTTTTTGAAATCAGCTTCAGTCTTGGATACTCATAAATAACTGAAGCTGAAAGGCATAGCCTTTCCACACTTAAGTATTCTGCTTCTTTTATCTGTTGTCTGGCATTTATCTAATTCATTTTCGAGCTTGTGACAGTTGCATCGGAACTCAGTCAGAGAAATACGATAAATATCTGGTTACAGAGCAATATATTTCTTTTTTGTGGAATAGTTTGTTTTTTATTTCGATACAATATGCACATGAGCGCGCGCGCGCGCATATACACACACACACACACACACGCACGCACGCACGCACCACGCACGCCACACACACACACACACACACACGCGCGCACACCACACACATACACGCACGCGACACTACCCCCGCACACACACACGCACACACTTACACACACACAAACACACACGCAAAACACACACAAAACACACACAAAACACACACACACACGCGCGCGCGCGCGCACGCACACACACACACACACACACACACACACACACACACACACACACACACATACACACACACACACACACACACACACACAAAACAACTTCTACATCTCTAAGAATCCAGTTTCATTCTTTCCACAGGAGAAACCAGCTCAGAGCCCAGTGCCTAAACAGAAATGGGAGGATGAAGATCGTGAAAAGGAAGAGGCAGAATCAGCCGGCGGCCCAAACTTTATGTTCAGAAGTCTCAAACATGAGGACAGCGACTCAGACTTCTGGCGTCGACAGGAGGAGCGCTTCAAGCAGGACAAGGACAACAGGGAAAAGCAAGAAGAAGAGCGGAAGAAAAAAGCTGAGGAAGAGAAGGAGCACACACGATTTCAGGAGCAGCGCGATAAGTTCAAGCGGGACATGGAGGAGAGGGAGAGGAAGGAACGAGAGAGAAGGGTGGAAGACGAGAGGGAACGGTTTCAACAAGAAATGCGACAGCAAGAGGAAAAAGAGAAGAAGGAAAGAGAAAAGAGAGAAGCAGAACACCGAGAGAAGGAGAAGAAAGAACAAGAGCGCCGAGCCAAGGAAGAGCAGGAAAGACTTGACAACGACCCTCGCTTGGCCGAGGAGCGACGTAAAAAGGAAGAACTGTTACGGCGTTTACAACAGTTGGATGCCAACAGGGACGGGTCTCAGCCTTCTGCTGACCCTTTCGCTCCCTCAGACAGTACCCGCAGAAAAGTTGACCATCCTTCCTCTGATCCTTTCGCCCCATCAGACACCACTCGTAGGAAAGCTGGTGACAATGTCTCCTCTGATCTCTTTATTCTGTCGGACAGTACACGTAAAAAAGTAGTTGACAGTAGTCCTTCCGATCCCTTCGCTCCATCAGACACACGCAGAAGAGGCGAAGAGGATCATTCTTCTGACCCTTTCGCCCCCTCTCCCAGCAGAAGAAACGGGAAAGATCCCTTCGCCCTGAATCAGGACGACAGCAATCACTCCAGCCCCAGCAACAGAAAAGACTATACCTTCAAGAGGTCTGTGGAAAACATGCACAAGGGTAAGCCTGCACATGAAGAGGCGTTACTGCGGCAAAAGAACACGAAAGATGATGACATCGGAGGCTACCAGCCATCCTTTACCAGTTCTGGAAAGGCCGGCGGCAGTGGGAAGAAGAAACCCTTGTCCCTTTTTGATGAAGGTAAAGAAACAAAACCAGACCCTAAAACTGACAAGAAATCAAAGTTGATGTCTGATTTGTTTGGGTCTCATGCAGCCAGCACAAACTCATCAGCTAAGAAAGATGACAGTGGAGAGTTTTTCCTGACCAGCAAATCCCCAGCACCCAAACAGGAAACGCAGCCTAAGAGGACATCGGGTTTCCCTTGGGATGCTCCGTCAAGCAATGCAAAGACCAATGGAACAGCTCATCGGGATTCCAGTACCCTGTTTGGTGGTGGGGCTGCCCTGGTTGATGATGACGATGGTGGTGGAGCAAAGTCCACGCTGTTGCCTAAACGAACACGGCAGCCGGCTACAACGTTCAGTTCTAAACCAGCCATGGTGGCCGTGGATAGTCTGGATGATGATATTGAGGAGGTGATCCTGTAGTCTGTGACTCACAACATCCATCTTTTTCCTGCCACCTGCTGTCTTACTGTGTGAAGTTGCAACTCTTTCACTTCCTCACACTATCCACTTGCTTTCTGCAGGGGTAGAAGGGTTGAAAATCTATGCAGGAAGGTGAGCATCCCCCCCTCTCCCCAAAGAAATGTAAGCCATTGTTTTATGGCAAGTCTGCCCTTCAGTGCATATTTCATCATAAAGAACAGCGGCCCAGTCGTGTGACAAGTCTGCCCTTCTGTGCATTTCCCCCCTTCAAAGAATAGTAATCTAGTGTCGTGTGTCATCTGACAGGTCTGCCGTTCTGTGCATGTTTTCCCACAAAGAACAATGACCCATCTTCATGTGACAGGTCTGCCCTTCTGTGCATGTTTTCCCACAAAGAACCGTGACCCATTGTCATGTGACAAGTCTGCCCTTCTGTGCATGTTTTCCCACAAAGAACCGTGACCCATCGTCATGTGACAAGTCTGCCCTTCTGTGCATGTTTTCCCGCAAAGAACAGTGACCCATCGTCATGTGACAAGTCTGCCCTTCTGTGCATTTTTCCCCTTCAAAGAATAATAATCCAGTGTCATGTGTCGTCTGATAGGCCTGCTGTTCTGTACATGTTTTCCAACAAAGAACAGTAACCCATCTTCATGTGACAAGTCTGCCGTTCTGTGCATGTTTTCCAACAAAGAACAGTGACCTGTCTTCATGTGACAAGTCTGCCCTTCTGTGCATGTTTTCCAACAAAGAACAGTGACCTGTCTTCATGTGACAAATCTGCCCTTCTGTGCATGTTTTCCAACAAAGAACAGTGACCGATCTTCATCATATGACAAGTCTGCCCTTTCTGTGCGTGTTTCCTAACACATAGCCGATGGTTGTCATCACTGATGCATGTTGATGTTGTTTTCAAGTGCCTTTCTTGCGACGGCCTTCACTTTTTGTTCTTTGCATTTGATGGAAAACTGTTCTCATCGCTGCATGGCATTTCACTTCAGTGTTAGTATTTGTTGCTGTTTTTTTCCCCAGCATTTACTGTTGATAGCCTGAGCATAGCGTACAGACAGATGCATTGTGTAATTCATGTTGTGAAAACTGGACAGATGATTAATAGTTTGCTTTGATAGTAAGTTTTATAGTAAGCAATTCACGTTATGTTAAATATTTGGTAATGTGAAGACTAAAATGTTTTCATTTATTTATTTGTTTGTTTTTAGAACTAAGGAACTGAAATCACTTTACTTGGAATTTTGTTTTTGTGTTTTTTGTTGTTGTTGTTGTTCCGTTTGAGAACTACAGATGATTTTTGTGTTGGGTCATTCATTAAAATAATTAGCATCTACGAGTCTGCTGCACCGGTCTGCTCAACCGTTTTGAACCGAGTGGCCCCAAATGTGTGATAGATGCAGTCACTAGAGATGAGACATGGGTTCTTTTTTGCGTTTTCGTCAGCAAACACAGAAACAAAGCGTGGCTGGTCCAAAATGATCAGAGGCATTGAATTTCCAAGATATTAGTACAAAAAAGGCTGTTCACTGTGTTTTTTCAGCCACTGAGGTCCTGTTGCTGTGGTATTCTGCCAGCTGTTAGTTCTGTCACTGGCACATACTATGCAGAAACTGCATGACCCAAAATCACTCAGGAGATCAGCAGTCAGTGCCCGACTTAGAAGACGTCTTCCTCCACCATGACAATGCCAGTCCCCACAAAACAAGGGGTGTAATTCAGTTTCTAAAAGATTTCTGAAAGACCGAACAATCCAAGTTTTGCTTCACTCACCCTTCAGCCCCGACCTCGCCCTCAGTGACTTCTGGTTGTTTTGTCTGTTTCAATGCAGACTTGTTCGGAGAAAGTTACATGGCATTCAGGACCTTGCGAAAGCTATTAAGTCAGAGCTCAATGCTATCCCCAAAGAGAACCAATGGAAGGTCTTTTCTGATTGGCTCAGGCGCTTGCAGTGTTGCTTGGAAGTGGGAGGAGAGTATTTTGAAAGATCTTGTAATCTGGGCCACTTGAGTGAAGCAGTCTTTAAGAAAGTCATATTTGATCATTTTGTTCGGATCATACCTTGTAACTGCCAACATCTTTGAATTGACAGGCATCTGTGTATTACCCATTTGACCTTCTCTCAGAGCATGAATACGTTGATTTTAATTGTACTTAGTGTTTGATTCAAAAAATGGACACAATCTTAACGTTTGCAAGAATGTTTTGATGTTTTCGTTTTGCATTCATGTTCTTTGCCAGTTCCATCATTGTCTTTGATAGACTGAGGAGTGAGATGAAATGAAAGTAATCCATCCTAGCAATTGGTCACATCTTGGTGTTTGTTCAGCACATCAGAAAATCTCACTCTGACATTTTACACATGTCTACCCCTTTCTCCCGCCCCGCCCTCCCCTCCAGACTCACAAAATGCTGTCTATACTGATTGAATTGCACAGTTTCAGCGAGTTTTCCTCAAGTTCTGTTCCTTCAAAATCATGAAGAATTGTGCAACGTGAAGGGACGGTGACAGAAAACCTCTATGTGGAATTGATGGGGATATGTACTGTTGTAAAATTGATGGGGATGTGTACTTTTAAAATTGATGGGGATGTGTACTGTTTTAAAATTGATGGGGATGTGTACTGTTTTAAAATTGATGGGGATGTGTACTGTTTTAAAATTGATGGGGATGTGTACCATTTTGTTTGTGTCTATTTTGGTGGAGGTGGCTGGACATGTGATAGGATGTTTGTTAGAGTATATTACAACTATATGTCGGCGTTACCACATTATGAGAATTATGAGAATGCATGTCTTGTGTTGGTGAGTTGTACATGCTATAGTAATCAGTAATCTCCTGATACGAACTGTTTGATTAGCTCCATTCTGAAATAACGAAACTACAAATAGAGCTTGTATGTCTTTCACGCTTTGTGCTCCTCAGGTTTACAACATTGTCAGTATTTATCGTGCCTTGCTTTTAAGTTAAGACATTTTCTGTGTAGGTGACTACACTTATAGGAGACCGTTTTGGTCTTTTAGTCGATTGGTAACTGATGGACTGCGTTAGTCTGTGAGCAGATCAAGTCAGTGATAATATCTTTATCAGTTGTAGTATTGTAATTTCATAAGTGTATGCAGGTTCTGTTATGACTGATCATTTTGCGTTTGGAATAAACTGTTATTAGAGACTTGATTAAACACTGTTTCAAGGTTTCAGATGAAAAGTCAGTGACTGTCTTGTTATCAACCAGTGTTGTAATTGTGGAACTGTGCACACGTTAATTTGTAATAAGTCTTGCATTTGACGTTTTTTAAAATTCTGGCTTTGTTTCGTTTTAAGATTGTAGCTTTACTTCGTTTTGCTTATAAGTGTACGTTTTGTTCCAATTTCTGTTCAAGTTTTATTTGAGTTTATGCTGAATTATGTTGTTTCCATGCATTTTAGTATGCTGATGTTTCAGCCTCACATGTCATGAGTTGCCTGTTCAGCTGGAACTGATTAATTCAGCAAGTGGTCCGGTTGGACAGGGATTCCATTACCTTCCTGCGACTTTTAGTGGTGTTCTGGGTGCTAGTCTTTCAAATGAGACGAGCGACCGAGGTACTGTTAATAGCATGTGCTTAACGCACGTGAAAGATCCCATGGCAACAAAAGAGTTGGCCTGTGCAAAATTCTGTAGAAAAATCCTTTGTAATAGGTAGCCAGAAATGTTAGCATACAGGAAAAAAAAAAGATGGCGTAATGCTGTCACTAGGTGCTTTTCCCGTGTGACATTCTGTACTTCACACACCAGTGAAAAGAAAAAGAATTCATTGTGACCACAAAAAATAACATCAACAACAACAGATGAATCCAGTGAACAAATCTACTGACTTAAAAACACTATTTCCTTTTTCTGGTTTATTGGTGGTCAACAAAACTGAGACAGCACTTTAAAAATGTAGTTGGGTGTGGATACAAGTAGCTTTTATGTTATCTGCAAGCAGGTTCTGAATATCATACTAGTTGTTTTAGAATTTTCTCAGGGTGCATTTGTGTGAAATGTATATATTTTGAAACTATAGTCAAAAATAATTTTACATGCAACAGCCACGCATTTACAAACCAACCATCCACTCAACACACACAAGCAATTAGTATATGAAAGCACGTCTGCCGAACCAGATGACTATTTTGAAGGTTGCTTTCAAAGAAAGGCTTGTGATTAGTTTTATGTTGTTATTTGTGTTGCATGTGAGCATTTGCTGGTTTTGAATATTTTGAGAAGTGTGAAAAATGTGCGTTTAATTTTTGAACGGACACTGCCACCAGCAGTTGGTTATTAGAAGATTTCAGCCAGTCACGTCATTCCTGTATTTTGTGTGTGTGAGATATGGCTGTTAGCCTGTGTGTATAGTACTGTTGTATTTAAGCACGTTTTATACTGATCCTCAATGTTGTCTGTGATTTGTTTTATATGTATGGTATTTGTTTCAGTTCATATGTGATTGGTTTCAAATGTGATGCTAGTTTCAGTTCATTTGTGATAGTTTTTACGTGTGTGACGCTCGTTTCACTTCATATGTGATGGTTATTTACTTTCCAATTGTGGTATGGTTTACAGGTGGAATTGTGTTGTCTGTGATAAGTTATTTGTACTTTCGGTATTATACTTCGCCGGTCAGATGGTTATGATTTGTGCTGATTTTGTGGCATTTGATAATTGAGAAAACTGTGTCGGCAGCCATCGAGTTGTGTATGAAGATTTGGAGAAAGAAGCAGAAACACAGTGTTGTATTTGTCATGTATCAGTTGTGATATATCATGAATAAGTGTCATTTTTATGTTTGTGGTACAGTGTGTGTTATGGAGGGAAAAGGGGCAGAAACACATTGTTACAGTTGTTATATATCAGTTTTGATAGATCATGAATATGTGTCATTTTTATGTTTGCAGTCATGGAGAGGAAAGGGGCCGAAACAGATCGGTAGATTTGTCATGTATCAGTTTTGATATATCATGAGTATGTGTCATTTTTATGTATGTTTGCGGTATAATGTCTGTTATGAGTGAGGAAGTAATGTCTGACATGCATTGTTACATTAACGCATATGGTGTCATGCCCGTTCCAGGTTGTGATTCATCCCCGAGAGCTTACATGTTATTTGTATTTTGAGCCAGCATTTCCTGACACTTTTAAAGACCTTTCATCAGCCATGTGTATCTGTAGGCCTCTGTCAGAAGTGACTCCCCCTAAATACAGAGCTCTCTTATTGTCAAATAGAGCGCTCCCGATTTTGAATAAAACGGTCAAAAAGTACAAAAAACAGTACTTTTGAGTACTGTTGAAGTATACTGATTTTAGTTTTTATTAGTTGTTTTACACATGACAGTTATTTGTTACTGGTGGTTTGCATGTTTCAGTTTGTTTCGTTTGTAAGATATAGGAACTGTCAGAGCAGATATATGCATTCTGTTGTATTTTCGACTGGATGGAATGACTAAAGTAAAGGTGAACAGTGATACTCTCGTGTTTTGAAGGCCTAGCTGTTATCTAGTATATTTGCCTTTTCCGTCCATTCCTTTTTGTTTTGTTTTTTCTTTTGGGTCCGTCCATTCTTGTATGTACATAGGTTGTTTGTGATAGGATCATATTGCTCGCATTTGTAACAGCTATGATAAGCGTGATTTGTGCATTGGTGTCTGTTTTTGTATCATTAAAGTTTATAAATGTTGAATGTGTGTGAGACAGAGACAAATAAGACAGACAGCGATCTCTTTCGCTAAAAATTTGTAAAAATATCGTTCACTTTGGGACTGCATTTTGAAGATTTAATTTTTATGTGCAAGAAAATGAAGTATATTAGGTAGGCAAATATTTTGTTAAAAAGTTTTGGTTGGGTTCAAAGTACCATAGAATTGTGCATATAAGTAAGAAAAATTTCTTTATGTTAAACAAAAGCTTCGTTTAGGTTTAAAATACCATAGTTTGTTTATTTGTTTGAATATTTGTTTATATTATTCCATTTTGTACACACAGAAGGTTCTTGTCCACCACATTTTTAGATGGGATAATATACCATAGAATTGTGTATATAAGTAAGAAAATATTGTCTTTGTTAAACAGAAGCTTCGCTCAGGTTTAAATTATCATAGAATTGTTTATTTCTTTGAATATTTATATATGTTATTCCATTTTTTACAAAGAAGGTTCTTGTCCAGCACAGTTTTTATATGGGATAATATAGTTTGTATACTTCGGATGGTATCTTTTGTGCAGTTTGTGAATAGAATAGGATAGAATGAGACATTGTTTTATCCGTTTAAAATGTGTTCCTAAAGTATTTTCTTCTGTTATCCATCGCATTTAACACGTGACTAATGTCAGTCCTTCTTTAGGAAATCAGTCTGGATAGAACTTCTGAAAAACACGATACCATCAGTACTAAGCAAAGCAGTATTACATTTCATATTGGCTTCTCTGACCTCAAAGAATTTATTCCATTTTAACACTGTAGCATTGTCTCAATAAAAACTAAAATTCATTGAATTTTTACCATTTTCTTTTCCTCCCTTTGCAAAGAAGACTGAACATGAAACCTTCAAACACGGAATACAGTTCATGTTTCCTGCAAATTGAGTGTAGTCGACGACCAGTGAAAACCTTGTAACACACTGTATTTATTTGGGAGTTTCAAACGTTTTATAGACCCAAATGACGTTACGTAATGTGGTAAACAGATCTATGTAAACAGTTCATGGTGTAACTTACGTACTCCCAAAATAATATCACATTAACCCTTTGACTCCTGCACCCTGTCTACCAGCACCCTGCATTGTCAACCATGCTAGCAAAGCAAAAACTTAACCCTTTGATTCCGTCACCTATCCACCAGCTACCTGCAGGAAGGTGGTGGATAGGGTGAGGTAGTCAAAGGGTTAATTTTTGCTGTTGATGGATAGGATGCAGGAGTCAAAGGGTTAAATAAATCACCTACAAAACAAACGTCACAATAATCACCTGAGAAAGAGAAGGATTTTTTTTTATTTGAAACAAGACATCTATGTCCGTGAGTTTTAATTTGCGATACACTGGCAGCCTATCTACACACTTTGTAGCTGAAGATGTCAAGCTGCATAATATGCATTGCCATTTTCCTGGTGATTTTGCACTCTCTCACATTTTCTTATGGCTCACATTTTATTGTGGTCACTTTGTTGATTGTCGTCATGGAGTTCACTGTAGTTGTTGTTTGTTGTTGTTGTTGTTTATTTGTTTGTCTCGCTTATATTTTACTTAACCACATCAGTTCCTGTTAATTTATTACATTTGTTTCTAAACAGTGCGCATATTTACGTGTCTGAAAACGTTTACAGTTTATTAAAGACTTGCATTGCATTTCACCTTACCCATGTAGTTTTAAGTATTATTTGTTACATTTTGGCATTTTCGTTTGACATGATTTCATCTCTATTGATGGAAAGCTGTTAAGACCCAAAGTTCGTTTCCTTGTTTCTTTCTTTATTTTCTAGCTGTTTGAATAATTACATTTGAAGAAAAAAAAAATTTTTTGAATACTTTAGGACTTCAGATAGGTGTTTGGTTTCATTATTTTGTAAGTGATATTTCGTCTTTCTCGCTTTTAAAACTTTGATAGTTTGAATGTCATACGTTTCCTTCTTTAAAGTTTTAATGTCTTATGTTTCTCTCTTTGTAGATTGAATGTCCTATGTTTCGCTGTTTACTTTTTTTTTCCTTTAATAATTTGAACTGTCTTTCTTTGTGTCCGTAAATATGAGGTGTCTGACAAGCTTTCAGCCAAAGATGATTATTTGCAGAAACTAATGTTGTATCACTCTGTTGTCATTTGTTCTGTCTACACTGTGTGTTTTGCTGGTGCTATAAATAACTGGGAAAGCGGAATCTGAGCTGTTAGATGCAACATAAACTATGGTTTGTCTTCTTGCAGTTCTGATTCCAGTGTACAAAGCTACCCAACGGTTGTAGAATCTAGCACTTTTTTTCCGTTATAACTTATACGCACAATGCATGTCTGTGTTAATCCACTGTCTGTGCATGTCTGTGTTAATCCGCTGTCTGTTGTGTTAATCCACTGTCTGTGCATGTCTGTGTTAATCCTCTGTCTGTGCATGTCTGTGTTAATCCACTGTCCGTGTATGTCTGTGTTAATCCACGGTCTGTGCATTTCTGTGTTAATCCACGGTCTGTGCATGTCTGTGTTAATCCACGGTCTGTGCATGTCTGTGTTAATCCACTGTCCGTGCATGTCTGTGTTAATCCACTGTCCGTGCATGTCTGTGTTAATCCACTGTCCGTGCATGTCTGTGTTAATCCACGGTCTGTGCATGTCTGTGTTAATCCACGGTCTGTGCATGCCTGTGTTAATCCACTGTGTGTTAATTCATCTGTGAATATCTGTGTGTTAATCCACTGTCTGTGCATGTCTGTGTTAATCCACGGTCTGTGCATGTCTGTGTTAATCCACTGTCTGTGCATGTCTGTGTTAATCCACTGTTGTGTTAATCCACTGTCTGTGCATGTCTGTGTTAATCCAGTCTGCATGTCTGTGTTAATCCACTGTCTGTGCATGTCTAACCCACTGTGTTAATCCACTGTCTGTGCGTGTCTGTGTTAATCCACTGTCTGTACATGTCTGTGTTAATCCTCTGTGCATGTCTGTGTTAATCCTCTGTCTGTGCATGTCTGTGTTAATCCTCTGTGCATGTCTGTGTTAATCCAGTCTGTGCATGTCTGTGTTAATCCATTGTCTGCATGTCTGTGTTAATCCACTATCTGTGTATGTCTGTGTTAATCCACTGTCTGTTATGCCTTCAGCCGTTTTAAATATCTTTGTTGCCTTTTGCGTGAAGAAGAATGTCACGGTTGCAGGTATTTACTGAATCCTTTATTACTCTACCCACGATCTTGCTGCAAGAAGCTCGTGGATAGAACGAGAGACTGAAATGGTGAACATAATAAGGATACGGAGCTATCCTGTGGTGGTATTGAATCAAGCAGTGTATTTCTGTTGTGTGCGCAGTGTTTGTGTTTATCCACATTCGCCTTGTGTCCTCACTTGCAATCTGTATTGCAAATTTTCGTCGTTAAGTCAACTGGCTCAAGTGGCAGAATGTTGTGAAATTCAAGAGTCAGTCTCGTCCGGATTTTGGTTGCCAAATAAACTGCATGCATCGAAGATAATGTCTATCTCTGTCATTTGAGGTAAATTTGTCTCGTCATTCCAAGAATGTCAGTGATGGGAGGTAATTTAGCGTGGAGCATTTCGTTAAAGTTCAGTATTTTTATAACAACAATGTTTAGCTGTTTTAGAGGTTCAGATTTTTTTATGAACAACAACAAAATGTTTAGCTTTGTCTTTAGAGGTTCATTTTTTTTTGTAGGCAAAATATTTTTTGTGTTTATGCAGTATGTACTGTCGCCAACAATCTACCTTGAGTCTTGTAAAAGTCTGTGATACTGTGTCATTGCTGGCCTCTTTGTCCATGTCTCTATAATGGAACACAGATGGAACTCGAGTAGAGTTTCAGTGTCAGTATTTTCAACACAGTGTTTCCACGTTCGGAATAAATTCTGTATGCACCAACGCCATAAAAGCCATGGGATGAAAAATGATCCAAAATGATAATGGCATAAGCCATAAGCCTGGGTGTAAAGCCGAACACACTGGCAAGTTCCTGAGGTTCTACCTAAAATATGGGTTCTCTGTGCTGTTGTCAGTTCTTATATATTCTTCTGTGAGACTAGCGATACACGTCACATTCTGTTGTATCTTATCAGTTGTCTCTGTGATAGACTCTATGCTGATACAACACAGTCACAATTCTGTTGTCATTCTTATATCAGTCTGTCTTCTGTGATAGACTCTATGCTGATACAACACAGTCACAATTCTGTTGTCAATTCTTATATCAGTCTGTCTTCTGTGAAAGACTCAGAAACAAACTCAACTATGTGTAACGTTCTATGGAGTCTTCCTCTCCCCCTCCAACTCCCCCCAAAAAAAACAAACAAATAAACAATCAAACAAATATGAACACTCCCAATCTAGCCCAAATTCTGGAGCAACACCCGTTTAACACATAGTCTGTCCATATTTAATCTGCTGATGATAATGTCTTTAGTCACCTGCGTTTTAAAACGGTCCATTGGTCGATTGTTTTGTTCTTGAAACGTGTTATATTATGTAGAACAATATCATAAAGTGATGTGTTCATAACGTGTGACACGGACGAGCCATGGAGAGACCATAGCAGCAACTTTTTTGTTTTGTTTGAAAAGTATCATATCATGGTGTTTGTGTGGTTAGGTCTGTTGTCAGCTTGCATTAACCCTTTGACTCCCTCACCCTATCCGCCAGCATCCAGCATTGTAAGCCATGAGAGCAAAGCAAAAACTAAGCTTTTCACTCCCTCACCCTATCCAGCAGCTTCCTACAGGAAGCTGGTGGATAGGGTGAGGGAGTGAAATGATTAAGTGTTTGCAGCGGGTGGATAGGGTGCGAGAGTGAAAGGGTTAAAGTTCACTTTGATTCAACACATCACATATATGTGATTCATGGTATGCCGAGCAGTGAATACACTGTAGTGTAACTTCACTTTGTACAGCTCTTAATCACACAGATTACAAATTTCACAGCCACTGAAAGAACTGTATTTATGATAAGTTCATGTTCATATTGTTAACGCTTTTCCGTTTGTTGGATTTGCTGTTGAGCTGCATGGTACACATGTTCGTTAATGTTGTGTGTCCACTATTCGCCTTGTGATGATGTCATTATCACAAAGTTACAATCAAATCTAGGATAATGAGAGAACTTCAGACTCGTGTAAAACGTAACAAAAAATGTAGCTCTCACTTATTTATACATAAAACTGTATTTAATTGAATAAACCATTAAGCAAATGGATTGGCCTTGTATTCTTATTTTTGTATCATTCTCTCTCTCTCTCTCTTTTATGTAATATGTGTGCACGCAGGCGTATGTTGTGTGTGTGTGTGGTGTGTGTGTGTGTGTGTGTTGGTGGGGTGATAGAAAGAGAGAGAGAGACAGAGAGAGAGATAGCGCACATAGGACATTCCACGGTAAGCAAGAGAAAACAGAGAATGGACAGAGTATATATCACTCAAAAACATTTTCTTTTAATTTGTTGAAGGTTTGGTCATGTCTTTCAGGGATCAGGTCAGTCATGAAGGCCACTAGCATCGCCAGTGGCAGAACAAGGATAAATATATATACATAAACAAGTAAGATTAAATTCACAAACCAACATTTCATGTCCTTACCTCAGTCTCAAAAGAAATGATCACAATTATTCAAACAAACGATAGTAGTTAAAGCTATCAATCCTAAGTTTTCAAAACCAAACCCCATTTAATGCTTTTATTCTGATAGGCCAATTACATAAAAAAAATATGAGTTCAAGATAGATTCAACCAATGACAAGAGAGTACAAGTGACTTTCAGCCAATGAAAACAGAGCACAAGTCAGCTTCAACCAGTGATAAGAGAGCTCAAGTTGGATTCAACCAATGATAACTGAGTTCAAGTGATAGAGGACCTTAGATTTAATTAATGACAAAACAGCTCAGACGAGATTCAGCCAATGATAATAGAGCTCAGGACAGATTGCCTTAATGAACTAACGATTAAAGAGTTTAACTTAAAGGTTAAATTAACCTGATGAACTAATAATAAGGGTTTAAATTCAATTAAACTAGTTACCAGACTAGGAGCTTGACATAAGCATTTTATGAAGCCATCCCTTTGGGAAACACAAATGAACAAGCAAGAAAATGCAAATATTGGTTAACAGTAAATAATCTAACAAGACAGACATTTCCAGAAGAAAAAAGCATCATTTTCCAATAATTACACATTAATGCCTTGACGAAGTCAAACAGGTGAGTTAAAAGAAAGTCAACTATCACAAGGTGTGTCTCAGTTTGTGTATGGATTGAACATTTGGCTTTTATTTTGGTTCTTTCATCTCGGCTGTCGGGTGATGTGTGAATTTGCTTAGCCGACACTTGTTCAGCTTACTTTCTGATCACATACCATCTGCCTGGATTTTTGAAGCGTAGATTTTGTTGTATATTCCATTTTCAGCACAATTACTCTCACGCTGCTCCAGTTTTACCACACACACCATACCATAATTCCATCAAAATCAAAGCTCCGGAATTATGATCATACTTCCCATTTTCAAGACAATTACTCTCACACTGATTCAGTTTTACCTCACGTCGCCAAACCATAATTCCATCAAAATCAAAGTTCCAGAATTGTGTTCAACATCGACTCGCCTTCATGTGTTCTTATGTGTAACTTTAACTGTAAAAACCACTCACAAGAGATAAATAACTGCCGACAGGGAAACGTTGTCTGGATGCTATGTCTTCTTGATGTTGCTGGCGATGATGATGATGATGTTGTTGTTGAGTCTTTGTCTTTGAAGGGAGCTGGCTCTAGGTCTTGGTCCTTCTTGGAAACAGAGCAGGGTGAAAATGATTCTGAGTCATCTTTGATGGAAATGCTTTCTGTCATTTCTTCAGTGGATACCTGCAAAAAAATTCCAACAGACTGTTATGCTGCAATGGGTGAAAGCGAAAAGTAGGCTTACATCGGTAACCATAAGCATTTACTGTCAGTGTGATTCATTTTACTGGCGTAAGTGCAATGTGAATAAGGAGGGAAATTTTATAACTTATTCCTAAAACAACCGACCAGTCAAAATGATTCTCCTTTTTTTTTCCTGGGAACCAGAGGAAGGAATGTTATGTAGGTTACACACGGGTCACACACTCTACATTTAGTCATACCTTTTAAAAATGACGAATCACCATAGTGTATGTGGTGTGACGAGCCACTTAGCATCAAACATCTTATTGAATGCCAGGACTTGCACGATGAAACATAAGCACTGTATGGTAGACTCTTTAAAGAACATCTTCAGAGCTGTTCCTCCGTGCGCATTTTTCGAGTTTTTTTTTACGATGGATCAATAGATGTTATAATCTTATATGATTATACATATGGGGAAGACTTTAAATTCGTTTCAGATTTGAAAGGATAATGGTGGGTTCGGTTTTTAACTGTTGTCTTCTTGATTAAATCTGGCCTCGTTTTGAACGTGGTGTTAGCCCTGATATGGCTCTAGTAGATGGCTGGGCTACAAGCACTAAGAAACGACAAAAGAAGATTCGTATGGAGGGCCATGATCGCCAATGCCATGCGGCATGGCACATGATGATGATGACGACGACGACGACGATGACGATTTGATATGATGATGATGTGATTGATGATGATGATGATGATGATGATGATGATGATGATGATGATGTAAATGCTGGGTAGGGCTGCTTAGGTAGGTACCACAATGTTAGGATTCGCAACCAGCTACTTGGTAAGGGGCAACTATTTACAGACATGTCATTGCTCACACAGTACAAAACACTATTCATCATCATCATCATGTGCCCTGCCGCATGGCGTTGGCGATCATGGCGCTCCACACGAATCTATCCCTTGTCGCTGCAAGATCATCTCCCACCCTCTCTGTCTTCAGTCACCCTGCAAGTCCATCCAATACTTTCTCCCTGGGTCTACCTGGCGTTCTCTTTCACTCCAGCTATCCAGAACACTATTGTCAGGACAAAATCCAATTTACAATGTAACACATATCTCGAAAACCAGAAAGCCACATCGCTGGACAAGTCCTTACCTTCAAGATGGAAGACGTGGTGATGTCTGTGTCAGCTTCGTCATCAGACTCCATGATGGCAGAGTGAGCAATAGCAGCAGCTTCCTCCTTGACCTGCGTGGTCCAATATTCGTGGTTGTTTTTCAGTTCCTGGTCAGCAGACAGTTCACTCTCAGGTTGTGTTTGCCTTTCTCCTTCTTCATCTCTCTCTCTGAGCCTGTGAAAGAGTGTATTCAGTAAACGTGAATAAATTTTGTTTTCACTCTTGGTTCATGGACGGGAGTAAGTTATGCTACCAAAAAAAGTATGCAATGTTTTCAGTGCTTGAGATTTCCCCCGTGCGGATGCCGGGGGCTCTTTCAGTATAAATAGTATCCTCACCTTCTGGAAATTCTGTGCTAGAAATGTTCCCTTCTCTGTCACTCTCTTTGTTTCTTTCTTCCTCCTTTGCTTTCTGTCGTTTCTTCCTGCCATTTTCTGCCTTGCTGGTCCATTTACCTGTATGTGTTCGATAAAGTCTTATGTACTTCCTCTTAGGACTGACAATTAAGTGCTTTTTTTCGGCTTTGGGGAAATGAGACATGCGGAAGCAATTTTAGGTAATGTATGCCTGTTTTTATATAGGTTTTATTATCCTTAGTTATATTTAAAGTTGTGTTCAGATTTGTTTTTTTTTAAATCCCTGATACGATAAATTGGATGGAGGGGTCAACGCCTGGGGCATCTCTTGAGATTGTGCGCGAATGTATTGATATGTGTACTTAATTTCTTTTCCTTTTTCACCTGTTGAAGTATTGTATGTTTTGAAACGGTTATCATAGAATTTTCAATATTTGTCACACATGCTGTGGCTTTTTATGCTCTGTTTTCGTAGTGATCTGAATTTCAATGAGCGGCGAAACGTAGTGAAACACAAGTGATAATGAAAACGGAGCAGTAAAAACAAACAAACAAACAAACATACAATATGAGCATGTTGTGTGTTCCCGAATTTGCCATAGCACACAATCAATGGAAAATAACTTCAGCAAAGCATGAAAACTGTCATCCCCTTAGTGTGGAATGTTTAGCCATAAAAACATGTACTTTTGAATGATTTCGCAAGAAAGGAACAAGGGGACCGCTGATGGAGGTGAGAGAGAGAGAGAGAGAGAGAGAGAGAGAGAGAGAGAGAGAGAGAGAGAAGAGAGAGAGAGAGAGAGAAGAGAGAGAGAGAGGAGGAGAGAGAGAGAGAGAGAGGAGAAGGTATTTTGTAGTCTTGAGTGTATGAAAATGCTCTAAATAACTTCTGGGGGGAAAAGCGTCGAGTCCTCCGTTAGTTTCCAACCGTTGCTACGCTAAACCGAGACGTCGTCAGAACGAGGATATCAATCAGAGTAATGTCCCTTGCATCGTCTGCATCTTGGTACAATCGTAACTAAATCTTCAGATACTACAAGAGGAGACGACAGACAGACAGACAGAAGAGTGAGAGAGACAGATGTTAAAGTTCCGCATAAGTACATGCCTCATTTTCTCATAACCCATGTATCATTTTCACACAAGTATAAGAAAGTTACAGGTAAAAGATTTTCCCACAATCCTGATGCTGCAGGAGAGTGAGGTGGTCGAGACCTCAACCATTCTCTAAAATCTGCATTATGAGGCGCCGACTTCCTCTCCCCAGCTGCATTACCACGAACCACGAACAGTGCCCGGTAACCATTCTGAAAAAGACCCTCTGACATCATGATGGGGTAGCCCTAATATGGCCCTTCAGCAATCGGCGGGGGCTCTCGTGGGCTTATATCAACACAAACACAAACCAAAATCACCGCCATCTGCAGAACCTGTAGAAAAACAAAAAAACAAAATAACGAATGGTAACGCAGCCAGCAAGATGGCATGATGTTATACGGTTGTGAGGCGTGGAGAGTCAACAAGCAAAGCCAGAAAAAGATTAAGGCAGCCAAGATGTGGTTTCTAAGAAGAATGTTGAGAGTTCCATGGACAGCAAAGAAAGCAAACAAAACAGTCTTGAAGGAGGCAGACCAAGAAGGTCATTCATAAGGAAGATTAGAAAAGACAGGCAACATTTATAGGCCATTTTATGAGGAAGGGGGAATTAGAGCACTGGTCACAACGGGAAAGCTGGTAGGAAAGAAAGCACTAGGTAGACCCAGGGAGAAAATAATGGACGGACTTGCAGAGTGGCTGAGGACAGACAGGCTGGAAGATGTGCTTGCGGCAACAAGGGATAGATACACATGGAGGGCCATGATCGCCAACGCCATGTGACAGGGCACTTGATGATGATGATGATGGCGAAGATGGCAGTACATACCCTCATCGTCACCATGCCCCATCTCTGGTTCCTCCACCCACGTTCCCGGCAGCAATCCCGCCGTGACCATGGTGTTACAGAGTGGGGCCACCAGATGGTTGATGAAGGTCTCCTGCAGTTTGGCCAGCTGTGGTGACGGCGATCCATGTAGGGAGAGATGGGCATACCCAGTGAAGCTTCTTCGTCACCCTGCAGAACGTAACAATTAACCTTTAGACTCCCACAAACTATGATTAACCTTTTGATTCCCACAGCCTACCAACTAGCTTCCACCAACTTCCTGCGGTTAACTCTTTGAACTCCCTCATCATATCTACGGCTTCCTGCTGAAAGCTGTAAGAAGCCAGTAGATAGACTGAAAGTCAAGGGGTTAAAACGTCTGCGGATATCATATTGTGAAGATTGTTTCCTTGGAATCGGTTCTTGGCCAATATGTTAATGAGGACATTCTCGGCTTGATGTTAGAATAAGGTTCGCACTGCCATAATCTTCGAGCCTGCCAGCCAGGTTTTCAAAGGGTGGAGTGCGGACGAATTTGGGATTTGGAGTATGTTTAAGAGGGAAATTTCCATACGCGCTCATCCCAAATCTGCAGGTAATTACCTGGAAGATTCTTTGACCTTAAGCAAACCTTACTCTAGTACTTTATCTTCTGTGTGAGTATGAGAGTATGTGTATGATATGTGTGATGTGTTGTGTGGTGTGTGTGTGTGTGTGCGTGCGTGCGTGCGTGTGTGTGTGTGTGTGTGTGTGTGTGTGTGTGTGTTTGTGTGAAACGGAGAGAGGACGTCAAATGGGTCAAGAGTCACATGGCAAACAGGCTGAGTGTACACCAGCTCTTTGTCCACTTTGTGTGTGCGCGCGTGCTTATTTGCATGTAGATGAAACAGAAGGATGAAAACTGGGTCACAAGTCAAACGCCCAGCAGGTATACCTGACTGTTCATTCTTTGTGTGTGTGTGTGTGTGTGTGTGGTGTGAGTGTGGTGTGTGTGTGTGTGTGTGTGTGTGTGTGTGTGCGCGCGCGGCGCGTACGTGTGTGGATATGTGTGTGTGTGTATGTGTGTATGTACATGTATGTATGTATGTATGTAGTACGTATGTACGTATGTACGTATGTATGCATGTATGTATGTATGTATGTATGTATGTATGTATGTATGTATGGATGGATGGATGTATGTGTGTATGTATGTATGTATTGTGTAGGTATGTATGTATGTAGGTAGGTAGGTATGTAGGTGTGTATGTGTATGTTGTGTGTGTGTGTGCGTGCGCGCGTGCATGCTGAAATGCCGATAGTTTTTTTTCACCGACTTTATGGACAAGGGAAACCTGTATTTGTAATCTTTCTATTTTGCCTGAAAAGTGGTTCTCATGTTGCACACACAACACACACACACACACACACACACACACACACACACACACACACACACACACACACACACACACACACACACACACAATGTTCATAAAGTCATGTCTCTAGATCAATCCCATCCCGCAACACAGATCTCTCCCCATCTTAATACTCCAGTCATTTTGGTACCAGTGTCAGTGTTTCAGAGATCCTGTTAACTTCACCATGTAAAGACCTTGCCAGCGTGTAGTTTTGCGAAGGCTTAAGGATTCTGTCAGATAACTGCAGGTAGATTTGGGTGAAGTGCACACTGAATTATTCCAGTGTGCTGAATCCCTCAGGAACAAAGTGTGATGAATCCCTCAGGAACAATGTGTGATAAATCCCTTAGGAGCAAAGTGTGATGAAACCCTCAGGAACAATGCGTGATGAATCCCTTAGGAACAAAGTGTGATGAATCCCTAAGGAAAAATGTGTCATGAATCCCTCAGTAACAAAGTGTGATGAATCCCTCAAGAACAAAGTGTGATGAATCCCTCAGTAACAAACGTGTGATGAATCCCTTCAGGAACAAAGTGTGATGAATCCCTCAGTAAGAAAAGTGTGATGAATCCCTCAGTAACAAAGTGTGATGAATCCCTCAGTAAGAAAGTGTGATGAATCCCTTCAGGAACAAAGTGTGATGAATCCCTCAGTAAGAAAGTGTGATGAATCCCTCAGGAACAAAGTGTGATGAATCCCTCAGTATCAAAGTGTGATGAATCCCTCAGGAACAAAGTGTGATGAATCCCTCAGGAACAAAGTATGATGAATCCCTCAGTAACAAAGTGTGATGAATCCCTCAGTAAAAAAAGTGTCATGAAATCCTTCAGGAATAAAGTGATGAATCCCTTCAGGAACAAAGTGTGATGAATCCCTCAGGAACAATGTGTGATAAATCCCTCAGGAACAAAGTGTGATGAATCCCTCAGGAACAAAGTGTCATGAATCCCTAAGGAACAAAGTGTCATGAAATCCTTCAGGAATAAAGTGATGAATCCCTTCAGGAACAAAGTGTGATGAATCCCTCAGGAACAATGTGTGATAAATCCCTCAGGAACAAAGTGTGATGAATCCCTCAGGAACAAAGTGTGATGAATCCCTAAGTAACAAAGTGTTATGAATCCCTTCAAGAACAAAGTGTCATGAATCCTTCAGGAACAAAGTGTGATGAATCCTCAGGAACAAAGTGTCATGAATCCCTTCAAGAACAAAGTGTGATGAATCCTTCAGGAACAAAGTGTGATGAATCCCTCAGGAACAAAGTGTGATGAATCCCCTCAGGAACAAAGTGTGATGAATCCCTCAGGAACAAAGTGTGACGAATCCCTCAGTACAAAGTGTGATGAATCCCTCAGGAACAAAGTGTGATGAATCCCTCAGGAACAAAGTATGATGAATCCCTCAGTACAAAGTGTGATGAATCCCTCAGTAGCAAAGTGTGATGAATCCCTAGGAACAAAGTGTGATGAATCCCTCAGGAACAAAGTATGATGAATCCCTCAGAACAAAGTGTTATGAATCCCTCAGGAACAAAGTGTGATGAATCCCTCAGTAACAAAGTGTGATGAATCCCTCAGGAACAAAGTGTGACGAATCCCTCAAGAACAAAGTGTGATGAATCCCTCAGGAACAAAGTGTGATGAATCCCTCAGTAACAAAGTGTGACGAATCCCTCAAGAACAAAGTGTGATGAATCCCTCAGGAACAAAGTCTAATGAATCCATAAAGACCAAAGTGTGATGAATCCCTCAGTAACAAACTGTGATGAATCCCTCAGGAACAAAGTGTGATGAATCCCTAGGAACGAAGTGTGATGAATCCCTCAGTAACAAAGTGTGATGAATCCCTCAGGAACAAAGTGTGATGAATCCCTCAAGAAACAAAGTGTGATGAATCCCTCAGTAACAAAGTGTGATGAATCCCTCAGGAGCAAAGTGTGATGAATCCACCAAGAACAAAGTGTGAATGAATGAATTAATCTTTTCTTTAATGTCTGTTCACCATAGTGATTTTAGACACACAAGCATGCACATACACATAACACACACACACACACAACAGACACACACACACACACACACACACACACACACACACACACACACACACACACACACACACACACAACACACACCACAAAAGTTGGGGTTGAGGATGAGTATGGGGAAGGGTAATAGAAGTTTGAATGTAAGAAGGGGAACAAGTGCAATTAATAATTCAGAACAATGAATTAACAGTGTCAAATAATAACATACAACAATTAATTAACTCTTCATAACAATCACAAAGTGTGATGAATCCCTCAGAAACAAAGTATGATGAATCCCTCAGGAACAAAGTGTGATGAATCCCTAAGGAACAAAGTGTGATGAATCCCTCAGGAACAAAGTGTGATGAATCCCTAAGGAACAAAGTGTGATCAATCCCTCAAGAAAGAAAGTGTGATGAATCCCTCAGGAACAAAGTGTGATGAATCCCTCAGTAACAAAGTGTGACGAATCCCTCAGGAACAAAGTGTGAGAATCCCTCAGGAACAAAGTGTGATGAATTCACCAAGAACAAAGTGTGATGAATCCCTCAGTTACAAAGTGTGATGAATCCCTCAGTAACAAAGTGTGATGAATCCCTCAAGAAACAAAGTGTGATGAATCCCTCAGTAAACAAAGTGTGATGAATCCCTCAGTAACAAAGTGTGATGAATTCACCAAGAACAAAGTGTGATGAATCCCTCAGGAACAAAGTGTGATGAATCCCTTAGTGAACTAAAGTGTGATGAATCCCTCAGGAACAAACTCCAAAACATGTTCACAGAATTCCTCCGTAATACGAGAGGGAGTGACAGACCATCGTATGCAAGCTCACACACCCGTCCCCTACACACTCCCCCCTACAACACCTGTTCGTAGAATTCCTCGGCAATGCGTGAGGTCCACTGATGGTGCAGTTTCGGACACTTAGCGGGACCGTTGATGTCGGCCAGCTTGATGACCATTTGCATCACCAATAATCTGTCTGTCTCCAAGGTCCAGTCCACGCCAGGAGCATCTTCATCGTTCACCTGCGTCACACACACACACACACACACACACACACACACACACACACACACACACACACACATACACACACACACACACACACACCACACACAC
>JAPXFY010000017.1:59758842-59778842 GCA_030674185.1 Monoplex corrugatus
ATTCAGACACCCACAGGGCCCCTTGATTATCTCATATATAACCAAATCCAAACATATCCCAACACTATTTAGTCTTGGTAGCCTAGTATTTTTATCTCAATTATTCATCTTCTACACTTTATAGGGCAATCTCTCATTACCCATTCTAATTACCTGTTGTCGGTAGCTAATGCAGTTTACACAAGAAGTTAAGTTTATTAGGTGTCTTCCAAGCTCGACATACACAAGATTATTTCGAGTTTGGCTGTCAATATGCAGAAAATGTTCCACTGCATATGTATGCACTTTTTCTGTTAATACTGTGAATAGCCTATACGTTTTATTGGGCAACCTTCTATTACCGATTCTAATACATTTTAGTCGATAGCTAATGCATTTTACGTAAGGATTTAAGTTTATCAGGCATCTTGTAAGCTCTTCATACACAAGATTATTTCGAGTTCGGCTGTCAACGTACTGAAAACGTTCATTTGCATATATATGCACTTTTTTTTTCTCAATTACAGGACTTTGTCTATTGCCCAACTTTCGAGCGAGAAAGATACAGAGCTGACAGCAACACAGACACACACGCAAACACAAACACCCACACACATATACATGCATTTGTGGGTGTGGGTGTTGTGGTGTGGTGATGGAGGTGCTGGTGGTGGTGGTGGAGAGAGAGAGCGCGCGCGCGCGCGTGTGTGTGTGTGTGTGTGGTTACTTTGAGGGTAAACTGATATGCATACTAAGCATTTTTCTAAGTTTCATTCTGTTTTTGCTTGGTTCTTTTTGTTTGTTTGTTTGTTTTTTGGTTTTTTTTACATCTGACCCTAGTGTACAGAATAAGAATGAGACACTTACATTTTGCAGGGCAGTGCTGTGATCACATCAAGGTGTTTTTGTGTTTTTTTACATCCAGCCCTAACACGGTATTTTAGATAGAGAGAAGGAGATGATGAGAGAGAGAGAGAGAGAGCGAGAGAAGAGAGAGAGAGAGAGGGAAAGGAGAGAGACAGACAGGAGAGAGGAGGGAGAATGAGTGGAGACAGAAGACGACAGAGAGAAGAAAGAAGAGAAAAGAAAAAGAGAGAGACGAGAGAGCAGCGAGAGACAAAAAGAGAGAGAGAAGAGAGCGAGGAGCGACGAGAGGACACAGGGTGGCAGAGAGAGGAGACGAGAGACAGAGAGAGAAGAGAAAAGAGGAGAAGACAAGAGACAGAGAGAGAGACTAGACGACAGACAGACAGACAGAGTATGACAGAGAGGGACACGGCATGCAGCAATGAATTAACGCAGACGAGCAGCGACAAAACAGAGGACCAAGAGACGAGAGAGGAAAGAGAGGAGGGGGACAGGAGAGACAGAAGAACCTTGAAGAGGAAATAAGATACAGAGAGAGAGACACACAAACAAAAGCCAGTCAGAAATAAGATGAAGAGAAACATGACAGACAGAAAGAGACAAAGAAGAACAAAAGACAGAGGCAGTGACATAGTCAAATAACACAGAGTTGTCAGGGGGATACGATGTAGGAAAAGAGAATGTGGCAGACAGGGGGAGTGAGGACCTTTGAAAGTATTAAGCTTACACCATCAGAATGATGGAAACATTAAGATGAGCAGCAAACAGTCCAATATTTAACGTTGCGGGCTGATACTTAGGGTGGAGGAGGGGAAAAAAGAGAGAGAGAGAGAGACAGAGAGAGAGAGAGAGAAAGACAGAAAGAAAGAGAGAGAGAGAGAGAGAAAGAAAGAGAGAAAGAGAGAGAGAGAGAGAGATCATACCAGACTTCAGAACACTTTATAACTCAAGGATAGCAGTATTAAGTTCCAGTGGACCTATCTCACAGCTAGTCCTTGCTACTTTACGCACAAAATATGAGCATGAAAAACCATAACATACGAGAGACAGAAAGAGAAAGAGAGAGAGAGAGAGAAAGAGGCAGAGGCAGAGACAGAGACAGAGGCAGAGAGAGGAGCCAATCGAAATCATCGAACTCGCATCAAAGATCGAACTGGGCACTCTCTCAGTTAGTTTAAGAATCTCCGCTCGCATGCTGAAGACGCGTGCAGTGAAATTCAGACGAAGGTCTTAGAATGTTCACGACGAAATTGAATTCTATCAATTTATTCTCACACGTCCGCTTGGCTTGCCATATTTCCATTCCAATTCGGTCATGGCTTCCTACCAATTAAGTCTCATGAATAATTCATGGGAACGGGTCTGAAGTTCGCGTCTCGTCGGACACTGCGTGGGGAAAGCAGAACAGTCATGACATGATGGCCAAGCCTTTCTAACGATGGGGTGGTATACACACACACATACACACACATGCACACACGTACGCATGCACGCGCGCACACACACACACATATATATGTATATGTATACATATATATATATATATATATATATATATATATGGTGTGTGTGTGTGTGTGTGTGTGTGTGTGTGTGTGTGTGTGTGTGTGTGTGTGTGTGTGTGTGTGTGTGTGTATTTTCCCCCATGTGGGCGTACATCTTGTGTATATGTGTCTGCGCGTGTCTGCATTGTGTGTGTATTTGTGTTTCTGTATGCTGTATGTGCGTGCATGTGCGTGTGTGTTGTCTGTGTGTTATCAGTATGTGCATGTAGAGAGTGTGTGTGTCTGTGTTTGTGTGTATGAATGTGTGCGTCTGTGTTTAAATGTTTCGGTTTTTATGCCAAATACTTCCACCCACACCATGTTGCTGTTGTTGTTGTATTTTTGCTCTGGAAGGTACAACGAGCATACTTTGACGTGGATTAGTGTTTGCGCTACACAAACAGAATTATTTTCTGGATATCGTTATTAATCTTTCTGCTGTTATCCCTTTCAGCCTGGAATCCGATAAAAGAAAAACGATTTATATCCGCCTGTCCCGTTTGTAGTGATTTTCAGTTCAATGGACAGCAAAGAAAACAAACGAGACAAGCCTGAAGGAGGCAGACACAAAAAGAACATTAATGAAGAAGATCAGGAAAAAACAAGCAACATCTATAGGACATTTTATGAGGCAAGAGAAATTAAAATATCTAGTCACATCAGGAAAGCTAGATGGAAAAAGAGCGCCAGGTGGACCTAGAGCGAAAATATTGTACGGCCTTGCGGGGTGGATGAAGACAGAAAGGGTGAAAGATGTACTTGCACCAAGAAAGGATAGAATCGTATGGAGGGCCATGATCGCCAACGCCATGCGGCAGGGTACACGATGATGATGAAGAAAACACCTAGTATGCACGTCCACAGAAGACGGAGTACGCAGATTACGCAGCAATATACCGCCTGCACAGCGTGGGCAAAACAATGTAAATGTACGCTTTTCAGAAAAATCGAACGTTAACGAAAAACAACAAAAAAGAAAATATGAGAAAGGAAATACCGAAACAAAAAATATTAAAGAGCAGTTATGTGTCCAGATTTGTATATTATTTCTTCTCCTTCTTCTTCTTCTTCTTCTTTCTCTTCTTTTCTTCTTCTTCCTCTTTCTTAACTTTGTGACAGATCATTGGGACGCCGCGCCAGAGAACTGTTCACCAGATTCTTCCAGCTCTGTCGGTTGTATGTCAAAACCTGGGTCCCTGCAAATGGTTTCTCTGTCCATTCTGCAATGTTGTCAGTCCACCAGTTTTTTTGCTTTCTCTTTTTCTGTCTTCCCTTCCGTCTCCCACCCTCAACAGTTCCCTAGAGGACTGATTTAGCAAGGTCACTGGATCTTGTTACTGGGTCAAACCACTGTAGATTTTCTGTTCTTAACTGAAGTCAGCAGATCGTCTTCATAGGATCCAGATGCTGCTTGATGGTTTGGTGTTTCTTGTTCACCGGTGATATGACAGACTAGTTTTCATGGATACACATTTGCGCAGAGTTCCAGCAGCCACTAAGACACGAATCAACAAGGAGGAGCTGGAAATGAAAAAGCTCAAGAGACTCGAAGATACACGAACAGATACAAGACATCTATGTCTGTCTGCCGATTTCTGCTTCATCTTTTTCTAATTCGGCATACAGCTTCATTAAGTCGAAGACTATGATGTACATAGAATGGGTACCATTAAAATGTGAAAGTAGGTATTCCTCTGTTTTTCCTTTTTCTTTTGTTTTTTTTCTCCGTTTTTCTCTTGTTCCCTTTCTTTGCTGTTTTCTTTTTTTCTGTTATCTTTCTTTTTTGTTGCTGTCACAATGCATTCACCATGTCTAAAAGACACCGCGTCGCCGCACCGCAGTGCCACGTATTTTTCCAGTATGCATGTATTTGTTTTTCTCTGAAAATGGACTTTACAGCAAAACTTTTGCAGGGACAATTCCTTTCTTGTCGTGGGATCTTTAACATGCACAGAGTGGTACTGCACATGCAACCTTGGTCTATTGTCTGACCCAAAAGACTAGCACCTAAACTACCACCTGTGATCTAGTGGAGGATGGGAAGAAAAATCTGTCCGATTCGTGATTCGAACCTAGATTCCTCGTTGTCCTTGGCAGTCGCTTAACTACTAGGCCACACACGTCACAAATAACACAGAGGATATGAACCAGTCACCGTGGCGAAGTGGTTACGCATCAATCTATTAACTGGGAGGCTGTGGCTTCGAATGTCTATCAGTAAAAAATAATCGAATCTTCATCAGTCAAAAAAGTCGAACCTCCATCAGTAAAAAAAAAACAAAAACAAAAAAAACAAAAAACCTAACCTCCATCAGTAAAAAAAAACCGAAAAAACCCACTATCATCATAAAAAAATCGAATCTCTATCAGTCAAAAAAAATTATGTAAAAAATTATCGAATGTCCATTAGTTAAAAAATCGAATCTCCATCAGTCAAAAAAATCGAACCTCCATCAGTCAAAAAAATCGAACCTCCATCAGTCAAAAAAATCGAATCTCCATCAGTCAAAAAAAATAAAAATCGAATGTCCATTAGTTAAAAAATCGAATCCTCTTCAGTCAAAAAAATCGAATCTTCGTCAGTCAAAAAAATCGAATTTCCACCAGTGAAAAAGAAAAATCGAACCTCCATCAGTCAAAAAAATCGAATCTTCGTCAGTCAAAAAAACAAAATAAAAACAAAATAAAAACAAAACAAAACAAACAAAAAAACGATTCTCCATCGGTCAAAAAAAAAAAAAAGTGAGATTTTCACACCCCGACCGGGTCTCATGACGTCAATCAGTAGACTGTCATAACAGAGAAAACATTTTTGATACTGTCAGAAGTTCCTGAGACAGTGTCGCGAGCGCACCACCCCCACCCCCCTAAAAGTTCTGATTTTTTATACTTTTTTTTTGTGGTCCATGTAACCTTAAACTTGTCATCTTGTCCTCCAAACATTCGCAATATCTTAGCGAACTACATGTTTAATAAAATTTGATAAACATCTAGGATACCCAGAAACAGCTCAGAAAATCTTGCTAAGACATTTTGATAGAGCGCGCGCGCGCGTGCACACACACACACACACACACACACACACACACACACACACGGGTTGCACGCACGCATGCACACACATGAATGCACGCACGCACACACTCCCTTCCAAGTAATATGAAGATAATCTCTCTTTACTAAAGAAAGGAAGGGGGAGGGGGTTAAAAAAAACGGTTACGTCCTTTGCAAAATATGGCCTGATATCGACACGACACGAACGAAAGAAAAGACTACCAATTTCACTACATCAGTCATTCTGCTACCTGACACTGACTCCGTCACTCCCGTTTCAACAGCTCAACCGTGTATACATTTGCACAGGCTCAAAATATCCTTAAGTTTTGCGTGACATTAGTAGAATCGAATACGCTACCTTTACTTGAACGTCCTAATCTAGGCAGTCACATTTAGAGGCGCAAGTTAAAAAACAGCATTGCTATTTCGTTTTTCTTCTGATCTACTAGATAGGTAATCTAATGCTTCTTTTACTTTCTTCTTTTTCTTTGATTCTATGTCTGTAATATACTTTTAAAAAAACATTACTGTTGCTATTTTCACTGATATTATTATGATGAAAATAGTTTTGCGACTACCTCTATTATAGTTATGTTATTACTGTTGTTTTTGTTGTTATTGTTAATGGTTGATATGCACTTGCTTTACGTGTGTCTGCTCTTGTTTCTCATGCTTTTGTAAAACGCTTGAATCCATTACCATATGAAAATCATTTCATTCAAAGTTGTTTGATACTATCTTTGAAACTGTATGTGGTTTGGTTTTTCTGTTTAAGTAACAGCATTAAACATCCGTGCTGCATCCATTGTTTGTTTTTTTTCTTTTCCTTTACTGTAGTTATGATTTGTTGTTGTTGTTGTTAACACTGTTCTTTTACGATTCACTTTTTTAAATTTCTTTAAAGTAATGAATTTAAGTTTTTATAAGCTTATATTGCATGTGTAGAGTAGCAAGGACTAGCTGTATGATAGATCCAGTGGGACCTTATGCTACCATCCCTAAGTAACAAAGTGTTGAAAAAACAAGTTTCAAGTATTCATAAAACGCCATGTAGACATTTCGTAAAGTATGAAAATCGTAAAGGTCAGACAATAAAATCGTGACAGAACTCGAGTGCGCGGCGCGAGTGTGTGTGTGGTGTGTGTGTTGTGTGTGTGTGTGTTTTGTGTGTGTGTGTGTGTGTGTGTGTGTGTGTGTGTGTGTGTGTGCGTGCGTGCGTGTGCGTGTATATGATTATACATCCAGTGTGCATTAAATACAAGTTTCAGTTTCTCAAGATTGCGTCTCCAAACTCGCAGCAAGTACCATTTGCATGACGCCACAGATATAAAAACTGTGGCCCGCCTAAGTGTCAAACCCACTACCCCTGAATTATCGGCATGGCAATCTAACCAGCTGACTAAACGGGGCAGCAAGTACTAACTTGAGAAGTACCTTCCCCTTGCGCCAGCCCACAAAATAAAAAAAAAAAGCAGTTATCTACGTTACTACGTCGTCGTGTGTTGTTTATGTATAATCATATAATGTAGGGCCTAGCCCCGTGTAACAGTATGGTTTACACTTTACGCATTTCATTCGTGTAGTTCAGGTCTCTCGCCATCATGAAAGACTTAAACTGCACCATTACTATTTTGTTTTATAGATATAAGAAACAAGAAGTGCAGAGTACTGCTTACCTGAGGAGCCTGAGTGGCCACCAGAAAAGCGTTGGTACGTCCAGGATGGTCGTAGTCATGCATGGCGGCTGCTGTGTACAAGGCCAGTAACTCTAAGGCCGTCATGTTACTTCCCATGATGCCGTATGTGTCGTCTGCTTGGAAACTGGCGCAGTGATGCAGAGTTCTCTCCCATTCTTTCTTTTCTAAAAGCAACGTTACATAAGAACCAATGAATTTACAACATCCAATATGGCCACGAATTAAAAAAAAAAGGAACAAAGAAAACAAAACAAAACAAAAAACCAATATAGCAGGAGCACATTTTCTATGCAACTGCTTTCATTAAGTGTACATAACAGCAGCAGCAATACCTACAGTAAAAGAAGAAGAAGAATAAACAAAGAGATGAATAATTAAGCAATTAAAGTCGTCAAATTCAGTATGCAAAGAGTAACACCACTGAGAAACACTAATCATATAATTGCACATTAGTGGCACTACAATTGGTGAGATTCAAAAACTGCTTATAATGTCTTTGGTGAGGTTTAACTATTAAATAATCCAGCCGCCAATCTATTCATACTGTTTAATCCCAGTCCCCCGCTGCGAGCCATATCAAGGCCTCAGTCCATCCCGAAGTGTACAAAAGGACCACAAACAAGCATGATCGGGAAGGAAATGTTACCGTCTTGTTGTCCCCCTTTATTGCCTACTTGTGAAAAAGAGCAAACCAGATTCCTATCAACAAGGAGAGTAAGTGCAGGCACCTTTTTACAGCCCAGAGAGAGAGAGAGAGAGAGTTGTTTCCCTTAAAATGGAAACTGAAAACAAACAAACTAAGAAATAAAAAGCAAGGTCTGGCTGGATCAGACACACTCTGTTCAAACCACGAAACAACTTCAAAAGACAAGCAGTAGAGTAGAAATCACCACCACTCATCAGTAGATTGGAAACCACCACCACCACCCAATCCTCACCCTGCAGGGACGAGGGGAAAAAGTGGGCAGACCAAAGCAGACGAGAAGAAGGTGCACTGAATACGAGATGAAGGCAGTTGGATGGGCATGGGCCTAATTGAAGACAGCAGCCCTGAGTCTGTTTTGGAGGAGTGCTGTTGTGGCCCTGTGCTCCCCACGGTGTCTTCAGAAATGTATGTATGTATATATGTATGAATGTATGTATGTATGTATGTGTGTATGTATGTATATATGTATGTATGTGTGTGTGTATGTATGTATGCATGTATGTATGTATGTATATGTATGTATGTAATGTATGTGTGTATGTATGTATGTATGTATGAATGTATGTATGTATGTGTGTATGTATGTGTGTATGAAATGTATCGTATGTGTGTATGTATGTGTGTTTTGAATGTATGTATGTATGTAGTATGTTATGTTGTATGTATGTATGTATATATGTATGTATGTATCTATCTATCTATCTCTCTATCTTTTCTCCTCTTTCTATCTAGCTATCTCTCTATTTGTATGTATGTATGTATGTCTGTATTGATTTTATCTATCTATCTCTCTATCTATCTATTTATCTATCTATCTATCTATTTATCTATCTATCTTATCTATCTATCTATCTATCTATCTAATATATATATATATACATATATATACGTATGTGCGTATTCCAGTGTGTGTGTGAGTGCATGTACGCGCGCGCCTGTGTGTATGTGTGTCTGTCTGTTGTGTTCTGTGTCTGTGTGTGTCTGTGCATCTGTGTGTCTGTGCGTCTGTGTGTCTGTGTGTCTGTGTCTGTGTCTGCGTGAGCAGAAACACAACAATCCACACCAACAGACCGTTACACCTACACTGTATACTTAACGTAAGAAATACAACAGGGCATGAAACAACACAATTATGAAAAGTCACCAAAAACACACAGCACACCACACGGGTACACAAAAAAAAAACCGGCCTAATACGTACCGTAGTCCTCAGTGGAGTCATAGGGCAGGCCAGAGTAGGTGGTGTTGATGGACATCAAACCGGGAATGGGCCGGGTGGTCAGATAGTATACTCCGTGTAAGACGTCGGTCGCGTGCACCCGGTTATGGTCTGTGAATATGCAAAACGATGAATATGTAAAATATTACCAATATTCAAAACAGTCAATATACAATGAATACGCAACAAAATGAAAATGAACAGCAAAACAAAATATGTATATATACAAACAGTGAGTATGCGAAACGATGAATATGCAAACTATTACGAATATTCAAAACAACCAATACACAAACAATCAATACCCACAAAAATGAAAATGTGAGCATGTTGGAACACGTGCAAAATCACGAATATGCGAAACAATCAATATACAGAGAGTGAATAATCAAAACGATGAATATGCAAAATATTACGAATATCCAAAACAGCCAATACACAATGAATATGTACAAAAATTGAAAATGTTAGCATGCTGGAATGCATGCAAAATTCGAATATACAAAACAACGAACATACAAACAGAGACTACGCAAAACGATGAATATGCGAAATATTACGAATATGCAAAACAATACTAAACATACAGACAATGAATACACATACAAAATGAAAATGCTAGCATATTGGTACGCATGCAAAGTGACGAATATGCAAAACAACTTATATAAAAACCATGAATATGCACAACAAAGAGTATGCAAGCGAGTGGAAACAGTAAATATTACAATGATTTTCCGCATACGCGGTTTGAACAGTGCGTGTGTCAGCATAATTGAAATCGCTTATATGCTCTTGCCTTCCCTCACATCATTGTATATATAAACACACACGCATGGCATACACACATGAAACATATATGAACAGAAGAGAGAGAGAGAGAGAAGAGAGAGAGAGAAGGAACACACATAAAACACACAAAATGGAAGATACACACACACAAACAAGCACACAAATGAACACGATACACTCAACACACACACAACACTCATGCACACACACAACACACACGACACACAACACACATGACACACACACACACAGACACCACACACAGACACACACACACACACAGAACACACAGACACAGACACGAGACACACACACACACACACACACACACACCACACACACACACACACACACACACACACACACACACACACACACACACACCACGCTCCACCACCACCACCACCACAATCAACCACAACCATCACCATTACCACCACCACCAACAACAACACTGCTACATGTAGTCCATTGCATATATACCGAGCGGATCCTCCTCCTCAACAAGAACTTTTATTATATCAGCTTCATTTGCAAATAGAAAAAAGCGAACACAGTTTTGAGGAGAAGACAGAAGTAAGGCAAGAATGTGTAATGTCAGCACAGCTCTTCAACATCGCCATACACTTATGTGATGAGACGACCGACTTAGGGTCAACCAAGAGGTATCAGACAGAATCTCTTTTCAACACGGAAGATCTTGATGTGCAGACGACCTGGCAGTATCTCCTACACTCACAAACAAATGCTAGAAGGAAGGAAAGGAAGGAAGGAAGGAGAGGAAGGAAGGAAGGAATATTTTTTTAATGTCTGTTCACAATGGGGATTTTAGACACACACACACACACACACACACACACACACACACACACACACACACACACACACACACACACACACCACACACACACACACACCACACATACTCGCGCGCGCGCACACGCACACACACACACACACACACACAAATAAAAAAAAAAGATTAAAAAAAAAAAGAAAAAAAAGGGGGAGACTGGGAGGCGGAGTGGGAGTTTGAATGTAAGAAGGGGAACAATTACAACTAATGATTCACAACAATGAATTAACAGTGTCAAATAATAACATGCAACAATTACATGTAATTAACTTTTCATAACACTCTGCCAACAGGGGATCTGAGAATCAGCTGGACTACCGAAATAATACAATTAATTTTTTGTTGTAAAGGATATCAACAAATGCTGGAGAAAACATCCCTTTCCAGCTTCCTCACACGGCAAACAGGCTTAACCCTTTGACTCCGCACCCTGTCTACCAGCTTCCTGCATTGTCAACCATGTTAGCATAGCAAAAACTTAACCTTTGACTCCTTCACCCTATCCACCAACTTCCTGCAGGAAACTGCTTCCTGCAGGAAACTGGTGGATAGGGTGAGGGATCAAAGGGTTAAGTTTTTGCAGTTGATGGATAGGGTGTGGGAGTCAAAGGGTTAATTCAAGATCAGCCAAAGTAACAAAACTGAAGTCACAGAACATCCCACACCCCTCATCAATCCATGTAGATAGAACAGGTCTACCAACAACTGATGAGTTTACCTAACTAGGCAGCATTATCAGGCACGAAAGGAGGCAGTGACATCAACAGCCGTCTCGGCAAAGCGAGAAACGCCAACAGAATGCTGAACAACGGGTGGAGTCCCTTCAGTACAGCATCAACATCATGCTGACACTGTACCAGAGCTGTATAGTCTCCTCCCTACTTACGGCTCAGAACGCTGAAGGATGAAAGAGAAAGCCACCCTACCAAGATGTCAACTTTTCACACGAAGAACATCCGAAGAATTCTTGAACCTTCTGGTCCAATATGATCAATCCACGACAACTCACCGAAAGCAGTCAAAAGAATACGGGCACTATTTTAATGAAAAGACGAAGCAGCTGATGGATTAGATACATCATCAAAAGAGAGCAGGGTAAAAATTATCGTGACTGCCTTACAATGGACACAAAAGGTAAAGGAAGAAAGGAACCCTTGGCAGCAACAAAGATCCTACACTTCAATCAGTTCTGGATCAGCCTTGAATAGTACTGCAGATTGTTTCAGGGGCTGCACATCATCTGAAGACAGTTAGGTAAAATCATCGTGGTTTGATCTTCAATGGACGTCAGAAATAAGAGGAAGAAAGGAACACTTGGCAGCAACAAAGATCCTCCACTCCAACCTGCTCCAGACCAGCCTTGAATATTACCGCAGGTCGTTTAGGGGAATGCACATCATCCAAAGAGAGCAAAGGTAAAAATCATCGTGACTGCCCTACAATGGACACCATAAGGAAGAGGAAGAAAGGAATTATTGGCTAAAGCCACGTAGGTCAGCAACAAAGATCCTCCACTCCAATCTGTTCTGGACCAGCTTTGAATAGTACCGCGGGTTGTTTCAGGGGTGCACATCATCCAAGTGCTAATTGCAGAAAATGAAAGGGACCTACAAAACCTTGTGAATATACTAGAAATAGAAAGCAAAGGTAAGGGATTGGAACTAAACAGCAGGAAGGCTGAACTCATGGTGATCAGTAAAAGACATGAAATCCCCTCATGCAAAATAACAGCAAATGGCACAACCTTGACACAGGTTAATAAGTTCAAATACCTGGGAACGATCATTTCATCAGACGGCAGATGCACATCGGAAATAGCCGGTAGAATCGGCCAAGCCAAAACAGCATTCAAGAAGATGACAAACATTCTTACCAACAAATGACTATCAATTAACATCAGGAAAAGAGTCCTTGAATGTTATATAGAACCAATACTGTTATACGGATGTGAGGCGTAGACAGTCAGCAAGCAAAGCCAGAGTAAGATTGAGGCAGCCGAGATGTGGTTTCTAAGAAGAATGTTGAGAGTTCCGTGGTCAGCAAAGAAAACAAACGAGACAGTCTTGATGGAGGCAGACACAAGTAGATCACTCATAAGGAAGATTAGGAAAGGCAGGCAACATTTATAGGCCATTTTATGAGGAAGGGGGATTTGGAGCGCCTGGTCACAACGGGAAAGCTGGAGGGAAGGAGAGCACCGGGTAGACCCAGGGAGAAAATGCTGGACGGACTTGCAGAGTGGCTGGGGACGAGGAGGGTGGGGGAGATGCTGGGGGCAACGAGAGATAGAGACAGATGGAAGTCCATGATCGCCAACGCCATGCGGCAGAGCACCTGATGATGATGATGATGATATCATCCAAAGAGAGCAAAGGTAAAAATCATCGGGACTGCCCTTCAGTGGACACCATAAGGAAGAGGAAGAAAGGAACAATTGGCTAAAACCACGTAGGTCATCAACACACATCCTTCATTCCAATCTATTCTGGACCAGCGTTGAATAGTACCGCAGGCAGTTTCAGGGGTGCACATCATCCGGAGAGAGCAAGGTAAAAATCATCGGGACAGTCCTTCAATGGACACCACAAGGTAAAGGAAGAAATTAACACTTGGCTAAAACCACGTAAGGTGGCAACAAACATCGTCCACACCAATCTGTTCTGGACCAGCTTTGAACAGTAACGCAGGTTGTTTCAGGGGTACACATCATCCCAAGAGAGCAAGGTAAAATCATCGGGACTGCCCTTCAATGGACACCAGAAGGAAGACCCAGAAACACTTGACAAAGAACAGTAGGAGAACTCATGGCCTTGAAACAACCTGCAGTACTACTCAAGGCTGGTCAAGAACAGATGGGAGTGGAGGATCTTTGTTGCTGCTCTACGTGGTATTAGTATAATGGGCAGTGACAGATGCTTCAGTCATTTAGTTTGTTGTACATGTATTCGTTTTTGCTGTCATGTGAGTTTTATTGTCTGTTCCGTTGGTTGGTTGGTTGGTTGGTTGGTTGGTTGGTTGGTTGGTTGGTTGGTTGGTTGGTTGGTTGGTTGGTTGATTGGTTGGTTGGTTGGTTGGTTGGTTGGTTGGTTAGTTGGTTGGTCTGTCGGTCTGTCGGTCGTCGTCGCCGTTCGGCCGTTCGGTTGGCTGGTTGGTTGGTTGACTGGCTGGTTGGCTGGTTGGTTGGTTGGTTGGTTGGTTGGTTGGTTGGTTGGTTGGTTGGTCAGTTGGTTGGTTGGTTGGCTGGTTGTTGGTCTGTCGGTCTGTCGGTCAGTCGGTCTGTTGGTTGGTTGATTGGTTGGTTAGATACTTGGTTCGTTGGCTGGTTGGTTGACACCTTTTTAAAAAAAAAAAATTCCATAAAATGCTACCAAAACAATTAAAACAAAAAACAACTTTTCTGACACGTTCTTGCGTTTTATCCACCTACCTCCACGGCCCCATAAAAATCGATCACATGAACCTTTTGCAATTTCATTCCTGTGATGTGAGCACAAAGAAGCTGGCTGTTGCATTTATGACCAGATCTGATGCTGACACCCGATACAATTGCCATGAACCAATTATTCCGTTTCATGCATTTTTCATTACCAATCACTCCGCTGGTCGGTTTTAACCCAGCTTATTTCAATATGATACCACCTCTATAGAAAATGCCTTATCAAATCACTCCTCACAGACAGAAATGACTCAAAAAATGTAATAAAGAGTTCCACTGGCATTTTCAGCCCCCCCCCCCCCCCCCTCCCCAAGAGTTTTTCAATACAATTTGATTCGATTCGATATTCCTTTATTAATCCACACTTGGAAATTTAACCCTTTGACTCCCGCACTCTGTCTACAAGCATCCTGCATTGCCAACCATGTTAGCACAGCAAAAACTTAATGCTTTGACTCCCTCGCCCTATCTTCCAGCTTTCTGCAGGAAGCTGGTGGATCAGGTGAAGGAGTAAAAGGGTTAAGTTTTTGTAGTTGGTGGATAGGGTGCAAGAGTCAGAGTTAAATGTGCATACATTGGATCCGTACAACAGGTAAATCATTTTCACATCTGTTTAAAACACGGTCACAGATCACTTTGAAATGGATGAGATCACATCATTTATCAGTTTGTTTACTTATATAAAAGAAATTATTCACCCCTTCTCCAAAGTTTTATGTGAGGTCTTCAATCGCTTTCTGCACACAATCATAAAGTGACAGTGGAAACCATCCAGCAGACAACTCACAGACAACTGCTTGAAAAAGGATTGTGACAAATTGATTGTGGATGAGGCCGAACTGTTTTGTACTCTCTCTCTTTCTCTCTCTCTCTCTCTCTCTCTCTCTCTCTCTCTCTCTCTCTCTCACTCTCTCTCTTTCTCTCTCTCTCTCTCTCTCTCTCTCTCTCTCTCTTCTTTTTTTTTTAATGAACAAAAAACAAAAGAAAGGGGAGGGGTGATTGTTTCCTATCGGCTGGAGGTGTGTGTGTATATGTTTGTATGTGTGTGTATATATATATATATGTGTGTGTGTGTGTGTGTGTGTGTGTGTGTATGTGTATGTGTGTGTGTTTGTGTGTGTGTATGTGTGTGTGTGGGTGGGTGCGTATGTGGTGTGTGTGTGTATGTGTGTGTGTTTGTGTGTGTGTTTGAGTGTGTGTGTATGTGTGTGTGTGTGTGTGTGCGAATGTGTTGTGTGTGTGTTTGTGTATGTGTGCGTGCGTGCGTATATGGTGTGTGTGTGTTTGTGTGTGTGTACATGCGTATAAGGTGTGTGTGTGCGTGCGTGCGTGCGTATATACAGTGTGTGTGTGTGCGTATACAGTGTATGTTGTGTGTGTGTGTGTGTGCGGGCGCGCGCGCGTGTGTGTGTATGTGGGGTGTGCGTGTGTGTGTATGTGTGTATGTGCGTATATAATGTGGGGTTTTCGTGTGTGTGTGTGCGCATATGGTGAGTGTGTGTGTGTGTGTGTGTGTGTGTGTGTGTGTGTGTGTGTGTGTGTGTGTGTGTGTGTGTGTGTGTGTTGCGTGCGTGCGCGCGCGCGCGCGCGGGTGTGTGTGTTACTTCAAAAATGTGCCACCAGAATTTTCTCAGATGAGACCGGATGGAGTTTTACCATAAAAATACCTTAAAATCAGCACTTTGTGGGGGAAATATGTGAACAGCATTTTTTGGTGAAATTTGTGAAAATTTGTTTCCACTGCTGTGATTGATGTCCTCGTTGCATGTCAAGTTATATTTCAACTTCTTCAAGATCACCGTGACCTTGAGATATGCAAAATCTAGACCTTTTTTTTTGTAATATAGTTATATAAAAAGGAAGATTATTATCGTGGCATGACCCTATTCTGTTTTGCTGTTTTCATTGTATCTACCGTGATCTTGAGAATTACAAAATCTGGATTTTTTTTGTAATAACGTTTGTGTAAAAAGGAAGCTTATTATCATGGCATGACAATATTCTGTTCTGCTGTTTTCTTTTTATCTACGGTGATCTTGAGGAGAACAAAATGTGGATTTTTTTTTTAATAAACTTTGTACAATAAGGAAGGTTATTACCGTGGCATGACCATGTTCTGTTTTGCTGTTTTCTTTTTCTTTACTGTGACCTTGAGAAGTACAAAATCTGTTGTTTTTTGTGTGTGATAAAGTGTGTATAAAAAAAGAAGGTTATTATCATGGCATGACCATATTCTGTTTTGCTGTTTTGTTTTTATCTACCGTGACCTTGAGAAGCACAAAATCGGGGCCTTTTATTTTGTAATAAAGTTTATATAAAAATGAAGATTATTATCATGGCATGACCATATTCTGTTTTGCTGTTTTCTTTTTATCTAAAACAAAGACAGTTTGAAGGATCGGAAAGTTGCGTGTGTTGTGGTGGTGGGGTGGGGGTGGGAAGGGGGTGGAGGAGAAAGGGGGTGGAAGGGGAAGACAGAAGTTTGTGCAATAGGCCTGTGATAACTTTTGTAAGGTCCAACATCGTCCACTATATTACAGGTTTTCATTTTCTCTTGTGTCACTTTAGGTAAAACGAAGACAGCATTGTGAAGATAGGATGAGGTTTGTGCAGGGGGTGGAAGGGGGTGGGAGTGAGGTGGGAGGAGGAAAGACTGGATTGAATCCTATTCATTTATTTATTGTCACAATAGAATTTTATTTTAGTATGAAAACGGGTTGCTCTTTTCGGAAAAAAAACCTGCATCGCCATTAACACGACGCCACCCATATTTTTCTTTCTTTCCTGAATGCATATATTTTTTGCTTACGTATCTGAACGGATGTTTTCTACGAACTTTTGCCACAGACAAAAGTTTTCTGCCATAGGATCTTTTACGTGCGCCAAGTGCAAGTTATACACAAGGCCTTGCTTGGTTTAGGGTCTCTTCCGAAAGTAGTAGTATCCATAGCCACCACTGAAGGTGTACTGGCGCGATAAGATTATCATAGTCTGAGTAGGAATGGAACCCAGAACATCACTGTTTGGGTAGGAATGGAACCCAGAACATCACTGTTTGAGTAGGAATGGAACCTGGAATATCATTGTTTGAGTAGGAATGGAACCTGGAACATCACTGATTGAGTAGGAATGGAACCTGGAATATCACTGTTTGAGTAGGAATGGAACCTGGAACATCACTGTTTGAGTAGGAATGGAACCTGGAATATCATTGTTTGAGTAGGAATGGAACCTGGAACATCACTGATTGAATAGGAATGGAACCCGGAATATCACTGTTTGAGTAGGAATTGAACCTGGAACATCACTGTTTGAGTAGGAATGAAACCCAGAACATCACTGTTTGAGTAGGAATGGAACCTGGAACATCACTGTTTGAGTAGGAATGAAACCCAGAACATCACTGTTTGAGTAGGAATGAAACCCAGAACATCACTGTTTGAGTAGGAATGGAATCTGGAACATCACTGATTGAGTAGGAATGAAACCCAGAACATCACTGTTTGAGTAGGAATGAAACCCGGAACATCACTGATTGAGCAGCAATGGAACCCAAAACATCACTGATTGATAAGAATCGAACCGGGACTATCACTGTTTGAGTAGGAATGGAAGCCGGAACATCACTGTTCAAGTAGGAATCAAACCCGGACCATCACTGTTTGAGTAGGAGTCGAATCCGAAACCTTTGGTTCCCAGTCAGGTGCTCGAACCACATTTCCAGGAGACGGTAGGTGGGGAAGTCGGACGTTTGTGCAGAAATCTTGCAGACTAACAAGATGTTGTTTGGTCCAACACTTAAAATCTGGCCTGTTCGCTGCCCAGCTTAATGTTTCTTCATCGTTCTGGTGGTGTGAAGCTTAATGTTTAATAGGTCTCTTCACCCTTTGCCCCGTTCCAAGACCTTGCCAGCGCATAGGGTTTTGTGCAGGCTCAGGAAATCTGTCAGATAATTTCTGGCAGATTTGGGTGGAGCGTATATGAAGTTGTCCGAGCGCGGTAAATACCTCTTGAAATAACTCCAATAATTGTAATAACCCCAAACTAACTATTCAGTGTCTGATTTCTGTTGTTATAAGAATACTTGAGTTCGAGGGATACAGGTGATGTGTGGATGATTACTCTCTCTCTCTCTCTCTCTCTCTCTCTCTCTCTCTCTCTGTCTTCTCTGTCTGTTCTGTCTCTGTCTCTGTCTGTCTGTCTGCTGTCTTCTCTCTCTCTCTGTTCTCTCTCTGTCCTGTCTCTGTCTGTCTGTCTGTCTGTCTGTCTGTCTCTCTCTCTCTCTCTCTCTCTCTCTCTCTTACCCTTAGCGACGGCAAGTTTGAAAAATGGATTTTAGCCAATAACTCCTACGGTTAGAAAATCATTATCATCGTCATTGTCTCGCTCTTTCTTTCTCTGTAACGAAAAGGTTTAGAATGTGTGAAAAGTTTTGTCTGTTTCTGATCTTAAAACATTTCTTGCTGGTGAAATCAGATCGACACTTGAGATTTGTAACCTCAAGGCTCAGACAAGGTATATCAAAAATGGCCACCAGCGTCATTAACAAATACAAAACGCAAACATATTGCAACTGATCTGATTTGTCTTCTGCATAAAAATGCTAAACATAATCTATATAAATCATTCGACGCTCTCTCTCTCTCTGTCTCTTTCTCTGTCTCTCTCTCTCTGTCTCTCTCTCTCTCTCTAACTCTCTTTCTCTCTTTCTCTCTTCTCTCTCTTGTCTCTGTCTGTCTGTCTGCCTGTCTGTCTGTCTGTCTGTCTGTCTGTCTCTCTCTCCCTCTCTCAGTGAGATAAATTTTGCACTTAATCTTGGTACAAGGTTCCACATCGTAGACTAAATTTCAGATAACCGATTTATTCACGTTTCGCTTCAATTACAGTAAAGAGCGCTTTTGGGGTGAAACTGGGGTTAAGTAATCGATCGGAGGGGGTAGAACTGTGTGTAAGTGAGTGGATACTGGTGATGTGTGTGTGTGTGTGTGTGTGTGTGTGTGTGTGTGTGTGTGTGTGTGTGTGTGTGTGTGTGTGTGTGTGGTGTGTGTGTGTGTGTGTGTGAGTGTGTGTGTGCGTGTGTTCGTTCTTTTCGTTCGTTCTTTGATTTAACGTCTTTTCACTATGAGTGATATTAGACGGTATGTGTGTGCGCGTGCGTGTGCATGTGTGTGTGTACGTGTGTGCGTGCTTGCATGAGCCTGTGTGTGTATGTGAGTATTGTGTGAGTGTGCACGCGCGTGTGTGCGTGTGCGTGTTGTGTGTGTGTGTGTTGTGTGTGTGTGTGTGTTGTGTGTGTGTGTGTGTGGTGTGTGTGTGTGTGTGTAAGTGTGTGTGTGTGTGAGTGTGTGTGTGTGCTTGTGTGTGTGTATGTATGTGTATGTGTGTGGTGCGTGTATGCGTGCGTGTGTGTATGTATGAGTGTGTGTGTATATGTGCGTGCGTGCGTGCGTGTGTGCGTGCTCGTGTCTTTGTGTCTGTGTATGTGTGACATAACCCTCTGTGCAGCAATGTGACGAGTAATTGTTACCTGGTCCCTCGACGTCAGTTACGTTACAGATTCTCATTAGTTCTGATCAAAGTAAAGAGAGAGTCGAGGGTAATGGGGGTTGGGAAAAATTAGACGTGTGAACCAGTGACCCAGGGGTCAATATGATCCTTTCAGACATGACATTTTGGCAACACTAGCAGCGAGAAGATCGTGTACTTGTCAAGGTCACTGTGGACTTTAAGAAGCTTCAGATAACAATAATCCTTGACATGCCTCGAGAACAACAGTAGACTGTCACAACGAAATGATACGTCACCCACAAAACACACACACACACACAAACAACAAGGAAACAAACA
>JAPXFY010000017.1:59786342-59798842 GCA_030674185.1 Monoplex corrugatus
CATCACTACCATCAGCATTACTACAACGCCCGCTATTACCATCACCATCACCATCACCACCACCATCACCATCACCACCACCATCATCACTACCATCAGCATTACCACAACGACGGTATTACCATCACTACCACCACCACCACCATCAGCATCATTGCCATCATTATCATCACGACCCTCGCCTCATCACGACCGGCATCGGCATCAGCATCAGCATCAAAGACAGCTGTATATTTATCATGGCATTAGACTGGCATTTTCCAGTGACAAGTTCTGTGTGTGCGGTGTGTGTGTGTGTGTGTGTGTGTGTGTGTGTGTGTGTGTGTGTGTGTGTGTGTGTGTAGTGTGTTGTGTATGTGTATGTGTATGTGTGTGTGTGTGTGTGTTGTTGTGTGTGTGTGTTCTGTGTGTGTGTGTCTCTGTGAGTGTGTGTGTGTGTGTGTGTGTGTGTGTGTGTGTGAGTGTGGTGTATGTGTGTTGTGTTGTGTGTGAGTGTGGTGTATGTGTGTTTGTGTTGTATTGTGTGTGTGTGTGTGTGTGTGTGTGTGTGTGTGTTGTGTGTGTGTGTGTTGTGTGTGTGTGTGTGTGTGTTGTGTGATGTGTGTGTGTGTGTGTGTGTGTGTTGTGTGGTGTGAAGTGTGTCAGTGCCTGTGAGTATGTGTGAGAGAGAGAGAGAGCGAGGGGGAACTGAGCAGATAGAAAGAAGGAAAGAAAGAAGAGAGAGAGAAGTGTGTGTGTGTGTGTGTGTGTGTGTGTGTGTGTGTGTGTGTGTGTGTGTGTGTGTGTGTGTGTGTGTGTGTGTGTGTGTGTCTGTTTGGCATTTACAGCGTATTCAAGAGGGATTCATCGCCACTGTACAATTCCATATGCGCTCCATCCCATTTGTCATCTGTTACCTGGCTTTTGCAAAACTCTATGTGCTAACAAGGGGAAACAATTTGAAATCTGACACCTCCAGAATAATTAGAACAGGAGGCGGAGCCAGTTTTTATATCGAGAACTGGGACTGAATTCGAGACATCCGGTCCTTAGGTCTTTAGTTCACGGTTATGGCATAGGAGCCAGCCAGCTCCAGAACATCTATCTACGTTCCACCGAAATCTGTATGTACTGACTGTGTGTTTGAGACAAGTTGATACGTTTAACCATTTAACTCCCGCATCCTAGCCACTAACTGCAAAAACTTGATCCTTTGACTTCCTCACCTATCCATCAGTACTAATCCTGCAGGAAGCTAGTGGTTAGGGTAAGGAAGTCAAAGGGTTAAGTTGTTGCTTTTCTTGTATGGTTGACAATGCGGGATGCAGGAGTCAAAGGGTTAAATATCTGGGAACGGTCATCTCACCAGACGGCAGATACTCATCAGAAATAGCCGGCAGACTCGGTCGAGCTAAAACAGCATTCAATAGAATGAAAAGCATTCTTACCAACAAATGCCTATCAGGAAGAGAGTTCGTCGGTGTTATAAGAACCGATATTGTTGTATGGATGTTAAATGTGGACAGTAACACGAAAGTCAGAACAAGATTGAGGCAGCTGAAATGTGGTTTCTAAAAAGAATGGTAAGAATTCCATGGACAGCAAAGAAAAAAAAATAACCGAGACAGTCTTGAAAGAGGCAAACACAAAAAGAACATTAATGAAGAAGATTAGGAAAAGATAAGCAACATTTATAGGGCATACTATAAGGCAAAAGAAATTAGAGCACCTAGTCACAACAGGAAAGCTGGAGGGAAAAAGAGCACCAGGTAGACCAGGGAGAAAACATCGGACGGACTTGCGGAGTGGATGAGGACAAAGAGGGTGGGAGATGTACTTGCAGCGACAAAAGATAGATTCGTAGAGGGCTATGATCGCCAACGCCATGCAGCAGGGCACATGATGATGACTCTGTGAGAGAGAGAGAGAGACAGAGACAGAGACAGAGACAGAAAGACAGAGACAGAAAGACAGAGAACAGAGACAGAGAGACAGAGAGAGACAGAGATGCAGAGACAGAGAGACAGATACAGAGATGCCGAGACAGAGAGAGACAGAGACAGAGAGAGAGAGAGAGCGATGTGTGTGTGTGTGTGTGTGTGTGTGTTTATGCATGTATTTGTGTGTGTGTGTGTGTGTGTGTGTGTGTGTGTGTGTGTGTGTGTGTGTGTGTGTGTGTGTGTGTGTGTGTTGTGTATGTGTGAGTATGAGAGACGATAGATGGTCGCTTTGCAGTGACAAAGAGCAATTACTGGTATAGATCTGCTGTGCTGAAGTGCAGAGGTATCTATCATCAGTCAGCTATTCATACATCACTGTCAATTTGAGGATCAGGCCACGACTCCGTTCATTCGTTTTGTTCGGTTGCACATTTATATCAATAACATATGCATTTCTCGAAACAACATTAACGGCAGCAGCAGCAAGAGCGAGTGATGTGAGTGTGTGTGTGTGTGATGTATGTGTGTGTGTGTGTGTGTGTGTGTGTGTGTGTGTGTGTGTGTGTGTGTGTGTGTGTGTGTGTGTGTGTGTGTGTGTGTGTGTGTATGTGAACGTGCATGCATGTGTGCATATCTGGAGTGGTGGCTGTGCGGTTACAACTTGGGGGAAACGAGAGGTTCCAAATTTGATTCCCGGCTGAGAGGAGTTTTCTTCTCCTTGTACTAAACCTTTTGTCTTATTCAAAGTTGGGGAATGTAAAGCAACGAGAGAGAGAAGATGACACCGCTCTGATAATGCTGACGCCGAGAAAATTGCAGGTATCCCATCACTTCATTCCACTTGGATCACATGCTTATGGCACTATCTTTCTTTGTCCTCCATCTCCTCCTTCTCCTTCTCCTTCTCCTCCTCTTCCTCCTCCTCCTCCTCCTCATCATCATCATCATCATAATCACCACCACCTTCTTCTTCTTCCTCTTCTTCTTCCTCTTCTTCTTCTTCCTTTTCTTCTTCTTCTTCTCTCATCATCATCATCATCATCATCATCATCATCATCATCATCATCTTCTTCTTCTTCTTCTTCTTCTTTTGTTGTTGTTGTTGTTTTTTGTTGTTGTTGTTGTTTTCTTCTTCTTCTTCTTCTTCTTCTCTTCTCTCCTCTCTTCTTCTTCTTCTTCTTCTTCTCCCTCCTCCTCCTCCTTCTTCTTCTCTTTTTCGATGTTCCCATAATTGCGTGAAAAGTCATTGGGGCGCGGCACTAAGAACTGTTCATCAGATTCCTCTAGCTCTGTCGGTTGTGTGCCAAAGCCTGGGTCTCTGCAAATGGTTCCTCATATAGACATGATGCGTTATCTGTACCTTTCATCACTAACAGCTGAATGACGGTCTGGGTGGCCGTCTTTGTGATGAGATGATAAAACACCGAGACAGGCAAGTTCTGTTACGCACGTAAAAGAGCCCACAGGAACAACGACATTGTCTTTAACAAAACTTTGTGAAGAAAATCGATTTAATAAACAGGCAGGCATGCACAAAAATAGAAGCATGAAATGAAATACATGTATAATGAACTAAGGTACAAAGAAGTGGTCAATTAGATGCGTAAATAAACAGACAGACTGGCTGATTGAATTTTATTTTCCTATGGTCACGGTGACGACAGTGACTCAAAACTGCAATATTTGGTGATTTTTTTTCTGTCTGCCGTTGCTAAAATCTAGTTGAAAAAGCTAAAATAAAACAAACCTAAGACTAAAAATAAAACGTCTAGCAACTGCCTAGAGGAACCTGTATGATGAATAGACAGACAGACAGACAGACAACCAGATGGATAGATAGACAGACATACAGACAGACAAACAGATGGATAGATAGACATGTATGGATAGACAAAATTTGGTGAGGGTGTTTGTATACTCACCTTACTAAGAACGAACATCTGTTCCTGCTGGGCGAAATCGAAAATCGGGAAATCCCATTCATTCAGCTGGCTGATTTGCAGCAAAGGGGAATTTTCCACATCTGCCATTGTGAACACAGCTTTGTCGCGTGACTCTGTTGTTCCTGGCACATTTTCACTACTGTCTATTTCATCTGTTGGCATTAATGTCTGCTTCTTTCCATCATCTTCTTTAGTGATCTTAGAGTCTTTAATCGATTGTTCTTCCGTTGTGTTGTCCTCAGTAGGAAGGAGGAGTCTTTGAATGCTAGGGTCTGGCGCCGAAGATTTTCGGGAAATCCCTGAAGGCAGCGGCTGGAGAAGATCCTGTTGGAAAAGAAATCAGGGCCTGCAAAGGACTTAAGCTTCATTCTTGAATTCATCTCCTCGCTCAGTATGCGTGTGTGTGTGTGTGTGTGTGTGTGTGTGTGTGTGTGTGTGTGTGTGTGTGTTGTGTGTGTGTGTTGTGTGTGTGTGTGTGTATGTGCGTGCGTGTGTGTGTGTGGTGTGTGTGTGTGTGTGGTGTGTGTGTGTGTGTGTAGTGTGTGTGTGTGTGTGTGTTGTGCGGAGCAGTCCAGTACGCGAGGTGAGGAGATGGTGGTGAAATGTAGTGACAGACGCACACAGAAGGCAGTCACACACAAACACACATACAGGCACAAGCAGAGCAGAGCAGAAAATACACAAACCACAACACACCACACACACCACACACACCACATACACACACACACACACACATACACACACACACACACACACACACACACCACACACACACACACACACACACACAACACACATACATAGAAAGAGATTGCCAGAAAAATAGAGTTTTTAAAGGGTTCTTCCTCCTGCTTACAGACCACTCATAAACTATTCCACGGGGTACAGCCCAGAGATCCTCTGGCATATTACACCAATGTTTTGCCATCAAAATAATCATTATTTCAAACCAAGGAAATTACTGGTATCAAAGCAAATATTAGGTTAAAAAAGTACATTATACTGGCCTTGGAAATCGAGAAGTTAGTGGACTAGTTTTGAACCTTTAAAAACAAAACACAAGTGACTGGCCTAGCGAGCAAGTAAATCTCTCGGTTTCAGAACGTACAAACATGGGCTACTGACATCACAGGAAGTCACACTTGTCCCATACCAGAATAAACTCTGTTCCCGCACCCTATCCATCAACTGCAAAGACTTACCCTTTGACTCCCTTTGAAGGAGTCAAAGGGTTAAGTTTTGCTTTGCTAGCATGGTTGACAGATGCAGGATGCTGGTAGACAGGGTGCGGGCGTCAAAAGGTTAAGCGTAGTTTGTTTGTGTCTTTGTCTCTTTGTTTCCTGAGTTCTTTCCTTTCAGCGTTTCCATATTTTCCTTGAGCTTGTTATAGGCCGACATACTGTTTTGCCCATAATGTGCAGGCTGTATGTTGTGTTAGTCTGCACACTCCGTCTTCAGTGTGTACATGTATGTATATTGGGTGTTTTTCGATGCTTCCATAAGATACCTCACCAGACACTGACAGGACTGACGGGATCTTAAATGTGCGTATTTGTTGTTCTACGTACGGATACAGAGCGGGATTAGGCACGGAACATTCTCCACCCTTTACCCAAGTACCCTTAACAGGATCGAACGTAAAACTTTCCGGTTAGAAGCCTGGCATCTTCAAAACGACTGAAATATTTAACCTGTAAAATCAATTCGCAGACCACAGGCTAATATAATCTGGCCTTGGAAGCTTAACCCTTTGACTCCCGCGTCCTATCCACCAACTGCAAAAACTTTAACCCTTTGATTCCCGCATCGTATCCATCAGCTGAGGGCGTCAAAGGGTTAAGTTTTTGCTTTGCTGGCACGGTTTGACGCGCTCGGAATTTATTCCATATGCACTAACGTCACAGGTGCCATGTGATGGAGAAGATCCAGAATGAACACGGCACAAGCCTTAAGCCTGCACATAAACCCATGAGCTGGCCAGGTCCTGAGGTCCTACCTAGATTAGTTCCATAACTCTGGGGTCGTAAGGGAGTGAGGTGGCAGAGACCTATGTCAAGAAGCAGCGTAGATTTTGCACAGGAGCAGTATTTCTGAGATTACTGGCCTTTAAAGCGATCACCAATCAACAGTGTTATAACTGGGTAAAACTCACGGGCGTGAAACCGTTGCTGGACAGCGAATCCCATCCGTTAGTCTTCTCCTCGTTCACCAGGCCCCTCCACAGGAAACGTCGCTCACTGGCGTGTAGACAAGGGCCTGAGAAGGACCGGGATTTGGGGATCGTCACACTGAAGGGGACGGGGTTTGCAGGAAGCGGGGAGTTGCTGCGGCTTTCTGAAGGCTGTGGCCCGGAGTTCGATCCTCGCGTGAGTGCTTGAGGTTACTGCAGCGTAGACGACAGGGTTCTGGCTCCAGGGTGGGCATGCCTGTTGCGGAGGTGGTGGTGGTCCAAGTGCTCGTCGAGACGCGACGTAAGAGGCTGGGGTGAAGGCTGTGCTGTAGTCTCTGTAACAGGTAAGTCTAACACGGTAACAGGTAATATATGGCCATTGGGAATTTGGGGTTGTTATGTATCTGTGTACCTGGACTGGGTTTGATTCACTGATATATGAAGCGTCAGTTTAGTCAAATATTTCGAGGGAATGGCATTTGGGAGTTGGACTCAGTGTGTTGCCTTGCAAGACTGCTTTTAACTGAGTTTCATGACAGAGACCATTTATTTCTTCTTGTGCGTAAATACTGTAACAATTCTTTTCATGTGTTTGAACGTGTATTTTGTCATTTCAAAACTAATTTTCTGTTGTGTCTGTTTCTTTCAGATTAAAAAGCAATCCTTCATACTACGTATCATCAAATGTTTTCTAAAATAAATTACAACAAAGTCTTGGATCTTTTTATTTTATGAATATTTTATTGATAGTTGTTGTAACCGTGAACGTATGGTTTTGTTCTGGAAGATTTCCGAAATCGAAGGTGTTCTTTTAGTTAAATGGTTGTTATTCTGTTCAAGACAGTTATTGTTGTACAGCGGTGCCAATTTTCCAATCAGAAGGTTATAAATCGAATCAAAACTGAATATGTAAGAGTTTATACAAGACATCTATTAGTTTCAGGAGAGTGGTTTTGATTATTTCATTGATAAATTTACCTTTCTCACTAATTGTCGCTTTGTTCGGTAATTTTGCGTTTAACGTGTTTGGTGTTGGGAGAAGTGTGTGTGGGGGGGGGGGGTATTTTTTGTTTTGTTTTGTTTTTGTTTGTTTGTTGGGTTTTTTGTTTTGTTTTGTATGTCTGTCTATCTGTCTGTGTGTTTATGTATCTTTGTATACTGCATTCATATTCATATAGGTGTTTATGTGCATGCATGCCAGTGTAGGTGCGTGCGTGATCATTTTTGAGTATGTACTCTCTCTGTGTCTCTCTGTCTCTCTCTGTCTCTCTCTGTCTCTCTCTCTCTGACTCGCTGTCCCTCTCAGTCTCTCTCTGTTTCTCTCTCTCTCTCTGTCTCCTCTCTCTCTGTTTCTCTCTCTCTCTGTTTGTCTCTCTCTGTCTCTCTGTCTCTCTGTCTGTCTCTCTCTCTTTCTCTCCCCCCCCTCTCTCTCTACACCCCCTCCCCTCTTCTCTCTTCTCTCTCTCGCACACGACGAGTATGGACAGGCGAGAGCAAAGAGACCGAACAAGCTCCAGTCTCACCTTCGCTAAGTCAGACGGCCTCTCTCCGATGAAGGGACTCTCCTCGCAGTCTGAGCCACACGGGGCCTCAGCCAGAGAGACGAGAGGGGACACGCGGGCCCTGTGGAGAGGCCTGTGGATCTCGGGGGGCCTCAGAAGGTTGCTGAGGGCCTGCAGGCCGCTGATGATGTGGGGCGGGAGGTTGACGTCCGCCAGCATGTCTGTCACCAGTCCGTGAGCTTCCCCCAGGATGGCTGCCTCGTACGTAGCTGAGGACGTCTGTAACGTGGTGTAGTATAGTATAGTACTAGTATTAATACAGTACAGTACAGTATAGTACAGTACAATGTAGTAGAGTAGAGTAGAATAGAGTAGAGCAGAGTAGAGTATGGTATGGTGCCGTGTGGTATGGTATGATATGGTTATAGATGCTCTTCCTGGTTCTCTCTACTCCGACTGTCTCCCTACTCTCCTCCCATTCATCACTGACATCATCAACACTTCTCTTCAAACTGGAACTGTCCCCGATTCTTTCAAGTCTGTCTCTGTCTCTGTCTCTGTCTCTGTCGCTGTCTCTCTCTCTCTCTCTCTCTCTCTCTCTCTCTCTCTCTCTCTCTCTCTCTCTCTCTCTCTCTCTGTGTGTGTACCTTTTTTAAACGCGGACTTCAACAGCTGAGTTGACTGAGTGACAGCTTCACATGCTAATGGTTATGAGTTCGAATCCAAGGTGTGCTAAATTAAAAACCCCTGCCCCAACTTACCAGGAATAATCCCCGCCAATCAAATCACCTGATATGGGTGCTGACGTACAAACTAAATCAATCAACCACAGTCTGTACGTACTTTCTTTAATTCAGTTTCTTTCTGCCTTCCTTTCCTTATTTGTTTCGTTTTTTTTTTTTAAACTTTTCTTTTTTTCCTCTCTTTATTTTGTTTTTCTTTCTCTTTTTCTTTGTTCTTTCAAAATCATATATGCAAGGGGAAACAATTGTGACTACCACTGCAGCGTACCCCAACAATTAAACCGTTCTAGGACAACGATCACCGACCGTTTACTTCCTCAATATTGTCTCCCGGCCCCTGACTGTGCATACTGAAATAGACACCATAATCATTTCTTCCATGTTTTCTATGGGCCCCTGACCATGCATACTAAAAGAGAAACCATATCTCCACGTTGTGTCTGGATCATTATATCATGAAAACAATACCAGAGGAACAACGCAAAAACAAAAAATTGCTAAGCCATACCATTAATCTCCCCTTTTGACTTTGTTTTACTATGCAATACGTGAAGCAGAAATTGCCGTGGAAATTGTTGATCTTTAATCATTTTTAACCATGACTCTGATTAATATCAAACATTCTACGCAAATTTTGAACCAAATCAGTTCGTAAATAGCTTATCTTTAAGTACCTAATGTTTGAATACATTTTCACCTTAGCAGTCCCAACATTGTAACCTTGTGTGTGTGTGTGTGTGTGTTTGTGTGTGTGTGTGTGTGTGTGTGCGTGTGTGTGTATGTGTGTGTGTCTACACAAACACACATACACACACACACACAATATATAATATATATATATATATATATATATATACATATATACACCATATATATATGTATATATATATATATATATATAATATACATATATACACGCATATATATATATGTATATATATATATATAATGTGTGTGTGTGTGTGTGTGTGTGTACATACGCGTGTGTGTGTGTTTATGTGTGTGTGTAGATAGACAGATAGTCAGACAGACAGACAGATAGACAGATAGACAGACAGACAGACAGATAGATAGATAGACAGATAGATAGATAGACAGATAGACAGACAGATAGATAGATAGATAGATTTTATGTGTGTGTGTAGATAGACAGATAGTCAGACAGACAGACAGATAGATAGATAGACAGACAGATAGATAGATAGACAGATAGATAGATAGATAGACAGATAGACAGACAGATAGATAGATAGATAGACAGATAGACAGATAAACAGATAGACAGGTAGATAGACAGATAGACACGAAGATAGATAGACAAGTAGATAGACAGATAGATAGGTAGATAGATAGACAGGTAGATAGACAGACAGGCAGATAGATAGACAAGTAGATAGACAGACAGACAGATAAATAGATAGACAGGTAGATAGACAGATAGACAGGTAGAGAGATACCGGGTGCATCTGGAATTCAACACTACACCATTAGTCCACACCACACCAGCAGTATTTGTTAGAACTTTGTTTAAAATTCAACATCAAACAGTCAAGACATTTTTGAATAGATGATTTCACATTTTGTCCACCACGGTGCAAATATTGGAATATCCCACTTCAAACCTACGCAGTGGCAACACTGTATCACGAATCTGAATCAAAGTGAGTGCCTGCATTCAAGCAACTCAAAAGCAGAAATACATGAAATATAGAATGAGAACGTTTATTTATATCAACAAAACAAGACAGGCACAAATATTCGGCCCTCTGGCTTTTGTCCAGCGTACACACATTTGACAAGCATACACAACAAAAATCAATGGAAAAACAACTTCATCACATTTAGAATAAAAACAAGAAATCAGTTAACTTCCCTAATGTTTTACTAAACTAGAGAAGATAAACTTCAGTCCTCTGTTTCCTTACCTGTGTTCTTTAAAACAATATACAATTTAATCTAATGATTCACTTAAATGGAGAAGATGAACTTCTTTTCTGTCTGTATATTTTCTTACTTTTGTTCTTTCAAACAATGCACAACTGAACCTAACGTTTCAGTGACCTGGAGACGATGACTTTTTCTTTTCTCTCTTTACATTTTCTTACCTTTGTTCTTCAAAACAATACACAACTGAACCTGATGTTTCACTGAACTGGAGAAGATAACTTTTCTTTTCTCTCTTTATATTTGCTAACTTTTGTTCTTCAAAACAATACACAACAAACCTAATGTCTCACTAAACTGAAGAAGATAATTTTTCTTTTCTGTCGTTATATTTTCTTACCTTTGTTCTTCAAAACAATACACAACAGAACCTGATGTTTCACTGAACTGGAAAAGATAACTCTTCTTTTCTCTCTTTGTTTTCTTACTTTGTTCTTTAAATCAATACACAACTGAATGTAATGTTTCACTGAAATGGAGAAGATAACTCTTCTTTTCTCTCTGTGTTTTTCTTACCTTTGTTCTTCAAAACAATACACAACTGAATGTAATGTTTCACTGAAATGGAGAAGATAACTCTTCTTTTCTCTCTTTGTGTTTTCTTACCTTTGTTCTTCAAAACAATACACAACTGAATGTAATGTTTCACTGAAATGGAGAAGATAACTCTTTTTTTCTCTCTTTGTATTTTCTTACCTTTGTTCTTCAAAACAATACACAAGCGCACATTAACGATGGTGCAACCATTGCAGCACACCCGGCAATTAAACTGTCCAACGACAACGGTCGCCGACAATTTCCTTTCTCAATAATGTCCGTGGGCCCCTGACTGTGCATACAGAAAAGGAACCATAATCATTCCCTCCCTGTTTTCTGGGGGCCCCTGATCGCGCATAGTGAAAAGAAACCATGTTTCCACATTGTGTGTCTGGATCGCTGTATTATAGAGAAACAATAGCACAGAATCAAAACAAAACAGAGCAAAAAGGATAATTAAGCCATACTATTAGTCTCCGTTTTGGGGGTCTTGTTTTACTATGCAATGTGTATAGCAACATTTGCCTTAGAAGTTTTTTTACCTCAGCTACTTGCAGCCAAATTTCCACTTAACATCAAAATATACCACGCAAATTTGAATCACATCAGTTCATGAATAGCTGAGCTGTAAATACTGTACATGTATATTTTAAAACATTTTAACCCCAGCGGCCCATATTCTGAAACCGCACATCTCTGTTATTTTTGTAGCCGTGAATTCCCAATACCATGAAACATATTTCTCAGATTTGATGCAGACCAGTTTCAATTATTAAAATTTGAATTTTTGTTAAAAATCATTTGACCTTGGTGATCTCAGTTATTGACACGATCTTTGTTTGTTTGTTTGTATTTGAGGTGTGTGTGTGTGTGTGTGTGTGTGTGTGTGTGTGTGTGTGTGGTGTGTGTGTGTGTGTGTGTTGTGTGTGTGTGTGGTGTGTGTTTGTCAACCTGATGCATCTAGAACTTTGTACTAGACAACTAGACCACACCACATATTTGTACCAATTTTATTTAAAATTCGTCTTCAAAAAAGCCAAGATATTTCTGAACAGATGCTTTCACATTCTTGACCACCTCAGTCTAAACACTGAAACCTTCTGCTCTAACTCTCATACCAACTTACAAGAAGCAAACACACCCAGTTTGTTGACCGTCTGTCCACAAAGAGCTGATGGCTCTTTCTGACACATTTTGTTCACAGCCAGGGTGACAAATATACAGACAGACAGACGAATAATTTGCCCTTCATGATGATAATGAATAGTCCCTTAAATCCTTTATTTAAGATGGAGAAATCTGATTCAAAGTCACTGGCAGCGTTCAAACAAACAGGAACCATAAAAATACAAAAACAGAATCAGAGCGCGGATTTAATATAACAAAACAAGACAGGTGCTGGAATGTAATATGATAGGCACCAGTCTCTCTTGTTTTGTTATATGAAATATGCATTGTGATTCTGCTTGAGTGTGTGTGTGTGTGTGCGTGTGTGTGTGTGTGTGTGTGTGTGTGTGTGTGTGTGTGTGTGTATGTGTGTGTGTGCGTGTGTGTGTATGTATATGTGTGTGTGTTTTTGTGTGGCTGTGTGTATGTGTGTGTGTGTGTGTGTTGTGTGTGTGTGTGTGTGTGTGTGTGTGTGTGTGTGTGTGTGTGCTTCTTTTTTTTCTTCTGGTTCTTAAAAGGGAGAATTGGGGTGGAAAATATCGGACAACAGAAGGCAATAAATTATACATGTG
>JAPXFY010000017.1:59806342-59823842 GCA_030674185.1 Monoplex corrugatus
TCACACACAAGAGAAACAAGAGGATAGGTGGAAAGAAAACAAAACAAACAGTTTCTGTTGCAGTTTTCAATTTCTCAGGATGACGTCTCCGCGCTCGGAAATGAATTCCATATGCACTAACGTCACAGATCCAAAATGATCACGGCACAAGCCTTAAGCCTGCACATAAACCCATGAGCTGGTCAGGCTCTGAGTTTTTACCTAGATAGTTCCATAATCCTGGGGTCGTAGGGGAGTGAGGTGGCAGAGACCTCAACTTTCCCGGGGCCAGCACCACAAGAGCGGCGCCCATCCCCTCTCCCTCGATTCAAATTCATGTTCATATTCCCTTTTTTTTTAACCAAGACTTCAGAAAGTCAAATAGGCAAATTGGTCTTCAAGGATGTGGTACCTGGGAAATCAACCTATCTCTGCAATGTTTTATACCAAGGCAGCCGGGCAATGCCCTGCTCTTCGCGATTTTCAACGCCGTGGGATATTTAGCGTGCGTAACCAAAAGGCACACGGGTCCGACTCGTTTTTCGTCCCTTTCCAAAAGACTAAATGTTCAGTTCGATTTTCCGGTCAAACTGAGGAGAAAAGTCGAGGCCTCTACGGAGAGCGAACCCTGGAACCTGAAGTTTAGTTCTTGGCAGGCGAACGTCTGAACCATTCTGCCACTCTTCTCCTTTCCAAAAACCAAACGATATATAAAACAACAACAAAAAAGAAGCAAAAACGAAAAACCGCTACCACCAGTAACAACAAAACCCAGATCAATCAATTGAAAAACAAACAAACAAACAAACTTACCTCGCTAAAACTTCTGGACAAAACATGACGGGAAAAACGCCTCCCTCTTACGGCGCTGGCGGTGGCGGTGGTGGGGGTGGGGTGGAGGTGGGTGTCCTGGCGCCTTCCTCCTTTGCCTCCTCCTCCCCACTCTTATCCCGCATCTTCAGTACCAAGACGGTCACATCAGTTCTTGTCTCCAAGACGACACACAGTCACTGAGTGTTAGTCAATGGCTTGAGTCACGACACTGATGTCAGCTAGTATAATGCTGATCGTGTGGTTTCTGCCTCCTCTTTCTCTGTCCAGAGTGGCCTTTCCAGTAGCTTTGGTCATCTAAAATGTCGCTGGTTCAAAGCTGCAGGAATATGAATTTGTATCAGTCACGAGTGAGATCAAAATCTGTTCGCTTAAAGTTCGAAAATATCAGTTAATTTAGAGTGATGGAAAAGTATTGCATGAAAACCAACACCAGCAAGACAAACTTTATATCGGAAGGACGAACACATTTTGACGTTACAAATAAAGAACAAACACTTCACCAAACCATAGAATTCAGGCACCTGGGAAGCGTTTTATTTAAGATGGAAAAATGAAAAAAAATATGAGATCAGGGTCTATGAAATCACTTAAATCCGCTAATAATTACCCCGCAGATTTCTCTAGCCTGTCCAAGACTGTGTTGGCAAGGTCTTCAAGTGGGGAGGAGTGAGGGGGTTTGATTGATTGATTTGGTTCAGTTTTATAACGCTCGCAATAGCCCAACCTCCATGAACGACCGGACGGTGGATATAATCCATATCAACCAACACACGGAGATGGTGGGAAGGGGAACTTATCTAATCCATACCGACACACCAGAACAACAATGATGTTAAGATGGGACAGCGAAAGGCCAGTTTTAAATGACACAGGTGGGGGAGGGGGGTTATGGGGAGACTTATCTAATCCTAACCGACACCACCAGAACAAAATGATGTTAAGATGGGACAGTGAGAAAGGCCAGTTTTAATGTAGCGCACCCCGGGATTCCAACCCACAACCATAGCATGTGAATCCGACACTCAGACCAACTGAGGTAGTGGGACCCGCTCGAGTGTGGGGGACAAGAGAAGAGGACCAATAAGTTCACACAACCAGAATGATTGAAGCATCACCATAGGCAACAAACAATGCACTATTTATGTTGCAGACTGGAAGTGAACTCGAGACATCAGATCTTGAGTCCAGGGCTCCATTACAGAGCCAGATAGCCTGCATAAAAAAAAACGTGCTCCCTCCCCAGGGGATCGAACTCACGAACTTTGTATTAACAGTGTGGTGCTTTGACAAGCATAGCTCTGCAGTGTCGCGATGTGCTTTTCCAGTAGATAACAGTTCCAATCTTATTCTTATTGTTGCTTAAAGCCCAGCCGACTGCGTAGAGCCATGTCAGCTCTATAGCCGTTCCACAATCACACACACACACACACACACACACACACACAAACACCCACACACACACACACACACACACACACACACACACCACACACACACACACACACACATAACATACACACACACACCACCACCGCCCCGGGGGGGGGGGGGGAACAGAAAACTAACCACACATATCAATACACCAACGCACACAACCCAAGGAGATGCTCACGGAGCCGACCACCCCGTCCAACCCATCACGACGGGGTACTTAAAAAACACACCCAAATGCAAACCCAAACACAACTAAGGGCACCAAAACATACTTAAAAACGGACCCAAATTACCTAAACTCCTTCCGCATATCTGATTTCCCCAGAGCCAAAAACGCACTTAATACATGTACTCAACCATCAGTCCAAAGAAAAAGTATTAAGACTATCGAACACATACCGATGAATGGACCAGTAAGGCAGAAAATGAATGGAAGAAATCACAGAAAGCAATGGAACAAGGCAGAAACAAAGACAGTGAGAGAAATGGGGAATTACTAGTTCTATTACTGAAAAGCCCCCGGCTTCCCCACAGGAGGAGCCATCAACACAACACAATAAACATAACGTAACGTAACTAACGTAACATAACATAACATAACATAATATAGTATAGCGCGGTACAATACAATCCAATATTTCCCTAGTTTATCAACGGAACCAGCCAACAATACATATACAATAAATACAACAATACAACATTCTCAATTGTATCCGCAGAGTCAGCCATCAACACGACACAATACAATACAATACAATATTTATAAACTGTATCAGCAGACCCAGTCATCAATACAATACATAACAATACAATACAATGCAATGTAATGCAATACAATGCAATGGTATACAATAAATACAATACAATATAACACAACACAACGCCATGCGATTCAATACAATACTATACCGTGCAATACATAATACAATCTATAACGCAACAACCACATAATACAAACACAACACAATGCAACACACAACACAACACAACACAATGCAACACAACGCCACAATGCAAATATAACAAGCATTACACTACAAGCATCCAGATATCTGATACAATATGACGAACACGACTTCAGTACACTGCAGTCCCTCGATTATGAAAAAAGATCTCTCAATTTCTATTGACGTACAACGTAAAGAGCCTTTGGCTGTCCAACAGAAACACATTTTTTGTTTTTGTTTGTTTGTTTTCTTTCTTGAATTGATGCCTCTGAATTATTGACTGTGGAATACGTCTGAAAGCTTTCGTCACCGGCAGCAACTGAAACAACAATAGGCCCACCGTGGTGCGAAAACATTCTCCCATGTGTCCCATAATGTCAGGCCAGTCTCGCTGTTCAGGGGACTATTGTCTGGACACAGTTTGTGTATCAACAATTTATAAGCAAGCTTTTCCTTGTTCTCCTCTTTTTTTTTATATGTCAATAACACATAAGCAAGCCATGTGCAGGGTCCACGCTTTTGTGAGGATCGTCGCACTAAGTCAGTTTCTTTCTCCTCATGTGCTCACTTATTTGTCTCATTTTTCACACCACCTTAATGGCCACACAGTGCTATGATGATGATGTGCTGCTGGAAAGGCTCAATATTAACTGAAAAGATCTAAGAATAATCAGAAATATTATTGGGAACAAACACAGCAATGAGAATAGAAAACGTTATCAGCTCTTTCCAAAATATCAATGGAGTGATCAGGCAGGATCGTGTTCTGTCACCAAATCTGTTTTTGCTTTACAGCAAACCATCGTGACAAAAGCAGAAGAATGCCCTGATGATGATGACGTTAAGGATGATACTCATGATGCTATAGAGTTCCGCCTCAGTCTTATCTTCCACTATGTTACATGACAGGGCGCTGTACTCAGAATGTGTCACGGCTTCCTTACATGCACCACAACCACTGATCTTAAGTTCCTCAGTGTCATCAACTGTCATTCCTTCATCTAACACAGCTCCAACACATCACTCACTGTCTCTGACTGTGGGTCTGTAACACACTGTGTAGCCATGGACTGACACCCCAGTTCAAAGGGACCGTACAGTCGAGTCTCTTCCACTTCACGGATGCGTCTTTGAAGGTGTTGCTCAAAATCTCCAGAACAACACCACAGGTGTCTGTAATCTCTCGGGCCTGGTTGACGCCAGGATATGTTATGATAGTAAGCGTAGAGTACAGCCCTAGCACCCACTCTCAATCCTAGATGGAATTCCATAGTATCATGATTATCATCTTCATCGACATCATCATCATCGCGTTGTAAAAACTGGCCAGCTTCTGTGGCCATTAAGGTGGCGTAGAAAAGGGGACGGGGGGGGTGGGGGGAGGTGACCACAAAGGTAACCCTCATGAGTCGCGATGATCCTAAAAAAAAATTTCTTGAAAAGATGCATGGCGATTATGAGTGACTTGGTGGTGAACCTGATGGTGCTGCTTCTCCGAGTTCAATTCAGTGTGGCCATTGCTGCCATTGCCATGGCATTTCTGATGCCTACTTCCGCTGTGTAACTGCTATCTTTTGGTCTGCGTATCTCCCAGGAACTTGAAACTGTCGACGTCATCCGATGTCTTGCCATTCATACAGACTTCCACTCTTCTCTTCCGTTGTGCTGTTAATCAGAACGGTGTTCGTTTCGTTGTTGACGTCCATCCCATACACTCCTGTGCTGTCGACGGAGTCTGTTTGTTCATCATCATCATCAAGTGCCTTGCCACATGGCGTTGGCGATCAAGGCCCTCCATATGTAACTATCCCTTGTTACCGCAAGCACATCCTCCACCCTCTCTGTCTTCAGCCACTCTGCAAGTCCGTCCAATATTTTTTCCCTGGGTCTACCTGGTGCTCTTTTTCCCTCCAGCTTTCCTGTTGTGACCAGGTGTTCCAATTCCCTTTCCTCACAAAATGTCTATAAATGTTGCCTGTCTTTTCCTAATCTTCCTTATGAATGATCTTCTTGTGTCTGTTGTTGAGATCTTGAAATTCAGTGTGGATGCTCAATGTGAATGGCAGAGTCAAGGTTGCAGAAGTGTTTGTCACTAGTGGAGATATCTGCATACGTTAATGGCCATGAAAATGGAACTCACCTGAATAAATTTCAGCTCTCTTAGGGGAAATTTCAAACTTTAGAAATAATTGAACGAGTTTTTATTCAAAGCTGTCATATTGTGATGTGGTAATTTTTTTCTTCTTTGGCTATTGATATTCAGAATTCAGCTTGTTTTACTATATTAGCTTTTTTAATCTTATTTCTAAAACTTCTCTCTTAGTTTTTGATAGTTCCATTTCAATCATGCCAATTTTGTGTCTGCTAATCAAATGAAAATTGACCGTTAGGGGACAATTTGCTTGCATTTGTTTAAAGCGAACGTTTGAAGACAGTAAGCCTTTGAGAAAGCAGGAAAGAGAGAGAGAGAGAGAGAGAGAGAGAGAGAGAGAGAGAGAGAGAGTGAAGGAAGACTGTTGATATTCTTTCTGCCCCCTCAACTCCTGCTCTCTCTCATTCTTCGTCTCGACTGCTACGCTCTGTCTCCTAACACAGCCCACCACTCTCTCTCAAGAAAGAATCGCAGAGCGCCTTCGAATATTTGGCTCGAAGTCTAAGAATGTTAACTACCGGAACAATATGTTCAGGTTTGTTTCTCAAGCGATCAACAAGCGAAAGAGAATGATAAGTTCAACACTGAAACGAATATGATGAAAATGTGTTCTTACAGAATGTCACATATGTGTAATGTATGAAGTTTATTTTATATTTGTTTGAACTGAATATGCAGTAAATGTCGCTACAAATTTCATTATAAATTTGTGAACAAGATGGGGCCCAAATTAAATCCCACCCACTCCCGCCGATGCCCCTCCCTTCTCTCCTGAGTTCTCTCTCTCTCTCTCTCTCTCTCCTCTCTCTCTCTCTCTCTCTCTCTCTCTCTCTCTCTCCTCGCTCGCTCGCTCCTTGCTCTCTCTCTGTCTGTCTCTCTCCCCTCTCCCACAAACACATTTCTCTCTCTCACTATTCTCTCTCTCACTATCTCTATCTGTCTCTGTCTGTCTGTCTGTCTGTCTCTCTCTCTCTCTCTCTCTGTCTCTGTCTGTCTGTCTGTCTGTCTGTCTCTCTCTCTCTCTTTCAAAATAAGGAAGATGGAAAATGCAATGTACCGTGGAGAGTGCCGTGTGGTGACATGAAGGCACAGTCCTCTTCCATTGCATGTGGCTGACACATCAAGCTCCATTGATGTATTGACTGTTCTGACTGAGAAACACTTCGCCCCTTGTCTCTTTTTCTCTGTCTCTGTCTGTCTGTCTGTCTGTCTGTCTGTCTGTCTGTCTGTCTCTCTCTCTCTCTCCTCTCTCTCTCTCTCTCTCTCTAACTAAGAAACACCTCGTCCCTTCTCTCTTTTCTCTGTGTGCCTGTCTGTCTCTGTCTCTGTCTGTCACTCTCTATCTTTGTCTGTCTGTCTCTGTCTCTGTCTGTCTCTCTCTGTGTCTCTCTGTCTCTGTCTCTGTCTCTGTCTCTCTCTGACTAAGAAACACCTCGCCCCTTGTCTCTCCCTTTCTCTGTCTGTCTGTGTCTGTCTGCGTCTGTTTCCGTCTGTCTGTCTGTCGCTCTCTGTCTCTTTCTTCTGTTTCTTTCTGTCTGTCTGTCTGTCTGTCTGTCTGTCTCTGTCTCTATCGCTATCTGTCTTGTCTGTCTGTCTGTCTGTCTGTTGTCTGTCTGTCTCTGTCTGTCTGTCTGTCTGTCTGTCTCTGTCTGTCTGTCTGTCTCTCTCTCTCTCTCTGACTAAGAAACACATCGTCCCTTTTCTCTTTTTCTCTGTCTGTCTCTCTGTCTCTGTCTGTCTGTCTGTCTGTCTGTCTGTCTGTCTGTTTTCTCGCTCTCTCTCTCTCTGTCTCTCTCTCTGACTAAGAAACACATCGTCCCTTGTCTCTCCATTTCTCTGTCTGTCCGTCTGTCTGTGTGTCTGTTTGTATGTCTGTCTGTCTCTCTCTCTCTCTTTCTCCCTCTCTCTCTCTCTCTCCCTCTCTCTCTCTCTTTTATTTCTCTCTCTCTCTCATCCCAAAAAGAAAGAGGGAAGCACCGGAATACACAGAAATGTGTTGATTCGATACTAACAGGCTAATCACTCACATGCACCGCTTTCATTGTTTGTGGCTGACGCGTCATATTATACTCTCTCTCTCTGTCTGTCTCTTTCTCTCTCGGTATCTATCTCTGTCTCTGTCTCTCTCTCTCTCTCTCTCTCTCTCTCTCTCTCTCTCTCGGTATCAATCTCTCTCTCTCTCTCTCTCCTCTCTCTCTCTCTCTCTCGGTATCTATCTCTGTCTGTCTGTCTCTCTCTCCTCGGTATCTATCTCTGTCTCTTTCTCTCTCTCTCTCTATCTCTCTCTCTCGGTATCTATCTCTGTCTCTGTCTCTCTCTCTCTGTCTATCTCTCTTTATCTCGGTGTCTATCTCTGTCTCTGTCTCTCTCTGTCTCTCTCTCTCTGTCTCTCCTCTGTCTCTCTCTCTCGGTGTCAATCTCTGTCTCTGTCTCTCCCTCTCTCGGTGTCAATCTCTGTCTCTTCTCTCTCTCTCTCTTCTCTCTTCTCTCTCCTCTTCTCTCTCGGTGTCAATCTCCGTCTCTGTCTCTCTCTCTCTTTGTCTATCTCTCTCTCCCTCTCGGTGTCAATCTCTGTCTCTGTCTCTCTGTCTCTGTCTATCTCTGTCTCTATCTGTCTGTCTGTCTGCTCTCTCTCTCTCTCTTTCTCCGTCCCTCCCTCTCTTTCTCTTTGGGTGCGAACAATTACTGTGAAAATGAAAATGGACTAAATGATTTACAATGTGCCACATGTCATGCAAAAACTCTGTAAATGCATCATTAAGACAGGTATTACCCAGTTCTCCATCTGCATATCTGTCTGTCTGTCTGTCTGTCTGGTCTGTCTGTCTGTCTGTCTTCTGTAGGTCGGTCGGTCGGTCGGTCGGTCTGTCAGTCATCTGCCTCTGCCAATGCATTTATGTACATGAGGTGGGCTTATATACACAACATGTGCTGTGACATCTTTCGACGGTTTTGGCAAATTAACATCCATTAGTTTGTTATTGTTTTCTAAATCTAAATGCAAAAAAAAAAATAAAAAGACAAAAGTAATGCACCTAGAAGGAGAAGAAAGTCAAGCATATCAGAATATTCAAATCATCAAGAATGCATAAGTTAATGTGAGTGATTTTAAATGTTTACTCTCAATCAAAGGTCATGATGGCACCTGTATTAAAGACATCAAAACGAGAGTAGGAAAGGCAACACAAAAAATCATCCAAGTCAATAACATTTAAAAAGACGGAACCATACCAACAGCCCTTAAAATCGAAATTCTAAAATGTCTGGTCTGACCAGTAATGCTGTATATGGCTACAAAGCCTAGATACGTTGAAAAGCAGATGGAAATAGGATCGAAGGAGCAGAGATGTGGTTCTACAGGCCTTCTTAGAAGCAAATGGAGCGATAAAAGAACAGCTGAGGAGTGTTCTGAGCTTACTGTTTTTGTACTTTGTATCTGCTTCTATGCTAGCTGAATGGGTTGCGCAAACTGTGTTAGATTTGAGTTCTATACAACATGGGAGATAATTCTCAAGAGTTATGTCCTTTGATTAAAGCTGAAAGCATATTGAACAAACTCACAGTCCAACGCCAAACTACTGCAGAAATCAACGAAAGAAAAATAAATGAAATATGTCGGCTTTGGAACCCTCAATACCAATCAACCCTAATGACAGCAGTTTTACGAGGAAAAGTTGAAGCCAAAAGAAATCCGGGCAGACCACTCATCTGAATATGAACAACATCACCGACATCAGCGGTTTGAAGATCCACGAAGCAGCACGGAAAAGTCAAGACCGGACTAAATGAAGGAGAGTTGTTGCAACGTCTGTTGTAGCGGCTACCATCGAACTCGATGATGTTACTAGGTAACAGGGTGACGAGTGACATGACATAATTTGTCTTTTTTTTTTAAAAGGCGTTTCGATTATTCCTGAACACATGCAGGCCCCTGTAGCTCAGTTGTTTTGAGCGTCAGATTCACACGCTAATGGTTGTGGGTTCGAATCCCGGGGTGTGCTACATTAAAACTGGCCTTCTCACTGTCCCATCTCAATATCATTGTTGTTCTGGTGGTGTCGGTATAGGATTAGATAGGTTCCCCGCCTCACCCCCCCCCCCCCACTTCTCTGGGATGTTTAGGTGGGTGCCGACGTAAAAACTGAATCAAATCAATCAGTCCTGGACATGTGTAATGCATATTGCTTTGCCCACTCTGGGTAGGCGGTAATTTTCTGCACAGTCGGCATACTCCATTTCCGATGGGCATGCATGGTGCGTGCTCTCATATAGTCATAAAACGTGGGACACTGGTACGACTGACAAAACTTTTAGCGTGCATATTTGATGTTCTGCCTGCGTATGCATACTAGAAGGGTTAAGACACTTAGCAGTCCGCACACATTCTAAGAAGAATGTTGAGAGTTCCATGGACAGCAAAGAAAACAAATGAGACAGTCGTGATGGAGGCAGACACAAGAAGATCATTCATAAGGAAGACTAGGAAAAGACAGGCAACATTTATAAGCCATTTTATGAGGAAAGGGGAATTAGAGCACCTGGTTACAACAGGAAAGCTGGAGGGAAAGAGAGCATCAGGTAGACCCAGGGAGAAAATATTGGACGGACTTGCAGGATGGCTGAGGACAGAGGACAGAGGGTGGAAGATGTGCTTGCGGCAACAAGGGAAAGATGCATATGGAAGGCCATGATCGCCAACGCCATGCGGCAGGCCACTTGATGATGATGATGGTGATGATGATGACACATTTTGGCCTCAGAGATGGAACAAATGTCTATCCTTCAACGACCAGGCGGAAGATACCCAGCAGGATCAAACCCCTGTTCTTCCGATTGGAAATATGATATCTTATCCACCTGTCCAACGCGCTCGTATTTATATAATGTGCTTGCAGTCATGTGTGTATGTAGGTATGTTTTCATGTATGACTGTTATTATTATTGTTATTGTTGTTTAAAGCCCAGCCGACTGCGTAGAGCCATATCAGGGCTATAACCGTATCAAAACATACACAAAACATTGAAAACGAAAAGAAAATTAAGTACACATATCAATGCATTCGCTCACATAATCGAAGGAAATGCCTCTGGCGTTGATCACTCCGTCCAATTTGTCATACAGGGGATTTAAAAAAAAACACACCTGAATACAAATTTAAATATATGTAAAGACACCAAAACATACGTAAAACTGGGCATAAATTACCTAAAATTGCTTCCGCATATCTCACTTCCCTAGAGCCAAAAATGCACTTAATACATGTACCTATTTATTAATCCTACGAAAAAGTGTGTAAGACTTTATCGAAAACATACAGGTGAACGAACCAGCAAGGCAGAAAATGATAGGAAGAAATAACAGAAAGCAAAGGAACAAGGCAGAAACAAAGAGAGTGACACAAAAGAGGACATTTCTAGACAGAATTTCCAGAAGGTGAGGATACTATTTATACTGAAATAGTTCCCGGCATTCCCAAGGGGTTATGTATGACTAAATGATTGTATGAATACATGCATAATGCACCTGGAATGTGCATGCAGTGTACTGATGTGTGCAATAATGCATGTAAATATATATGCACGCATGTTTGTATGTACGGGTGTGTGTACGTAAGTTTGTTTGCCTTATGTATTTATGTCTGCATGTATGCATGCATATGAGTATGTAAGTTTGGTTTTGTGTATGTGCTTAGATATGTGCATACTGGTTATGCTGTGTATAAGTCCATGGCCTTCACAATTAAAACGTTCTCTAACAACGTGTGTCTCTGTCTGCTGTCTGTCTGTCTGTCTGTCTGTCTGTCTGTCTGCCTCTGTCTCTCACTCTCTCTTTCTCTCTTTTTCACTCTCTTTCTAAGTTACTCTCTCTCTCTCTCCCTCTCTCTCTCTCTCTCTCTGTCTCTCTCTTTCTGTCTCGCTCTCTGTAACTCTCTCTCTCTTGTCTCTCTCTCTCTTTCTCTCTCTTTTCTTCTGTCTCTCTCTCTCTCTGTCTCTCTCTGTCTCTGTCTCTCTCTCTCTATTATCTCTATGTATCTCTCTCTGTCTCTCAGTCTCTCTCTCTTTCTGTCTCTCTCTTTGTAACTGTCTCTGTCTCTCTCTGTCTGTCTGTCTCTCTTTCTGTCTCTTTTTTTGTTTGTTTGTTACTTTCTTTGTCTCTCAGCTTCTCTTTCTCTCTTTGCCTCTCTGTCTCTGTCTCTGTCTCTCTCTCTCTCTCTCTCTCTCTCTTTCTGTCTCTCTCTGTAACTCTCTCTCTCTGTCCCTTTTTCTCTGTTTCTGTTTCTGTTTCTCTGTCTCTGTCCTCTTCTCTCTCTCTCTATCTGTAACCTCTCTCTTTTTTCTCTCTCTCTCTCTCTGTCTCTCTCTCTCTCTGTCTCTCTCTCTGTCTCTCTCTCTTCTCCGTCTCTCTCCACATCTCTCTGTCTCACTGTCTCTGTCTCTCTCTCTCTCTCTCTGTCTCTCAGACTGACTATCTGTCTGTCTCTGTCTCTGTCTCTCTCTCCTCCCGCCCTACCTCCCTCCCCCCTCTCTCTCCCCCTCTCTCTCTCCCTCTCTCCTTTTTTGAAATGGAAGACTGAAAATGCAATCAACTGCAAAAGAAAAGTGTACGGTGTGGTGTCAAGCAAGCCAATCGCAGACACACAGCGCTCTTCCATTGCATGTGACTGACACCTCACGTGTGCGTTGATGAATCGCCTGGGCTGACTTAGAACAACTCTATCTAACTTTCTTTGGGCCATTTTGTTCCCAGACGTGTAGGGGAACTTGGGATGGGAGCCTTTTAGATAACTTTAAGGACTGGAGTTAGTTTGCATGTGGTTGAATAGAAACGAGCACTGACGACGACAAAAACGAAGAGAGGGAGAAGGGAGTATAGAGAGGAGGGGGATGGAAGGAGAGAGTGAGCGAGAGAGAAAGAGAGAGAGAGAGAAGGTTATATATATAGAGAGAGACAGAAACAGAGATAGACAGACAGACAGACAGAGAAAGAGGGAGAGAAAAAAGAGAGAGAGTGTGAAAAGGAGAGAGAGGGAGAGCGAGAGAGAGAGAGAGAAAGGAGAGACAGACAGAGAAAGAGAGAGAGAAAGAGAAAGAGAGAGAGAAAGACAGAGAGAAAAAGGAAAGAGACAGAATGAAAGACAGATAGACAAAGAAAGAGAGAGAAGGAGAGACAGACAGACAGAGAAGAGAAAGAGAGAGGGAGAGCGAGAAACAGACAGAGAAAGGGAGAGAGAAAGACAGAACGAGAGAAGGGGAGAAACAGACACACACACACACACACAACACAGAGAGAGAGAGAGAGAGAGAGAGAGAGAGAAAGAGACAAACAGAGAAATTAACAAAGAAAGAGAGGGGGGAGGGTGGTGGTGAGAAAATGCGAAAGGTTTACGGTATTAGCATAAAGCCCTGTCACATAAAGCCCTGTCACATAAAGCCCTGTCACTTAAAGCCCTGGCACGTACAACCTTGTCACATACAACCTTGTCACATAAAGCCCTGTCACATAAAGCCCTGTCACATAAAGCCCTGTCACATAAAGCCCTGTCACATACAACCTTGTCACATAAAGCCCTGTCACATAAAGCCTGTCACTAAAGCCCTGTCACATGAAGCCCTGTCACATAAAGCCCTGTCACATGAAGCCTGTCACTAAAGCCCTGTCACATAAAGCCCTGTCACATAAAGCCCTGTCACATAAGGAGGAAGGGTGGGGAGGTGGAGGAGGGGGGTCGAGTGTGATACGCAGAACGATTGTCTCGCAATCGATATATGACATACATACTCATAAACCTGACACCAAATCAGAGTGATATAAAAGTTTAATGTGCTGATGAGGTCAACCCAAGTGGGTCTCCAGGTCTCTGGGCCTATGTGAGAGAGACAGACTTCTTTCTTGCTTGCTTTCTTTCTGTCGTTCGTTCTTTCGTTCTTTCTTTCTTTCTTTTGTTCTTTCCTTCTTTCGTTCGTTCGTTCATTATTCTTTCTTTTTCTTTCTTTCTTTCTTTCTGTCTTTCTGTCTTTCTTTCTCTTCTTTCGTTCTTTCTTTCTTTCGTTCTTTCTTTCGTTCGTTATTTCTTTCTTTCTTTCATTCTTTCTTTCTTTCGTTCTTTCTTTCGTTCGTTCTTTCTTTCTTTCGTTCTTTCTTTTTCTCGTTCTTTCTTTCTTTCGTTCGTTCGTTCGTTCGTTATTTTTCTTTCTTTCGTTCTTTCTTTCTTTCTTTCTTTCTTTCTATTTTTTTTTCTTTCTTTCTTTCTTTCTTTCTTTTCTTTTTTTCTTTCGTTTTAAAAAAAAATCTTTTAACTTGTTCAGTTTTTGGCTGTTCGATTTGAAACATGCTGCATTTCGTCATTTCGTCATCTACTGATCAGATTAAATGACCTTCAGGGAATGATTTGCATTCAGTTGCATAAAACGAGCATATGCCAGGACAGACTAAACCTTAGGGAGGGCAAAAGAGAGAGAGAGAGAGAGGGAAAGGGAAGACAGCGAGAGAGACAGAGATAGAGAGAGAAAGAGAGGGAGGGAGGGAGGGAGGGATCGAGAGAGAGAGAGGGAGAGCGACAGAGAGAGAGAGCGAGAGAGAGAATGAGAGAGAGACAGAGAGAGAGAGAGACAGAGACACTGACAGAGACAGGGAGAGTTAAGAGTGACTCCTAACTCTTTCTCAAGTGTATGTGATCCCAAAAGTAGATTGAATCAGAGAGAGAGAGAGAGAGAGAGAGAGACAGACAGACAGAGAAGAGAGAGAGACAGCATGACAATGACAATGACAATAACAATGATACTTTTCTTTTACAACGATAGAAGTTATTGACTAAAAGCCAATTTTCAAAATTGTTGTTATTAATCTACATATAACTACAACAGAAGATCACTGAAGAAGACGAAAAACTCCAGCCCTGAGGAAGCCGCACAGTATCGTAAAACCAACAACCTTGTAAAGAAGAAAATGATTGAAGCCAAAGAACAATGGATCAACAACCAGTGTGAGAACATCGAGAAAGGCATGAAAAAAGGAAACAGCAAACATGCCTTCACCACACTGAAAAACCTTACCAAGACGCAGCAAAACAGATCGTCAGTCATCGAGGATACCTCAGGCGAGCTGCTGACAGAAAGCTCCGCTGTTCTGAACAGATGGACGCAGTACTGCCAAGAACTATACAACTACCCAATACAGCCAGATGACAGTTTGTTTCAGGGGGACTCAACACCATTGAGGGAATCCTCACCGCTACCAGTGATGAGAGAAGAAGTGGAAGAAGCCATCCGCAGCCTACCAGCAGGGAAATCACCTGGAGCAGACAATATCCCAGCAGAGCTGCTCAAACATGGAGGGAATGATTTGGTCACTCGTGTAACATCGATTTGTCAGAAGATCTGGGAGACAAAACAGTGGCCCACAGAATGGACTCAATCACTCATCATCCCCCTGCCCAAAAAGGGAAATATGCGCCAATGCCAGAACTACAGAACAATAAGTCTCATTAGCCACACCAGCAAGATCATGCTCAGAGTCATATTGAATCGACTGAAGAAAGAAGCGGAAGAACACCTTGCGGAAGAACAAGCTGGATTTAGGGCGGGCAGAAGAACAGTAGAACAGATCTTCACCTGCCGGATAATGATGGAGAAACATCTGCAGCATCAGAGAGACCTGTTCCACAACTTCATAGACTTTAAAAAAGCATTCGACAGGGTGTGGCATAAGGGTTTGTGGCAGGTGCTAAGAAAGTTTGGCATAGAGGAAGGTCTCGTCCAAACCATCCAGGCGCTGTATAACACTGCCAGCAGCGCAGTTCTCCTCAACAACCAGATAGGGGACTACTTCAAGACCACAGTTGGAGTCCGTCAAGGCTGCCTACTCTCTCCCGTGCTGTTCAATCTCTTCCTGGAGAACATCATGCGTGAAGCCCTCCATGACTTCCACTCCACTGTCTCCATCGGAGGAAGAACCATCAACAACCTGAGGTTCGCAGATGACATCGACCTGATGGGAGGCAGCAACGAAGAACTACAAGACCTGACCATGAGACTGGAAGAAAGTGCAGGTGCACACGGAATGGAAGTGAGCACAGAAAAAAGCAAAGTCCTGGTCAACAGCACAACCAACACCCATGCTGAAATCTACATGAACGGGCAACAGCTTGAAGAAGTGGACGCTTTCAAATACCTTGGCGCCACCCTCACCAAAGACGGTCGCTCTACAACAGAAATCAAGACCAGACTAGCGATCGCAACAGCAGCAATGGTAAAGCTAAACAAGATCTGGAAGAGCAGAGAGATCGGCTTTCCATCGAAGATGAAGCTGTACAAGTCCCTGGTGCTCCCCATCCTGCTGTATGGATGCGAGAGCTGGACCATGACAGTAGAGACCACCAAGAGAATCCAGACGTTTGAAACTAAATGCTTCAGGCGCTTGCTCGGGATCTCTTGGCAAGATCGGAAGACAAACGACTTTGTGTGGAGCCAAATAACAACACTCGCAGGCCCACAAGAACCCCTCCTGGCAACAGTCAAGAACAGGAAGCTGTCGTGGTTCGGGCATGTCACACGCCACAACTCACTGCCCAAAACGGTCCTCCAGGGTACACTGGGAGGCGGCAGACGAAGGGGACGACAAGCCAAATGCTGGATGGACAACATCAAAGAATGGACCAGGTTGGATGGCCCCACGCTGGTGCGACAGGCGGAGGACAGGACCAGTTGGCGACGGCTGGCTTCAAGAGTGTCTCTCATCTCTCCTCTACGCCCATCACGGGCAGGAGAATGATGATGATGATGAACTACAATTGCAAAGGCAAAGAAAGGAAAACAGAGAAAGAGACAGACAGACAGACAGAGAGGCACACAGAAAGACACGACAGACAGACAGAGGGAGTGATTTCGTCTCTGTCTGTCTGTCTGTCTGTTTGTCTGTTGTCTCTCTCTCTCTGTCTTTTTGTCTATCTTTCTCTCTTTGTCTGTCTGTCTGTCTCTCTCTCTCTCTCTCTCTCTCTCTCTCTCTCTCTCTCTCTCTCTCGCTCTCTGACATGATGCATAATACTAACTCGGATACGTATTGTTTGTCTTTATGATGTTATAGTTCATTTGCATCAGAATAACTCCTCCATGGGCATTATAGTGTTAGTGTAGACCCTCTATAGGCCAGGGCTGGAAAGCAGCATCATTCTGCTTATGCCACTTCCCTCGAAAATAAAAATATGTGTTCTTGTTTTCTCTCTCTCTCTCTCTCTCTCTCTCTCTCTCTCTCTCTCTCTCTCTCTCTCTCTCTCTCTCTCTCTCTCTCTCTTCCTCTCCCTCTCTGTCACTTTCTCTCTCTGTGTGTCACTCTCTCTCTCTCTGTCACTTTCTCTCTGTGTGTGTGTCACTCTCTCTCTCTCTGTCACTTTCTCTCTCTGTGTGTCACTCTCTCTCTCTCTGTCACTTTCTCTCTCTCTGTGTCACTCTCTCTCTCTCTGTCACTTTCTCTCTCTGTGTGTCACTCTCTCTCTCTCTCTGTCACTTTCTCTCTCTGTGTGTCACTCTCTCTCTCTCTGTCACTTTCTCTCTCTGTGTGTCACTCTCTCTCTCTCTCTGTCACTTTCTCTCTCTGTGTGTCACTCTCTCTCTCTCTGTCACTTTCTCTCTCTGTGTGTCACTCTCTCTCTCTCTGTCACTCTCTCTCTCTCTGTGTCACTCTCTCTCTCTCTCTGTCGTGCCCTCTCTCTCTCTCTCTCTCTCTCTCTCTCTCTCTCTCTGTCACTTTCTCTCTCTCTGTCACTCTCTCTCTTTCTCTCTCTCTCTCTCCCTCTCTCTCTGTCACTCTCTCTCTTTCTCTCTCTCCCTCTCTCTCTTAACTTTCTCTCTTTCTCTCTCTCTCTCTCCCTCTCTCTGTCACTTTCTCTCTCTCTCTCTCTCTCCCTCTCTCTCTGTCACTCTCTCTCTGTCTGATTCAATCTACAATTTGGGGATATAGGTACACATACACTTGAGAAAGAAGTAGGAGTCACTCTTAACTCCCTCTGTCTCTGTCTCTCTATGTCTCTCTGTCTCTTTCTCTGTCTTCCTCTCTCTCTCTCTCTCCTCTCTCTCTCTCTCTCTCTCTCTGTCTGATTCAATCTACTTTTGGGGGGATACAGGTACACATACACTTGAGAAAGAAGTAGGACTCTCT
>JAPXFY010000017.1:59836342-59856342 GCA_030674185.1 Monoplex corrugatus
TGTGTGTGTGTGTGTGTGTGTGTGTTGTGTGTGTGTGTGTGGTGTGTGTGTGTGTATGTGTGTGTGTATGTGTGTGTGATGGTATGTGTGTGTGTGTGTGAGTGGGTGGGTGGGTGGGTGGGTGTGTAGGTGTGTGGGTGTCTGTGTATGTGTGTGTGTGTGTGTGTGTGCGTGTGTGTGTGCGTGTGTGTGTTTGTCTGTGGGTGGTGTTGGTGTGGGTGTGACTGTTTGTGTCAGTGTGTTGTGTTTGTCTGTGTGTTTATCTAAGTATGTGTGTGTGTGCGTCCATGCATACGTCTGTGTGTGCTTGTTTACGTGCATGTATGCATGTATTTGTGTGTGTGTGTGGTGTGTGTGTGTGTGTGTGTGTGTGTTGTGTGTGTCTGTCTGTCTGTAAAAGATCAGAATGTATAGCTTAATAATATGATATCACTTTGTTCCTGACTTCATCAATATTCCAGTTTTGCACAATTTTGTTTTCTTTTCAACAGCAGAATCTCCATTGGTAATCTATGTCCACAGTGACCCTGACAGTGATCAGCGAATCTCCATAACAACCATGGATGTTTTCACACGCTGGCAATGCTGAAGGGTTTTTACCAGCTGGTTCACAAGTTTTGGCACAGTTTCAAAAACTTTGTGTTCTTGAATGTTGTTTAAAACGGTTTTAATCATAATGGAGTAAAGTTGAAGAACTTATTTCCTTCTTTTTCTTTCTTCTTTTTCACTCCCCCTTGTGAAAAAGGGGAGAGTGGATTGTTTCATCATATCGATCGAAAATAAATGTGTGTCTGTGTGTATGTCCGTATATCCATCTGTTTTTGTCTGTCTGTCTGTCTGTGACAAAAACGTACGAGCAAGAATTTCTCAGAAAAGGAAAGAGTGGATTGTTTTATCATATCGATCGGAGATATTTGTGTGTCTGTGTGTCTGTCCGTTTCTCCATCTGTTTGTTTGTCTGTGACAAAGACGTATGAGCAAGAATTTCCAGCTCTTTAGGAATGGATCGTGACCAAATTTTGGTCGTTCAAAACTTTGACATTTGAAGAGCTGTCAATGCACAAATTTAGAAGTTGTGACACAAACACCAAGATCACACAGACCCTTTAAAAATGCCTCAAAATATCACTTTTTCAGGAAATTGTGTGAATGGCAGTTTGTCAAAAATTTCGAACAATATCTAAAACACGTTTTCACTGTTGTGATAGTTTAACGTCGTCCTCAATGCACGTCAAGTTTTAATTTAACCATAGCTTCTTCAAAGTCACAATGACCTTAAGAAATACAAATTAAGGAAGTTTCTATAACCATGTTTTATATAAAAAAAAAAGTCATTATCAGAATGGCTTGATCTTTTCTTCCGACCATTGTTGTACGAAATCTTAGAGCATAATCATTTCCCATCCGTCTGCTGTAGGCTCTGTTTGGAATTATATAATATTTCCATATATCTCGGTTATGATTTCGCCCTGCGGCGTGAATTTTCTACAGTGCAACATGCTGTGTTCACGTGATACCGTGCACATTTTTCCTGTCGCCATGTTTAACTGATTATAGTTGTTATTGTCTGTTGTTGTCCCTGTCACGGCGGAAGACAGAAGACAGAAATGAAAAAACAAACAAACAAACAAACAAACAAACAAACCGATATGAAATAAACTTATGTTGCCCTCGAAAATACAGACTGTTCATCTTTTATCTCAAAACAAACAAACAAACAAACAAACAAACCGATATGAAATAAACTTAGGTTGCCCTCGAAAATACAGATTGTTCATCTTTTATCTCAAAACAAACAAACCGATATGAAATAACTTATGTTGCCCTCGAAAATACAGATTGTTCATCTTTATCTCAAAACAAACAAACAAACAAACAAACAAACCGATATGAAATAAACTTATGTTGCCCTCGAAAATAAAGATTGTTCATCTTTTATCTCAAAACAAACAAACAAACAAACAAACAAACAAACCGATATGAAATAAACTTATGTTGCCCTCGAAAATACAGATTGTTCATCTTTTATCTCAAAACAAACAAACAAACAAACCAATGAACTATTTCACTCCCTCACCGTATCCACCAGCTTTGTGTAAACAGCAAACTAACCCTTATCCGACTTCTTGCAGGGTTAGCTTTCTGTTTGTTTGTTTGTTTGTTTGTTTGTTTGTTTGTTTGTTTGTTTGTTTGTTTGTTTGTACGGATTACCCTGCCCTTAGCTCATGACCAAAAGATCTGACCCATGAGCGCAGGGGGGTATGGGTTTAGGCGGTGCTATTCCGCCTGACGACCCCATCAAATAACACGCAGGACATTATCTAAGTGTGGCCTTGCCAATAGTCACCCCTCCCCCCCCCCCCCCCCCCTCTTTTGACAGAAACCATTGCCAGTCGGTCTGGGATTGCTTATTCGTCAGGCAAGCCTGGCTTATTTCGCAACTTTTGTCATTGTTGTTTAAAGCCCAGCCAACTGCGTTGAGCCATATCAGGGCTATAACCGTGTCAAAACATACACAATACTTCATCAAAAAAAAAAAAAAAAAGGAAAAGAAAATTACGTACACATATCAGTGCATTCGCGCACATAGTCTGAGGAAATGCCTCTGGCACTGACCACTCCGTCCAATTCATCGCACAGGGGAATCAAAAAACAAACCTGAATACAAATTTAAACATAACTAAGGACACATCTATAAAAACAGGCATAAGTTACCTAAAATTGCTTCCGCATATCTCATTTCCCTAGCGCCAAAAATGCACTTAAATTAATACATGTACCCAGTTATCAATCCTAAGAGAAATTATGAAAGACTTTATAGAACACATACAGGTGAATGGACAAGCAAGGCAGAAAATGATAGGAAGAAATGACAGAAAGTAATGGAACAAGTCAGAAACAAAGAGAGTGAGAGAAAAGAGGAAATTTTTTGCACAGAATTTCCAGAAGGTGGGGGATACTATTTATACAAAAGATCCCCCCCCCCCCACATCCCCACAGGGGTCCTTTCGCAATCAACCTCCATATCTGAAGGTCATCCATCGTCCGCCACCTCTTCTCAGTGAGACCGACAACTTCATCATCATGAGGCAAAACGAGGTGTGAAAGGAAGAGTTAGTTCTTTCAGCATGACTGTATCGATAAACAATGCTTACTTTTCCCTGCCACTGAGACCAAAGGCGACGCCATCAAATTCTCTTGGGTATTGCCACTGACGTCACAGCACGTGCATGGGTCCATTATCTATGCATGGCATCACATCTTCTTGGCGATGGGAGGTCGGGAATTATCGCTATAATTTGCCATAAGCATGTTCATAAACCCTATGCGTAATTGTGGGCCTGTGTGTCAGCGAGATGAGATCTTTGATTCCGCTTTAACAATGTGTGTCCACAGTTTGGTGTCAGTGTTTCCTGGTAAACGGCTGTGTTGAATGACCTTGACATTATGTATGTATGTATGTATGATGTTATGTATGTATGTATTATGTATGTATTATTTGTAGTATTATTTTACTTATTTATCTATATACAGGGGGGTGCAAAAGTAGGTATACAGTAAGTATCACATCACTATTATAATGCTTAATCCCGCTCTCGATTAGAGGAGTGTGTGTATACCGACGGCAAGCAGTTTGAGTATCTGAGGGATTAAGGCTGTGCATGTTATTACATGTATATGCAATATTCATTTGTTTGTATAATAAATGCAATGAGTATTGTACGTGTTTTCTTTTTTCATAACTGTATACCTACTTTTGCACACCCCCCCCCCCCCCTGTATTTATTTAAGTATATATGCCCCTTAACATCAAATGCTTTTTTCATTGACAATACAGCAAAAGTTACACTGCAATCACCTTTCATAATCATTTTTACACACGACAATGCAAGTACTTTTTATGGTCAGTTTTTACACACATTCCACCACAGTCACCTTTCACAACCAACTTTTATCATCAGTTTTTTAAACGCCTTACACTGCAATTGCCTTGTGAAATTAGTTTTTACACACATTACACCGCAATAACCTTTTATAATCGCACACATACACATATGCACACATACATACACATTCTTCCACTCATTCTTCCACATGTATACATAATCGGGCACACACACACACACACGCACACACACACACACACACACACACACACACACACACACACACACACACACACACACACACACACACACACACACACACACACGCACGCACACATATACATACATACATAAATACACACATACATACACACATTCGTCTAAAAGCATGTATGTGAATAGACTTTAAAAAAATAACGAACGAATATACACACAGACATATACACACATACACTCACACGCACACATATACACGCTTATAGACACACATACAAACGCACACACGCATACATAGACATACACACGCACACACACACACACTCATTACTTAAAATATGCTCACACTCCTCACACACATACACACACACATACACACACACGCACGCACAATATATATACATATGTATATATATATATTCTAGCTTGCATACACACATACATACACATAAGCACATACACAAATACATATACACATGCATATATGCACACACACATACATATACATATGCACACGCACACATACACGTACACACATGCATACATAATCACGCGCGCGCACACACACATACATTATTACACACATACGCACGCACACACACACACACGCGCGTGCGCGCGCACACATACACACACACACACATTATTACAACATACGCGTACACACACATACACATGAAAAACACACCACACACACACACACACACACACCCACACACACACACACACACACACACACACACCACACACACACACACCACACACACACACACACACACACACACCACAACACACACACACACACAACACACACACACACAACACAACACAACACACACACACACCACACACACACACACACAACACAACACACACAACAAACACCACACACACAACACACACACACACACACACACACACAACACACAACACACACACAACACACACACAACACACACACACACACAAACACACACACACACACACACACACACACACACACACACAACACACACACACACACACACACACACACCACACACACACACACACACACAACACAACACACAACACACACAACCACACACACACACCACACACACACACAACACACAACAACACACACACACACACACACACACACACACACACACACACACACAACAACACACCACACAACAAGAGAGAAAGAAAGGAAAGTGAGAGCCTTCTTTCAAGCAATATGAAACTCTTTTTTAAGGAGTTGACATGAAAAACAAAAACAACCAAAAAACGAAACAAAACAAAAAACAACAACCAAACAAACCAAAAAAAAAGCAATTTCACATCCTTTCCGGCTGTCGGCTGCGGGGCAGACTCAAAGACGGGTGACGTCACAACCTGCCGCTCCTTTTCCACCCTCCACACCCCCCCCATACCTCCCCTTCCCCCAACACTAAACTCTCTCTTTCTCTCTCCCTCTCTCTCTTTCTCTCTCTCTCTCTCTCCTCCTTCATCCCCACTCTCTCCCCACTCATTCTTCCACAAGTCCTTTTAGCCTTGGTGACCTCCCGTTTGATATATAAAGGACCAGAGACATAGAAAAGAGAGATCGAAACTCCTTTCTGCAGCATATCACTGTCTGTGTGAGATAGAGAATGAAAAAGAATGATTGCATTATATCGTGTATCGCTTATTGGCAAGCTCTTATAATTACTCGAACTATTGGGGTTAACATCTCGTGTCTTGTGTTCAATCCTACTCCACAACTTCTGATCACGGCCCTTCTTAATTTAACCCTTTGACTCCCGCACCCTCTTCGTCCACTAGCATCCTGCATTGTCAACCATGCCAGCAAAGCAAAAACTTAACCCTTTGACTTTGTCACCCTGTCCACCAGCTTCCTGCAGGAAGCTGGTAAGCAGGGTGACAGAGTGAAAGGGTTAAGTTTTTTTTACAGTTGGTGGATAGGGTGCGGGAGTCAAAGGGTTAATACCCCAGCCATTCTGGTGGTGCCAGTGTTTCATAGATCCCGTTTTCTTCCCCATTTCAAGTGTCTGGCAGTGCATTGGTTTTGGGGCAGAATTAAACATTCTGCCAGAAAATTGCTGGCAGATTTGGACGAAACCCATAAGGAATTGTCTCATTGTCATCATCATCATGTGCCCTGCCGCATGGCGTTGGCGATCATGGCCCTCCATACGAATCTAACCTTTGTTGTTGCAAGTACGTCTCCCACTCTCTTTGTCCTCGGCCACCCTGCAAGTCCGTCCAATATTTTCTCCCGGGGTCTACCTGGTGTTCTCTTTCCCTCCAGCTTTACTGTTGTGATCAGGTGCTCTAATTCCCCTTTCCTCGTTAAACTTCCTGTAAATCTTGCTCGTGTTTTCTTTATCTTCTTTATCAATGATCTTCTTGTGTCTGCCTCCTTCAAGACTGTCTATTTTCTCTCCCTCCCTCTCTCTCTCTCTCTCTCTCTTTCTCTCTCTCCTCTTTCTCTCTCCCTTTCTCTTTCTCTCTCCCTCTCTCTCTTTCTCTTTCTCTCTCCCTCTCCTCTCTCCCTCCTTCCCTCCCTCCCTCTTTTTCTCTTTCTCTGTTTCTCTCTCTCTCTGTCTCTCTCTATTTCTCTGTCTGTCTCTCTCTGTCTGTTCTCTCTGTCTGTCTCTGTCTCTCTGTCTCTCTCTCTCTCTCTTCGTTTCTCTGATGAGGACAGAGCCGAGCAGCGGTCATTGATCTACATCAAATACCTTGGTCACTGTGTGGCCTTTCCTCGATTTCCTTCTTTGATCATAACACTGTCTACCTTCACGTTTAACTGGCAGTGGACGGGGGAATGAGTGGGAGAGAGAGAGAGAGAGAGGAGAGAGAGAGAGGAGAGAGAGAGAGAGAGAGAGAAAGAGAGAGAAAGAGAGAGATTGTGGTGGGGGGGGGGAGGGGAGTGCCCGCTCGCGTGCGTGTGTTCTTAAATGGTACGTTCAGTACTGTGTGCTACCGTACGTCGTTTTTGAACTTTGATGTCTGACGAGTTCCTCCCCTCCCCCCCCCCCCCCCCGGTCCTCCCCGATGGCATTCTTATTGTATAAGTTAAATATCTCAATGCTAATGAGAGCCGGCTTTTATGGTTACTCTGATTGTTGTTTAAAGCCCAGCCGACTGCGCAGAGCCATATCAGGGCTATAACCATTTCGAAATGTACATCATATCTCACTTGAGAAAAAAAAAAAAGCAAACAAAAAAAAATTAAACACACATATCAACGCATTGGCGCACATAATGTAAGATATGCCCCTAGTGTTGACCACTCCGTCCGATTTATCATCTATGGAATTATTAAATCAAACCCGATAACAAATGTAAACATAACTGAGGACACGACAACATTTATAACAACAGACCTAGATTACCTAAAACTTCTTCTGCACTCACATTTCCTTAGAGCCAACAATACACTTAACACATGTACCCAATTCTCATCCTATAAGAAAGACTGTAAGGTTTAAAATACGCACAGGCGAATGGACCGGCAAGGCATAAAATAAAAAACATACCAGAATACAAATTGAAACACAACTTAGGACACTAAAACCTATATAAAAACACAGGCCTGAAGTTTACGTAAAATTGCTTCTGAGTATCTCATTTCCTTAGCGCCAAAAATGCACTTAATACATGTACCCAAACATCAATCCTGAGAAAAAGTATATAAGACTATTGAACACATACAGATGAATGGACCAGCAAGGCAGAAAATGATAGGGAAAAAAATGACAGAAAGCAAAGCAACAAAGCAGAAACAAAGAGAGTGACAGAAAAGAGGAAATTTCTAGAACTGAATTTCCTGAAAGTGGGGATCCTATTTATACTAAAAGAGCTCCCAGCATCCCCACCGAAGGAGACAGCCGGCTACTGGCTCATTTGAGAGACCCATGGACTCAAAAGACTTGCTGTCTCGAGTTCAGTTCCCACCTGGAACATAAAATCTGTCCTGTTCACATTCACTTTAATTAATGATCTAGTTCATCTAGCGGTGTAACTAATGGTGAAGTCCAATTTTCATCTCCCTATCTAGACTTTCCCGGCGCATTTTGCTTTTGAATGGTTTAAGGATTCTGTCAGATAACTGCTGGCAGAACGAGGGGAGCGCATATGGAATCGTGAAAAATCCTTTTAGAAAACTCCAAACATTTTAAAAAACTTTATGAGAGCAAGACTTTTTTTTCAGTCATTCATAAACCCCAGTTGCATGCAAGTAGTAGAGCACTAGGGGCTCTGTCTCTCTGTCTCTCTCTGTCTCTCTCTGTCTCTCTGTTTCTCTGTCTCTGTCTCTGTCTCTGTCTTTGTCTCTCTCTGTCTCTCTGTCTGTCTCTCCCTCTCTCTGTCTCTCTTGCTTTCTCTCTCTTTCTCTGTATGTTATGTGTGGTGCGTGTGTGTATGTAAGTGTGTGTGTGTGTGTGTGTATGTGTGTGTGTATGTGTGAGTGTGTTGTGTTGTGTGTGTGTGTGTGTGTGTGTGTGTGTGTGTGTGCGTGTGTGTGTGTGTGTGTAAGTGTGTGTGTGTGTATGTCAGTGCATGGCCTTATCCCGCTTTGTTCTTTGTTTATATTACTGACCATCTTTCTAACTCATATTATGGTCTGTATAAATATTGGAAATGTATAGAGGATGGCGCACACACCGACAGAGAGACAGACAGAGACAGAGACAGAGAAAGAGAGAGAGGTTCAGGTGTATTGTGTGTGAGTGTATGTATGTCTGTGCGTGCGTGCGTGAATGCTGTAAATGGAAGATGACGCTAAGTTTTAATGAGGCCGTCCTCTGGTTTCTCTGATTCCAACTGGCCCGGCCGTAACAATACTGGGAAAACTCTGTGTGTTGTGTGTGTGTGTGTGTGTGTGTGTGTGTGTGTGTGTGTGTGTGTGTGTTTGTTGTGTGTGTGTGTGTGTGTGTGTGTGTGTGTGTGTGTGTGTGTGTGTGTGTGTGTGTGTGTTGTGTGTGTGTGTGTGTGTGTGTGGTGTGTGTGTGTGTGTGTTTGTGTGTGTTGGTGTGTGTGTTGTGTGTGTGTGTGTGTGTGTGTGTGTGTGTGTGTGTGTGTGTGTGCGTGTGTGTGTGTGTGTGTGTTTTCGTGTGCGTGTGTGTGTATGTGTGTGTGTGTGTGTGTGTTTTCGTGTGTGCATGTGTGTGCTTGCGTGTGTGTTTTCGTATGTGTGTGTGCATGTGTGTATGTGTGTATGTGTCTGTGTATTGGTGTGGGTGTTTGCGTATGTATGTGTGTGCGTGTCTGTGTGTGTGCGTGTGTGTGTGTGGTGTGTGTGCGTGTGTGTGTGTGTGTATGTGTGACTGTGTGTGGGTGGGTGGGTGTGGGTGTGGGTGTGGGTTTTAAAGTTAAATGACTCTCAATTTCACTACTGCATTCCTCCCGATTGAGGAGATCCAAAGCCATTGAATTTATGTGTGTCTACGTGTGTGTGTGTGTGTGTGTGTGTGTGTGTGTGTGTGTGTGTGTGTGTGTGTGTGTGTGTGCGTGCGTGCGTTGGAGCGTGCATGTGCATGTGTGTGTGTGTGTGTCTGTCTGTCTGTCTGTACGTATGTATATCTGTGTCAGTCTGTCTGTCTGTCTGTGACTGTGTGTTTAATGGTAAATGACTCTCAATTTCATTATAGCATTTCTCCGGATTGAGGAAATCCAAAGCCAGTGAAGTTGTACACTCTGCTCAAAGCTCAGAGTCTGGACCCGGACAATTCCATGTTGATTCCGTCCAATCTGCCAGCAACTATCTGGCAAACTCCCTCAGCCTTCACAAAAACCGTACGTGCTTGAAAGGTCTTGATATGAGGAGTAAGTGGAAGATGACGCTAAGTTTTAATGAGGCAGTCCTCTGGTTTCTCTGATTTTGAATTCGCCTGGCTGTAAGAATACCAGGGAAAACTGTGTGTGTGTGTGTGTGTGTGTGTGTGTGTGTGTGTGTGTGTGTGTGTGTGTGTGTGTGTGTGTGTGTGTGTGTGTGTGTGTGTGCATATGACAGAGAGAGACACTTGGTGTGAGAGAGAAAGAGAGTGTGTGTGTGTATGTGTTTCGTGTGTGTGTGTGTGTGTGTGTGTATTTGTGTGTATATGCGCGCGTGTATGTGCATGTGTATACGCGCGCGCGTGTGTGTGTGTGTGTGTGAGCATGTGTCTGTGTGCGTGTGTGCGTATGTGAGTGTGTGTGTCTTGATATTGGGAAGGGAAACGATACCTTTGAAACGTTGACACGCCACCAGAAAGACTGGACTATTTAATAAGCTTGGCAAAAGTAAACGAGCCAACGTTTTATGTTGAGGGTTAGGATTGAACTCGAGACGTCAGATCTTGAGTCCACGGCTCTGTCAAAAGAATCCCAGATGGCCGGCCAACAGCACCCATTACTTTCCTGACATTATAACTGCAATTTGCCCTCCGTAATGAAGCCTGGGAGAAGGATATTTTAGCCGCGCGTGCGTGTGAATATGCGCGTGGCACGTGCAGTAGCGTACGGCCTTCACCTCGTCTTCTTTGATCCTCGAGATATCTTCCGTGTCTTTGATCTTATTATAAACTAGAGCTACGTGCATATGAGAGAGAGAGAGATTCTCTGTGTGTGTGTGTGTGTGTGTGTGTGTGTGTGTGTGTGTGTGTGTGTGTGTGTGTGTGTGTGTGTGTGCGTGCGCGCGTGTGTTGTGTGTGCGTGTGTGCATATGACAGGGAGAAGACACATTTTGTGTGTGTGTGTGTGTCTGTGCGTGCGTGCGTGCGTGTGTGTGTGTGTGTGTGTGTGTGTGTGTGTGTGTGTACGTGTATATGACAGAGAGACACTTGGTGTGAGAGAGAGAGAAGAGAGAGAGAGAGAGCGTGTGTGTGTGTGTATGTGTGTGTGTTGTGTGTGTGTGAAGAGGAGACAGTTTTAGTAGAGTGTTCATCCAATTTTGTCACAAAATCCCTACATTTTACCCAACGTAATAACGATGAAAAATAGAAATAGAGATGTATTTCAGGAGCAGGTGGGGTGTGCGTGTGTGTGTGTGTGTCTGTGTGTCTGTGTGTGTGTCTGTGTCTGTGTGTCTGTGTGTGTGTGTCTGTGTGTCTGTGTGTCTGTGTGTCTGTGTAGATGAGATCACACAGTTTTAATAGACCATCATTCTGTGTGTATATGTGTGTGCATGTGTATGTATGTGTGTGTATGTATATGTTGTGAGTATGTGCGTGTGCGCGCGCGCGCGCGCGTGTTTGTTGTGTGTGTGTGTGTGTGTGTGTGTGTGTGTGTGTGTGTGTAAGTGTCTCAGTGTACGCGTAGATAAGATCATTCAGTTTTAACAGAACATCATACGTGTGTGTGTGCATTAACCTCCAATTTATCCGCAGTAACACTCCAGGAATAAAATATTGGCTATTTGTATGCTATGCGTATGTGAAAGGTAAGTGTGTGTGTGTGCTTGTATATACATACATACATACATACACATATATATATATAATGTGTGTGTGTGTGTGTGTGTGTGTGTGTGTGTGTGTGTGTGTGTGTGTGTGTGTGTGTGTGTGTGTTGTGTGTGTATGACATGCATACACACGTCCATCCCTGTACTGCTTTCACTACACCTTGTTCTTACACATACCGCTCTGTCCTCTTCTTTCATTACATCAGCAAGAAACTCTGGGAAAAGCTGGACAGGAGAAAGTCACCCAGGGGATAAACTACCCTCAAACAAGTGTTACGGCCCTAAACCTCTTACTCTTTGAGGAGGCCGAGCCGCATCCTGGTCATGACTCCTGGATGTCATTTTTTCCCCCACCTGCGTACAAACCGGCAACTTCCAACGTGGTTGGGCGTCTCGAGGCCAAGTTAACGTTGTGTCTGATGCCTTGACTACTTAGCTCTCGGACTTCTGCTGTACATTAGGACATTTTAAGCCTTACGAAGCTCTCCTGTTGCTCCTTTTCGACAAGATCCAGTGGGAATTATTTTCAGCTGCTTCTGCTATTGCCTTAAGGGCTATGGTCCTGCCCTTCCCAGAGATCAAGAACTGTTTCATGAGGTCATAGGCAGATATTCCTACCAACGCCTTGCTACAACCTTTATGGCGAGAACTTTCGCTTGGAAGGCGGATTTCCTCAAGTTGCTGGCTAGACCAGTATTCTTTTCAATTATGTAGAGATGGGCTATCTCCTTCTTCCATCAAACGCCACAGCGAGTTTTGTCAGGATTGTTTGTTTTAGTGAATGGAAGTGGAAGGACTATATCCTGTCTCATGCCACTTTTGCTGTCGATTTCTGAGTGCCTATCATTTTCCCCCCTTTCTGGAAAAACTACTGCGCACTTCCAGTCACCCGCTCCATCCACTAGACTCCGCTTCCATGCTCCGGATGTTACGGCTTTTTCAGACCACAAGTTTGCTGCCTCCTGCCTTTTGGACGGTTGCTGGAGCTTCTAGTGGTGTGACAGTACTGATCGCGTGTGCGATCTCTGTAAGCACTTGATTGTGCCCTCATGTGTATCTTCTTTGGCTCAGCGCTACTTTGTATGAGCTCAGGACATGTTGCACGGTTTGTTTGCCCTGGCAAAGCGGGCACTCAGGGTGAAGATTTGCATTCGCGGGCAGGAAGTCGTATACCAATCTGAGAATGAAACTGATCCTGAGAGGTTTGCCACATGTCATTCCCGCTTAGACTTCATTGGTCTGCACTTTCCCACTGTGTCTGTTGCCCTTGTTGATCTTGAAGGGCTGCCTTCCGGATTCTTTTGGTGTCCTCATCCTTCTTGATCTCTTGATCTCTTCTATTCACATGTCTTTATACCATCTTCCAAGCTCTTGATTGGTTCTTCTGTCTCTGTTGGATTGTTAAGTTAGCTATAGTAAACTTCACTGTTTCGTGCACTTTGCCCGTTCTGTGATGAGAGGTTCCGTGGTCTCCTTGGTTTGAAACTTATCCTAGATATGCAATCAACTCATCTAACTGCTTTAGTATTAATTGTGCGTTTACTAGTCCTTTGTGGAAAGGACTGTTGTGCTATCCATGAAGGCTTTTAGGGAGGAGGGAGGGAGGGGAGGGAGGGGAGGGTTTGCTATCCATTTACAAGCTAACATTACAAGCTACGTATAAACAAAATTGGATTTATTTGGATTGGACTTTTGTTGGTGACTTTTTTTTTTTTTTTTTGGCTGTTGGTAGTGGTGATTTTTGTTGTTTTGTTTTGTTGTTGTTTGTTTGCTTTCGTTTTTGTTTCTGTCTGCTACGACAGAACGTTTTGTGTGAAATGCTGGTAGCTCTCCCCAAAAACGCTTGTCGCCATACTACTGCGCCACTCATTTTGAATCTCTTAAAATGATTGTTTTATATTAACCAGGAGGTATGCATGTCTGTCTGTCTGTCTGTCTATTTGTCTGTCTGTCTGTCCGTCTGTCTGTCTGTCAGTCTGTCTGTCTCTCTGTCTGTCGTCTGTCTGTCTGTCTGTCTGTCAGCAAAATGTGTTAGCAAGGTTTTCTAAGCTGTATCTGAGTGGTCCTGTACCAGATGTTGGTCGAAGATGTGAACCGTTGAGATGTCGTGAATGCAAGAGTTTGAAGAATAAGGTGTCAAGATCAAGGTCACATGAGCAAAAACTGTATAAAATCAAATTTACTTGAGTACGGTGTATGAACAGCATCTTGTCATGAAATTCTTACAATATTTAAAACAAACGAGGCAGTCTTGATGGAGGCAGACAACAAGAAGATCATCGATAAAGAAAAATAGGAAAAGACAAGCAACATTTAAGGCCATTTTATGAGGAAAGGGGAATTAGAGCACCTGGTCACAACAGGAAACCTGGAGAGAAAGAGAACACCAGGAAGACCCATGGAGAAAATATTGGACGGACTTGCAGGGTGGCTGAGGACAGAGAGGATGGAAGACGTACTTGCAGATAGATTCATATGGACGGCCATGATCGCCAGCGCCATGCCGCAGGCCACATGATGATGATGATGATTTAAAATCTGTTTTCGATGCTATGAAAATCTACCAGTGTCCTCAGTGTATGTCAAGGTTTACTGCAACTGAAGCCTTTCAATATCACAATGAAGTGTGGATTGTCAACACGCAAAGTCAGAATAAGACTGAGGCAGCTGAAATGTGGTTTCTAAGAAGAATGTTAAGAATTCCATGGACAGCAAAGAAAACAAACGAAACAGTCTTGAAAGAGGCAAACACAAAAAGAACATCAATGAAAAGATCAGAAAAAGAAAAGTGACATTTATAAGACATTTTGTGGGGCAAGAGAAATTAGAGCACCTAGTCACAGCGGGAAAGCTGGACGGTAAAAGAGTACCAGATAGACCCAGGGAGAAAATATTGGACGGATTGCGGAATGGATGAAGACAGAGAGGGTGGGAGATGTACTTGCAGCGACAAAAGATAAATTCGTATGGAGAGCCATGATCACCAACGCCATGCAGCAAGACACATGATGATGATGATGATGATGATGATGATGATGATGATGATGATGATGATGATGATGAGATGATGATGATGATGATGATGATGATGATGAGTGAGAACGAAAAACTTGAGAAATACAAAGTCTGGATTTTCTGTAGACAAAAATCAATTGGAAGGAAGATTTTTAGAATGGCAGGTTTTTAGAATAGTACGACCGTCTTGTTTTATCTCCAGTTTGCAAGAGTAACCCATTTGTGCCAACAACTCGGTTCGGGTTTTCAGGACGAATAAATAAGTCTGTGGTTAAATCTGAGTCTAGACAATTTTATGGGAGTACCAATGCCACTTGTGCCCCTATCCCCATCCGTTGATAACAACACGGCCAGAAGTCTGCGACTGTTTTATTTATTGATAAGTATTTTTGTTCATATGTCAAAACGAGCAAGCCTGCCTTATCTCACTGCAAGCTTCCAGCATGCATCAAGAAGACGGCTGTTTCTCTCGGTTGGTCGCTACTTTGGTAACGGTGGGGATGCTCCATGATGTTAGCAATGTCAAGAAAGTTGTACTATATGGGTCTGAATGACCCCAGATGGGTATTACCGCTGTTCGATTTGTTATAGCAGTAATAGCATGATGGTCAGGCCATTCTAACAATGTCTCTTTTAATAATAAAAAAAAAAAGTAATCATAGAAAATCCAGAATTTACACTTCTCAAGGTCACTGTGACATTAAAGAAGTGTCAAATGAACTAAATTTCACGTGAAGCGAGGACTTTCACAGCAGTGAAAACACAATGCGAATAACGTCATAAGTTCCTGAGAAAGTGCTGTTCACACACTGTCCTCCAAAAGTGTTGATTTCTGGCACTTGTCAAAGGGTTAAAGTTTAAACTACAACAAAGAAGATACGTTTACACAAACTAAGAATCCAAATATTGTGAGTAAGTGCACATCGACTGACTTATCCACGGCAGTGCAGGCTGCGGTGGGTGTGGGTGTTGGAATTATGGTGGGTGTGTTGAGGCTGGCAAGGTTAAAAGGGAGGTAATTTAACTGTCGCCTCTGACAAGCTGCCGGCCAACTGCTGCCTGTCATCAGGGAGCTAGTTAACACTTTCACTCTCTTACATCAGATTAACCCTTTAACTCCCTCAGCCTACCGACCAATTGTCAGCAGGAATCTGGTTTGACAGGGTTAGGGAGTGGGGAGGGTTAACTTATTGTCAGTTCAGGAACTGACAGATGGAGGACAGCTGATGACATACATAGTGCCGGGACCTGTCATGGCTAACGCCGAGTCAGTAATGCAGTCAAACCCAACTACCAGCCAACCAATCAAATAAACAACCAACTAATAAACAAAAACAAGTAAAGCAAACTAACTAGATAACGAACTCTCTAACCATTAAGCTAACCATCGAACAGATGAAAGGAAGAACGTGTATGTAGGTATGTATGTGTGTGTATATACATATATATTTATAGATATATACATATATACACTTCAATTTTCCAAGACTATCAACAAGAGCATTGACTATTTTCTACAATATTTCGGCCCTTGGCCTTCCTCAGGGTAAAGTGACAATAAAATAGTATGATCTCATCTACATTAGAGAATTCATCTCATATACTTATATGGATATATGGATGTAGATAGATACATGTATATATGTATATGCATACATACACACATATACAAAGATAGATAGATAAATAGATAGATAGTAGATAGATAGATAGATAGACAGATAGATAGATAGATAGATAGACAGACAGACAGATAGATAGATAGATAGATAGATAGACAGATAGATAGATAGATAGGTAGATAGATAGATAGATAGATAATAGACAGATAGATAGATAGATAGATAGACAGACAGACAGATAGATAGATAGATAGATAGATAGATAGACAGATAGATAGATAGATAGATAGACAGATAGATAGATAGATAGATAGATAGATAGATAGATAGATAGATAGATAGATAGATAGACAGATAGATAGATAGACAGATAGATAGATAGACAGATAGATAGACAGATAGATAGATAGATAGATAGATAGATAGATAGATAGATGGATAGATAGATAGATAGACAGGTCGATAGACAGATCGATAGATAGATAGATAGACAGACAGACAGACAGACAGACAGATAGATAGATAGATAGGTAGTAGATAGATAGATAGACAGGTAGATAGACAGGTAGATAGACAGGCAGATAGACAGATAGGCGAACAAACAAGCAAGCTAAACACAACGAACAAAGTGGAGCGATACAAACTAACTAAATAACCAGCTCTCTATCTAGCAGACTATTAAACTGCCGAAGGCAAGAAAGCAAGGCCTACATACGAAAAAATCAACCAAACTAAACAAAGCAAACAAAGTAGAACATGATGAAAAAAGCACTGGAAAATGAAATAAGAAGAGAAGAAGAATGGACATGTTGAAATGTAGGCCTATCACATTCTAAGAAGAAAAGAAAAAAAAAACAAGGAAATTACCTAATAAGATATCAGTTACAAAACTGCACGTTCAGAAACATGATGGACTCAATCATAAGAGAATTCACATGGGATAATTTGTGCCTTGTGTTATGTTATACAACTCGAACTGTAACTGTTCTCTGGATGAGTCATATGCACTGACATGACTGCTCAACAGATCCTGTTATACATCAGCTTTAACTAACGGTTAATCTGTCTTCAACTAATCCGGAAACATCAGCAGCTACCTCGTCACGTTTTATCCTTTCTCACCATTACGGTTTCCTGGGCGTTTTTTTTTTTTTTTTCCTTTAATTCCAGCGTCTTCGCGTTTCATTTTCTTCTGTGCAACTTTTAAAAATTCCTGTTCTTCTTTGTGCCCTTAGTTAAATAAAAAATCATGCTAATCGAAACGTCTTCTTTATAATAATAATAATAATAATAATTACAATATTTATATAGCGCAAAATCTTGATAAAATCAAATCTAAGCGCTGAAGCAGACACGCACGCACGCACGCACGCACGCACACACACGCACGCACGCACGCACACACACACACACACACACACACACACACACGCATGGCTATAAATGGGGAGAAAGAATAAAAGCAATAAAAGCAAGAATAAAAGCAATGGAAAATTATAGAGAGCATAGCATATACAATTATATATTAGAACCATGTGGTTCCCCTCCGAGCGGAGACAGGCTGCAGAGGGGGGGGGGGGTGTGAGGTTAGGTTAGGACCATAGGTATTGAGCTTAGTGCGTGGAAAGCGAAAAGTGAGAGGATCGGAGGCAGAGCGGAGGGTACGTGAGGGAAGATAGATCTCAAATAGGCTTGACAGGTAATCGGGGGCTGCGTTATTGAGGCTTTTGTAGCACATAGTGAGAGCGGACTTGAAGGAGACTCTCCTGGAACAAACTTCCTCTCTCAGTCCGTCAGCAACCTACTTTTGTCTCCTTCAAGTCCGCTCTCAAAACTCACCTTTTTAGAGAGAGAGACAGAGAGGGAGACAGACAGACAGACAGACAGACAGACAGACAGAGACAGAGACAGAGAGAGGGGGGGGGATGCGAAATACTAAATACGAAATGATTTAATCCTTTGACTCTTGCGCCCTGTCCATCAGCATCCTGCATTGTCAATCATGCTAGCAAAGTAAACAAAACTTAACCCTTTGATCCCTCACCTGCAGGAAGCTGGTGGATAGGGTGGTGGAATCAAAGGATGAAGTTTTTACTGTTAGGGGATAGGGTGCGAGAGTCAAAAGGTTAATGTGCTAGGCCGTTAAGCCCGGCCCATTCATAAGGAAACAGGGGGGTGTGGGTGTGGAGGCTTCATGATATGGCAGCCAGATCATGTTAATGAGAAAATTAAAGAAGTTTTAATGCAGATCATTACCTTAAAACAGTTACTGATTGTCTTCACGGTCCGATGTGACGGAATGACTAATGTATACTGTGGACCTCACAGGTGGGTCCAGGTGTTCTTGTTTTTCCCACTCACTAGCACTGTCTTTGGACTTCTTTCATAACTGGTTTAGACATATCGCAAAATCTGCGCATTTTTTCTGCGTGTTTCCTCCGTGCATGCAATTATGTGAGCAATACTGACATCAACGCAGCCTTGAGTTTTTTTCAGGCAAATTAGAAGTAACATTAGAAGTAACATTTATAGGACATATTGTGAGGAAAGGGGAATTAGAACACCTGATCACAACAGGAAAGCTGGAGGGAAAGAGAACACCAGGCAGACCGAGGGAGAAAATATTGGACGGACTTGCAGGATGGCTGAAGACAGAGAGGGTGGAAGATGTACTTGCAGCGACAAGGGATAGATACATACGGAGAGCCATGATCGCCAACGCCATGCAACAGGGCACATGATCATGATGATGATGATGATGATGATGATGATGATGATGATGATGATGATGATGATGATGATGATGATGATGATGATGATGATGATCGTCACTTTCCATGCTTTTCACATCAGTCTTGCTTGTTATTGTTTCTTCTGTTGTAACACATACTTCAAATTCAATTTCAGTAACAGTGTCATTTACTCATCCGACCTCATCCCTGATTTCTTCATCCTCTTCTTCGTTGATATTAACAACTTACCAAAACTTTCCTCTTTTCTGACATCGTCTTTGTTTCTCCCTTGTCCCAATGCTTTCTGTCGTCTCTTCCTATGTTCTTCTGACTTGCTGGTCCATTCACACATATTTACGTTTTCCATAAAACCTTCAGTATTTTCTCTCAGGATTAATGATGGGGCACATGTATTAACTGCATTTTTGGTTCTAAGGAACTGTGCAGAAGCAATTTTATGTAATGTAGGTTAATTTCAATTTAATACATGTTTTAATGTAGTTAATTGTGTTTATGTCTATGTATTCAGATTTGTTTTTATGAAACCCTTGGTGATAAATTGGACGGAGTGGTCAGCGCCAGATGCATACCCTTAGATTAGGTATACACACACACACACACACACACACACACACACACACACACACACACACACACACACGCACGCACGCACACACCAACACACACGCGCACACATGCACGTGTACGCACACACACACATACACACACACATTCACACACACATGCATACACACACACGCACGCACACACAAACACACACACACATACATACACACACACACAAACACACACACAAACACACACACTCACACACACTCACGCACACAACTCCAAACAGGGGTAAGAGCACTTTTACAGCTGGTGAACCGGAATATTAGAAAAGATTAGGAAAAGACAAGCAACATATACATAACATTTTATGAGGAATTAGAATTAGACCACCTGGTCACAACAGGAAAGCTAGAGGGAAAGAGAACGCAAGGTAGACCCAGGCAGAAAATATTGGACGGACTTGCATGGTGGCTGAAGACAGAGAGGGTGGGAGATGTACTTGCAACGATAGATTCGTGTGGAAGGC